>CM040632.1:44883470-44904057 GCA_022818045.1 Neotoxoptera formosana | reverse complement strand
CAAATTTAAAACAGAACTCTCTCAAATAAAAATCGACAGCGTCCAAACACCGGAAGAAATCGACAAACTAACACTAACGAAGTGCACAAGAAAACCTAGACCTCTAAAATTACAATCTTCAAATTCCTCTTAAACCCAGCCCCCTCAAGTGGGCCACACAAATTTAAAATCAACAATTCTAAATCATAAATCCACCTCTCGATAAGGCATAGCCTGGTATAGAAAAATACCACAGGGTCGTCATCCAAGCAAAGCAAATTTTCAACACCAATGATGTCCCCCTCAACCAAAACGCTCGGCTATACCTATATGCCGACGACACAATGTTCACTACCTCGAATAAAAACCCAAAAAGGGCAGCCATTTAATTACAAAAACAACTAAACGTAACCCTAACCTGGTGCGACAAATGGCGTCTCAACATCAACGCTCAAAAAACGGTTGCGGGATGTTCAACGGTCCTAATAATTTCGCATCGCATCGCCTAAACCTAAATGGTCAGCAAATTACCTCGGCGTAACCCTTGATCGTAATCCAACGTTCTTGGCGCATATCAGGGCAACTGTAAAGAAAGCCACCGCCGTCCGCGGCATGCTGTACCCGATCCTAAACCGCTCCAGCCCCATTCCCATCAAAACCAAACTCAATGTACTACAAGTCTACAACTATATATCAAACCTATCTTATCATACGCTGGTCCGGCGTGGGGACCACTAATTTCAAAAGCAAATTGGCACAATCTCGAAGCCGTCCAACATAATATAGGCCTCCGTACTATCACCTCCTCCCATGGTTTGTGTCAAATAAAACAATTCTCTCTTCAACACGCACCTCATCCATCAAGCAATCAATAAAAACAAACAGCAAAAACTTATTTTACCGCAACTCAACATCAATTTTCGCCCACATCCGCTGTCTTGGACAATCCACCATAACTACTGACCCAACCTCAAAATCCACAAAGCCCCGCCCCCTCTCATGGTCTAACCCAAATTAATAAAATTATTCCACAATATCACTCAACTCGTCATAAGTTAACGCTTGGAACGAGTCCATAGGCACTTCGCCGTGAAACAAGCAATGCAATGCAATATTTTTAACAGTCACCCCCACCGAAGTACCATCATCACTGGAAAACAACTCCTATACCATTGGGCAGTCTCCAAGGAAAGAACCAATAACGCCAGAAATACAACTGGAAATAAGCAAGAAAATGCTTCCTACACTCTCAAACCAAAACAAATCATATCTCAACTTCCTGATGAAATAATGGTAAAAATAACAACCAAACGACAACTTGGGAAAATGTGGCAATCCACTAGAGACCGAGAACAAAACGTCTGTAAAACGCACAAATTGCATACGTTAAAAATGTATTAAATGAACACAGACAAACGCAATGGAACGCTTTCACAGAAACATTAAACTTCAAAAACAAATCACTTAACCAACTAAACCGTTGGCTTCTCAAAAAGAAAGCCGCATACACGCCGCTACAGACAATCACTGGCCACAAAATATTTGAAGCAGACGAAAAAGCAGATATATTCGCAGACACCATGGAAAACTAATTCACAGGGAATGCAGGAATCGACTTACAAGAAGTAAACGTAACCACCACAGAAATATATCTAGACTAGACTATATCAAACATCTACATCTATCCCAAGCAAGTCCTAGACATTATAAATAAACTACCAAATGGCAAATCACCAGGATATGATAACATATCGAACACAGCACTCAAAAACTTACCAAACAACATTATCACACAAATAGCACACATTTTCACGGCAAGTCTTCGAATTTCCTAGTTCCCTAAGATATGGAAAAAATCCATAATCGTCATGATTCCAAAACCGGGGAAAACCCACTCTATCCCAGAAAACCATCGCCCAATATCTCAACTCTAGACTATCTCAAAAATTTACGAAAAGATTATCCTAAGAACTCTACGTTTACACATAAAACCTCGGGCGGAGCAACAAGCATTCAGAGAAGGCCACTCAACCACCACACAACTTTTCCACCTATTCAAAGAAATTAAAAATAATCAAAAGAAATATACTGCTGCAACATTTCTTGACATGGAGAAAGCCTTCGATCGTGTGTGGCACGACAGTTTAATATACAAATTAAAAACTAACACAGAACTTCCAATAAGTATAATAAAACTAATCAAATCATTCCTATCTGATCGTTCATTCCAAATACGAGTAGTTGACCAACAATCAACGACAATACAGATACAAGCAGGAGTACCGCAAGGTTCCTGCCTATCACCTCTACTCTATATCCACTATATAAATGATCTTCCACTTCTAGATAGAATACAAACTTCCATTTTTGCAGACACTATGTTCCACACGTCCCATCAAAACAGAAACTATGCAATATGTCAACTTCAGAGACAAATGGATCTTATCATCACCTGGCTAGACAAATGGAGACTTAAATTAAACATAGAGAAGACCGAAGCCATTATATTTGGAAGACAGAAAAAACATCTTCGACAAATAAAAATCAAAAACCAAATAAAATATCTCGGCGTCACGATGGACACAAACATCATCATCACCATCGATCAGTCTTCCAGTGTTCATTCCGTGCAGACGTCGTTCTATCTCTACAGTGCTACATCAACACCAGGAAACCATGGGAGACCGCAGAGCCAGTTCCAAAAGAAAACGAACCAATCCTCTCGGTAACTCCAAGAAAGTCTGCAATACGGCCTCTTCTCCAACAATTGGTAAAATTATTAGATCACATCTGCAACAACCTCAACAGCAATATCCATAAGGCTTCGTTTTCCTTGACGTTGAGAAAGCGTTCGATCGGGTCTGGCATGATGGTCTCATATATAAGATGTCAACCTTAAACATCCCACCATGGCTCATTAAGACAATCTCATCATTCATATCAAACCGCTCTTTCTGTGTCCGCATTGAAGCCGACTCTCCTCGCCCCGAGCTGTCCTTGCAGGTGTTCCCCAAGGATCTTGCCTAGCACCAACACTGTACCTCATTTACAAAAATGACATCCCTGTCCTCGCGAGGGCTTCCGTCGCTCTTTTCGCTGACGACACAATGTTCTACACCTCCAACCACAGCCCAAACTTTGCTCGAATACAACTTGAGAGACAACTACGCGCGGTATCTGACTGGTTTGAAAAATGGAGCCTTCGAATAAATGCTACCAAAACTATCGCCATCCTGTTCAGCCGTAAACAAACCAAAAACCTACCTCAACTATCTATCAACTATCTATCCTATACCTTGGTCCACTCATGTCAAATATCTAGGAGTCACCATTGGCCGCACACTAAACTTTTCCCAGCACATTCAAAATATAACCCAAATACAACAAAAACTCGCGGCATGCTATTCCCGATCCTAAACAAACAAAGCCATATCCCAACGAGAAATTTGATAAACATACTCAAAATGTATATAAATCCAATACTTACATATGCAGGCACTACCTGGGCTCCATTCATCACCAAGTCACAATGGAAGAAGATCGAAGCCGTACAGATAATTGGTTTGAGAACGATACTGGGCACTCCAAACTACGTAACAAATAGAGTCACTCTCTACACCGCAGATCTAAAACAAATCAAATCACAAATCCACTCCTAGCCACCTCATTCTTTCACAAAAACTCTCTTTCAAGATTTAGGCACATACAACAGCTTGGGCGTGAAGAACAGCCCACACCCTCTCGAACCTTCAAAAGTCCAAAAACACGTCCCATAAATTAGGTTTCAGAAAACCCACCCTCTTAATCACTATTCGACGTCAACTATACAACATCCAACGACTTCAACAACTCAATGGAAGTGAGTGAAATAATAAAAAAATTACCTTCAGGAAAAGCCCCAGGAAAAGATGGAATAGCCAATCATGCACTGAAGCACCTACCAAAAATAGGTATCGTTCTACTGGCAAATATATACACGGCATGCAACAGAAAAGCATACTTCCCAACCGAGTGGAAAATGGCAGTTATAGTAATGATATCCAAGCCAGGGAAAAACCATTTATTACCCGAAAATTACCGTTCGATCTCACTGCTCAACACCGTGTCCAAAGTTCTAGAGAAACTTCTACTCACCAGACTAAAAATTCACACCATCTCAAAAATTCGTCCAGACCAACATGGTTTCAGAAGCTCTCACAGAACCACTACCCAACTTCTCAGCGTCACCGACGACATATCTATCAACCTCAATAAAAGAAGAAAAACCGCTGCAATCCTGCTCGACGTCGAAAAAGCCTTCGACAAGGTTTGGCACGACGGCCTCATATGCAAATTTATCGACCTCGAAGTACCCAGTGACCTCATCACCATCATCTCTTCCTTTCCTCGCGGACAGATAGTTTACAATCAAAATTGAAGGGAAAACGTCCACATCACGCAAAATCCTAGCAGGAGTGCCTCAAGGCTCATGCCTTGCTCCTCGTCTATTCTGTATATACATAAACGATTTGCCCTCCCATCCTAGCTGCAAAACCACACTCTTCGCTGATGACACTCTTTTCTACGCAACCAGCACCACAAACGACGCTGTCGCCAAAAAACTACAACTACAGATTGACATGGGCGTCAAATGGTTCTATGATTGGAGAATCTCATTTAACCCACTTAAAACCACAGTAATGTTCTCACACAAGTCTACCACATACTCCCTCCAGCCCAAAATCAAAAACACCAGCATCAAGTGGAGACCTCCATGAAATACCTTGGTGTCCAAATCGACCAAAAGCTGAATGTTCCACCTGCACATCAGCTCTACAATCAACAAAGCTAAAGCAGCCAAACACTCTCTCTATCCTTTACTTTTTAGCCCAACTCTAAATTCAAACACCAAATGTTTTATCTACAAGACTTACATTCGCTCCATCACCACATACGCCTCACCCATCTGGGCCTCCAACATATCCATCAATAGCTGGTCCAAGCTCGAAAGGCTACAATCTACCACTCTCCGTCAAATTACTAAACAGCCATGGTTCGTCAACAACAAAGCTATTTGCCACTCCACCAACTTCACATCTATCAAAGACTACGTTCAGACACTAACCAACTCCGTCAAAATTCAAATACTACAATCCCCTCACAACCACATCTCAGATATCAGCAACAGATCAGCAGCCACCCAAAATTATGTACATCGTCCCTTTCTAAACCACACCATCCACCCTAACTCAACTTCGCAAGCTGGAGCAAAATCAACACCAACTCACTCAACTCATCTTACTCACACCAACAGAGGCTCCAAGCCTGAAATAGTGCATAACACACAAAGCAAAGCACTTAGTACTTTAATGATACAGACACTTTCAGTTTAAAAGATACAAACAATTTAAAGTCTTCCAGTAAATCTAACATTTGATCTGTACTCTTTGTATGCATTTCTTAACATAAGTAAAGAGGGTCCTTGTATATTAAACATAAGCTTCTTCATTTCGTCTGGTGAACACACATCCATAAAATTGAAGATGACATTATAAAAATAGCTCTGTAAATTTTTTAATCATTAGTTAATAATTTGCAGTTTTATATATTTTTTTAACTAACCGTAATCACGCAATAAAAATTAGTATCTACTGTTTACTGAAACAAGTTCAATTCTTCTATAATATAACAACATATAATACCAAAGTCAATTTTATTTTGTTTGAATAAACTTGAGTATCTGAATAATAAAATAAATAAATATTAGAAATATAATTAATTCATAGAATTAGTGTGTATAATGTGAATATGTGATCATTACTATTCAGGTTTGTGAAAAGGTGTATAATAAAGTTCACCCAACAGCGATGCGTCTTCACTCATAGGACATACAGTTACCAAAAATGTTTTTAAAAAGTTGGGAAATGTAGTAATATATAGTCCTAAATATGGTTTTATAGAATTATTTGGGCATTTATGTTAATGATTAACAATTTTGAAGCTTCTATAAGTAATTGTGCTACATTGCTTGAACTTTTGTCAACAATAGTCATTATTCTCAAAGTCATGAACAACTCATCTGTGTATCATGGTTTATCTACACTGAACATAACATATTGTACACATTATTATATGAATAAACAAAGATTTAAGTTAGAGATAACATAAAATAACCTAGTGGGACAAACTTAAATTTGAATTAATTTTTTTTTTGATAATTGGACAGAAATCATTGATAACGTATTTTTGAGAAATAACACTTCAGCTTAACAGGCATAAATCCTAAATATAATGAGCGAGTCAATAATTAATGTTTGATACTTAAAACTTATAAGTTTATAACAGTATACAATACTTGAGAATTGTCATCTTTGTCTTTAAATAAGTAAATATAGAAAAATTAATATTTGTTTTGTGTTGGCTTTTTGTAATGTAAGAGTTGATTAATCTATTATCAAATGTAAAATTAAGTTTATTATTATCTATAACATAATGATGGGTTTTATCTCTTTTTTGTTTTAAATATTAATTATTTATTATTATTAAGGTATATTATAGAGATAATTATAACTAGGGTCCGAATTTTTAGATTCAAAAAATTTAATACATAATTCTAATAATCTCTAAAAAAAATTTATAATTATTCTACTTATAATCTTAAAAATGAGAAAAGCTCAACATTTTACAAAAATATCAATAAACACCAAAATGTGCTTAAAATATGAAAATCTTTTTTTCTAAAATAAAAAGAACAATAACACTTATTATTTTTGATAAAATTACAATTAAATATAAGGTGAAAACCAATAATAATTAACAAATTAACACAAATTCATTAAATAAATATAAGATATAAAGAAATTGAAAAGGTAGGTCTAAAGATTAAATTTTTTTTTTCTCACAATTTACAAAATATCAGTCGTACAGGGTAATTTTTGATAATCAATTAGTATACAGGTATCATCAGTCATGGAAGACTCGGTGAAGATTACAAAATAAAGTACAGAGAACTGGCCATTATGGAAATTCCAAATGAAAGTCATACTTAACTCCTTTGAGGTAGGAAGTATTATTTCAGGTGATTGGACAAAGCCTAGTTCGAGAATCACAAAGTCGTCAGAAAAGGAAACTGACGAGGAAGCCAAAACACGATGGCAGAAGCAAACCGGTGCTTGGATAAAGGCAGATGGTAAATGTCAAAAATTAATTGTTACCTCAGTAGACGATGGTCCGTTGCAATATTTAATGTAATGTGAAACTGCATTTGAAATGTGGGAGAAATTGCTTAGTATTTACGAGCAGAAGTCTGAGGCAAGTATACATTTGCTTCAACAAAAGTTTTTCAGTTATTCAAAAGAGCCAACAGATGACATATCGACATACATTTCCAAATTAGAAAATTTAGGAAGGAAACTGAGTTTAGCAGGAAAGCTATCAAAGATAGTATGGTAATAACAAAAATTTTAATGACATTGCCAAAGGAATATTGACATTTTTACAGTGCTTGGGACTCTATCCCAGCGGCAAGTAAAATGTTAAACAATTTAACTAGTTGGTTATTGATTGATGAATCAAGGATGCAACAGATTAAAGGTGAAGTTAGTGATCAAGAGAAATCGAGTGCATTTCCAGCTAAATTTTAAAATAAATCTAGTGGTAGATACGGCAGTTATAATAAAGGTAAAAAGGAATTTATTAATACTAAAAATAAATTAAGTTGTTTTTACTGCGGTAAGAAGGGACATTTCAAAAGAGATTGTAAGAGTTACCTTCGGAGCATGGACACAAAAACAACAAGTTCATCGGATATAAATGAAAACGCATTTATAAGTGAGTCAAGTATAAATAATAATAAAAATGATATGTGGGTATTAGACTCAGGAGCGTCAGATCATATGTGCGCGAAATTAGAATGGTTTTGAGTTATGAGGCATTGGAGAATACAAAACACGTAACAATCGGTGACGGAACAAATTTGTATGCGACAGGCAGAGCATTGGATAAAGGGTTAAAATAAACGTCGAACAGAAAATAGTGTGTTCACAAAAAATGGACAAGTAGTCTGTACAGGTAAACGGAACGGAAGACTATTCGAATTACAGGTGAAGGTCAATGTTCCAAAAATAACTGAATGTTATGCGAACATTGCAGTTCAAGACACTTTAAAACTGAGGCACGAACGTTTGGGTCATCAAAATATTCAGTACGTGAAAAATTGTTTGGCAAAACATAATATTGATTATACAGCCAAGGATGAACAATTTTTTTGTGATGACTGCATAATTGTAAAACAACGTCATTTAATGAAAGTACTACAAAGTATAATAATGTAGGGGAACTAATTCATGCGGACTTATGTGGACCAATGCAAAAGGACTCAATAGGTGGGTCAAAATATTTTTTATTATTCAAAGATGATTACTCGCATTATAGAACGGTATATTTTATTAAAAATAAATATGAAGTTAAAAATATTATTGAAATATTTATAAAAAGTGTTAAAACTGAAACAGGATCTAAAGTCAAAATATTAAGCACGGATAATGGATTAGAATTTGTAAATAAAGATATTACAGGCATTCTATAAAAATATGGCATACGACATCAAACGACAGTTCCATATACACCGGAGCAAAATGGTCAAGTAGAACGGGAAAATAGGACAATCGTTGAAGCGGCCAGGACAATAATATGTGCAAAGAAGTTAGATGTATCATTTTGGGCTGAAGGAGTCAACACAGCGGTATAAACATTAAATATGACCGGTACTAGTTCAGAAAAAAATAAGCAGCCTTATAAACTATATTATTAAGTCGTGCCAGACATAAAACATTTAAGAGTTTTTGGTACTGTTGTATATACACATACATATACCAAAACAAAAACGCCAAAAATGGGATCCAAAAAGTTAAAAAGGTATATTTGTTGGTTATTCAAATAGCACGAAGGGTTATCGAGTATGGTATTCGAAATCAAACAAAATATCATTGTGCAGAGACATTATATTCAAGAACGAAAGTAAGAATCTTGAAAATATAAAAACTAATAAATGAGAATTCACAGAAACACCTACTCAGATTAATGAACACAAAAATCAAGTCAAGGACTAGACAGTAGTCGATAACAATAGGATGGTATTAAGTGACAGGAATACATTAAAACCACCGAATAGGTACAATGTTCAATCGTTTATTGTTAACAGTATAGAGCCATTAACATTTGATGAGGCAATAACCGGACACCATGTGAATGAATGGAGATACGCCATGAATGACAAATTAATGTCATTAAATAAAAATGAAACTTGGACATTAGTCAATTTACCGAAGAACAAAATTGCATTATGAAATGCATAGGTATTTAAAACAAAGTATAAAACTGACGGTAATGTAGACAAATTTAAGGCCAGATTGGTCATTAAGGGTTGTTCATAGAAATATGGTATAGATTACCATGAAAAATTTTCACCAGTAGTCCGATACGAATCAATAAGGTCGATTTTCGCAGTAGCAGCTGTGGAAAGATTAAAACTACGAAAATTCGCTATCAAGACAGAATTTCTGTATGGAGATCTACAGGAAGGAATATACATGTTACAGCCAACGGGTTATGAAGACGGTTCGAATAAAGTATGTAAACTTCAACAAAGTCTTTATGGGTTGAAACAAGCTCCAATATGTTGGAACATAAACGATTCAAAGATTTTTTGAATGCATTTGGTTTACAATCTGGTGAAGCAGATGCATGTGTATTTAAAACTGATGACAATCAAATTATTCTTGCAATATTTGTGGACGATGGTTCAATCGCTGCAGATAATGAAGACATAATAAAGGAACTTTTAACAAACTTGGAAACAGAGTTTGAAGTTAAAAAGGGCAATTTAGAATATTTTCTAGGTATACAAATGAACATTTTGAAAGATGGGTCATTATTTGTACATCAAACAAATTATGCATGTAGCATAATTAATAAATTTAAAATGTTGGATGCTAAAGAACTTTCAATTCCGATAGACAAGTCACATACACTTGATTAACAGGAAGAATCGGAGATTTTGAGTGAATAAATTCCTTATAGACAAGCAGTAGGGAGTTTACTATTCTTATCACAGGTATCAAGGCCAGATATTGCATATGCAGTAAATTTTGCTAGTCGTTTTCTTGCAAATCCGACAAAAGCTCATTGGAACTTAATAAAACGTATTATACGATACATTAAACGAACATTTAACTATGGTCTATATTTTAATAATAAAATACAATTATCATTAGAAATATTTAGTGATGCAGACTACGCAGGTAACACACAAACTTGACGTTCAACATCGGGATATCTATTCAGACATGGGTCAAGTATAAGATTGTGGACATCACAACGACAACATTCTGTGTCATTATCATCGACGGAAGCAAAATAACTCTCAGCTAGTGAAGTTGTAAAAGGAATCATGTGGATAACACGGTTGATTAGAAGCTTATCGAAAACAGGTGATAAACAACCAGTATTATACATTGATAATCAAAGTGCTATAGTTTAGTGAAAACTCCGGAATTTCATAAGAGGACATAACACATAGACGTACGATACCATTTCATTCGAGAAAAATATGAAGATGGAATGTTTCAACTTCAGCACATTAGGACAGGGGATCAGATTGCGGACACCCTGACCAAGCCTTTGGCAAAGAAGCGTTTCGAGAAACTACAGGCAGCCATAGGAGTGACAACAATTAAAGAAATTATTAATTGAGGGAGGGTGTTGAAATATACAATGAATATTAGTATTCAATCATACGTGTGCACGTATCAATAGTGTATTTGACAATTAACCATTCGTTAAAACATAACTGATTACGATATCACTTTCAATTGTAACACGGATATAGAGTGACCTCAATAATGCATATATATAGAGCCTTTCAATGTATGTAAAGGGCACTTGCTCACAAGCAACCATGCCGTGAGTAGTGTCAGTGATACAGTCCAGTTATACGTTACATTTATATTATAGTTATATTACAGTATATACATAATCATAAAGTCGTGTTACTTATTTACTTATTAATACCTAAATCGTTCGTTCAGTCAATCTTCAATATTCAACAAAAATGACTTATATGATGCTTGCAAATTTCTTTCTTTTGATTATTCCATGGAAAGTGTAGGAAAAAAGATCATATTTCATGTATATATTTAAAATAATCTAGATTTATAGCTGGTTCATATGTTTTGATGATTTTACTCTAATAAAAAAATCAACTCCTTTTAATATAGGTGCAACAATTATTAATGTATATTTTGTCAAGAGGTTAGATGTTGTAGAATCTATTATATAATAAATACATTTAATTATTTTTCTTTGTTTTAACACAGAACTTGAAGTATAAAATGGTTTTAAAACTTCCAATAAAAACTTAAAAACTCAAAAGATCATGATTTTTATTTTAGAATTATAAAAAAAGGATACCTACAACATCAGTACTAATTATAAGTTATTTAACTTACTGTTTCAATTCTCAAATCACTTATCATTTCAATTAAATCATTCTCAGAACATACATTCAATATTACTTTGGCATTTTTGTCATCCACGTTTGTAGTGTTTAATAAATATACGCAACATTTTATTATAACCCTTTTGGTTCATAATGCTCTAAAATAGTACTTAAAAGAATTTTTTTATCTTCCAATTGCATTTTCACATTTTCATTAACCTAAAAATAAATAATGTAATATGGATAGAATATCATTTTATTCATTGTAAATAATAATAAAAAATGTATTTAAAATATTCTTACTAAAATTGTAATGTAGTCATCAAGTATAGCTAAATTATTGAATAATCAATCTTCATTTTTATTCACTATTGAAAAATTCAATGATGATCTGTGATGATTGATTCATTTTTCCGTTTTCTAAATGTTCACAAATGTTTTGAACCATAAAAAAAGTTACAGCAAATATTTCTAACCTAAAAGATATACAATGTAAATGTAATAATATATGGTATTTAAAATTTAAGCAATTTTTTTTTTGATTTTAAACCTTTCAGGTTAACTTAATTTCTATAATATTTCATATTTCTAAGATGTATATTATATTAACCCCTTAAAGGGCATAACTACATAATCAATTTTAAAGTCAAATGATAACTTCGATTTTGTATTTTAGTATTTTTTAGGATGGTAAAATTATCAATAAATATGTTGTACTGAATAAAAGTTTGTACATAAATACTCATTCAAGTTATTTTCAACATTTTATAGACCAAAAGAAAAAAAAATTATTATAGGGGTGAAAGGGTATTTGACTAAATTATGTTAAGGAACTACATTATTCAATTTTTATTTTTTAAGTTGTCGATACCATTCATACCTTTACAGTAATGGAACTTTCAACAACATAAATACTTGGTTTATAGATAATATTTTAATTTGTAAGACAAATATTTATTACATCAAATTATATATTATAAGACAACATTTCGGAAAATGTTCTTACAAATTTTAAGTTAAACCTGGAAATCATCTTCTTAAAATATGAAAATAAATAGCATTTTAAGTAGGTACATTAAAAGTTTTTAGAAGAAAATATTCTAACATATGATTGACAGGCCTGGATTAAGAACTACGGTTCCTATAGGATGTAAACAATTTGGTGCCCCTATTTTATTTGATCTTTGTAAAAATGTATTTTAAATATATAATTTGTATTTACAAAATTATTGTATCTAAAATCAAAAGATAATTTGTATTTTGAAAAGAAAGTAAAAAAATACCATTTTGAATGGTGCCCTTCAATCAGTAATCAATGACGGTGCTTTTGGCTAACAACTTAATCAATATCTGATGATTAAATTAAAATAAATAAATCATGTATAATGAATTATCATCAACAACATTAAAGCTCTTACTTGTAATCTTTACATTTAGACTATAGAAATTCAAAACTTAGCAATTCAAATTCGAGCTTGGTAATACGATTTGTAATTTTTTGCAAAATATGTAATTTTTGTTGTATGAGGAAGAAACTCCGAAATAACATTGAAATTTTCAGGCAAAATATCATCATCAGCAATTTCTACTTAGAGCTCAGTATTTTTTTTTTAGCGGTACAGCTTTGTTTTTTAATTTTGATAGCAATCTCACATATTTAATAAGAAAATATTTCTGAAAAACAATAAAACAGAACATTATAAACTAAAATAATTTCTTTTTTCACTTCATAGGATATACCAAGGTTTTGATTACTTACAAAATACTCATGTGTTATGTACTATATTTCTGATTCATCAGATTTAGTTTTGATTGATATGTATCACATATTATATTATACTGTTCTTTTTTATAACCTAAAAAATAATCATAATTTTTATATGTGAAATTATCATTGAGTAGTTCTGATATTATCAAAGTTTTTAACTTTGTAGTAAGTAGACTTAATTTCATAAATAGAGTAAAATTTACGATAACAAGCCAGAAATTTTTGAAAGAAATTAAAATTAAAATTATACTTATTTTTATAAAATTAAACCTAAAAGGGTAATAGTATAGCTAATTTACATGCATATAGTTACAAATTAATTTATACAGCTAAAAGTAGTGAACACAGTTTGTGCATTAAGCACTACCATTAAATATTATGGATTTTAGTTAATACAATACAAGTGATTAAAAAAATTAATCATGAATTTCATTACCAGAACGTAAAATGCAATAAGCCTGACGATTTAAAAAGTATTTATTAATAAAGAGATGTGGTATAACAAAATGGAGGGTTTATACTTGATTAAAAAGATCAGTTAATTTTAGCTAAAAACTCTGGCAATCTATAAAACTATTTAGTAGTTTGAATAAAAATATTAAGTCAAAAACTAGGCATCTTGATTTCAATAGTTGAAGCCAGAGTTGGGAAAAATTTTATCTAAATAATTATTCGATTATTATTCGAATAATTTTCAACTATGATTATTTGAATAATTTTTGTTTATTTTATTTGGATAAACATATTATGGTTGATAATTTAGAACAGGCACATATTATAAACAATAGTTGACATTGTATTTTCAATTACACGATTATAAATCTTATTTTATTCAGAAAAATGTAAAAACATTATAAAAAAAAATAATTTGAATAATTATAAAAAGAATGATTTGAATAATTTTTTATTCAAATAATATTTTAAAATTATTTGAATAATTTTTTATTAGAATAATAATGTTTTCAAATTATTCGAATAATTGTGAAAAAATCATTCAAATAAAATATTATCTAAATAATCATCTAAATAAAATTTCATTCGAAGACGCCCTACTCTGGTTGAAGCCCAAGAAGGGTATCTTTAAAACTATCAAATAGCATATTAGTTCTAAAAGCAAAAGCAAAGACTTCATTTTTCTAGTTTGTCAATTGAAACCTTGTTGACTGGACTAGTATAGATTTAACCAAGGAACAATATTAATATAAACTTTTAAGTTTTAAGCAAAATGGGTTATAAAATTTGTTGCAACAATGATGAATAAAACTCAGAATCTTCAGATTTAGTTATAGATTATCTCGATATGGACATCAAAAAGATAGATCTACAGAAATAATGTTTCCTGTCTCAAATATTAGAACTGATTTGAGAAATATGCGCCACCTATGTTATAAATATAGTTTATTGATCTCCTCGACCAATGAAATAAAATACATGTAAAGTGTAAAAAAATTATATATCTGAATATTTGTAATAGCCTCAAAATTCAAACAAGTCCGTTCAACAATTTCCAATAGAAATCGCAAAATATATTAAATAAACTACATTCATTAAGCTACAAAACAATAAATGTACATTTATATATTATACATATGTTATTTGTAAAGGTATAAGGTATTCATATTTTTTAACTCACGGGTTCAGCAATATCAGCATGTATAAAATGTTTCATAATTGACGATTAAAGGTTTAAAATACAACATATTTGTGAAGTTTGAGAAATCCAGTATAATATTCAATCTTACATTAGGTAGTTCATCACATATTTCTTCTACTGCCTGAAATAATTCACATAATGAAAGACAATAGTTAATTAAAATTTACAAAGATTAATACTGTGTTTATTTATTTTGTACCATGTAATTGTAAGGAGGTGCTATCAAACAAAAAATAATTTCAACGAGAAATATATTTTATCTGAATAAACTTAAGTACACGTCTGCTGTAAATACAGATAAAATAAATAAAATATTTGATTCATTGTACAGGTGCGCAGCCATATTGGTAATATTAAAGGGATGCACGAGATGAACGTCCAAAAGGCGATTAGATTTAAGTTAATTTAATTAAATTTTTGGAGAATACCACCGCATCCAAACGTTATAAGTTATAACTTACTCTTCGGAATTCATCGTTGATCTGCACAATACCACCAACAGGGTATTTAGCGTTAAAATTTTTAAATCTCTTAAGCTTTTTGAACTAAACAGTTCGGTATATGTTATAGAGTAGATAGTTCGTTTAATAACATTTAAAATTTTCTAAAAATATGCAGACATTTTTAAATTAGGCAGTATGGTTGATAACAAAAAAATCATAGTACCTTGAAAAAAATTATAGTGCACATACTCTTGGATCAATATTAAGTTGTCTAGACAGTTCCAAAATGTATTGCATACAAATTGTTTGATGTGCTACATGTTCCATAAGGTCTGATTTCTAAAAAAAAAATGCTACAATAAATTGAATGTGTTAAAAATGATTTTCAAACAGAACTTACGAATTCCATTTGTAAATCAATATACCAAATAACCAAATAATTTGCAGTGTCTTCACATACAAGTTGAGGATTTTTTTGTAAATATTCTTGACTGTCCTTAATATTTTTTGAACAAGCCAAATACTTTCAATTTACTTTTATTTTCATTTATAAATGTTTCTAATCGCTTAGATTTTTTTTCTCCAGTTGGTAGAGGCCTTAGGGGTGTTTACAACCGTCTTTGTAAAACCTGGTTTACTTATAGTATCAACATTCCACTGCATTACCTAATTAAAATTATAGATAATATATTAATATAAAGTGTACAGTTTCATTTGTTTATTAGCTTTATATACCCTTAGATCTTTATAAGCTACTTGCTAGTAAGCACAATTAATGTTGAGATTTTTGTAGTATAGAGCTAAAAGTAATTTTGTTTGACATAAAAAAATACAAGGTAATGATAATAATATGTCATGTTGAAAATGTATTAATTACATTACTATACACTATACAGACACCGACATTGAGCAGAAGAAATTAAAAGGATACACAACGTAATAATTCAAGTGTTAAGGTGAAGTAAGATTAAAAATCAGATTGAGTTTACTGTCTTAGAAATATACTGATATATAAAAAAAGATGGTACTTCCGTGTTATCTCGACTACCCAAATATTCCCAAGACTACCTGTTGGAATCATCCGGGTTATCAAGACTACCTCCGTAGACCGTAATTTATTAATAAATATATATTCCAGCGTTGTAATCTATATGTGGTCAAATGAAATGACTAGTATTAAGTGGTGTGAACAAGAACTTAATATAAGTGAAGACACAGTTATTGACTGGAATAATTACTTACGTGAAGTATGTGCAATGGCGATTGAAAATGAACCACAGGGGAAAATAGGTGGACCGGGGAAAATTGTCGAAATTGATGAAAGTTTGTTTTCGAAAAGATTCATACCTGACTGAATTTATTTGGCGACAAAACCTTGGTAACGATCCACCGTTTAATTAGATTTTAATGGATATTAAAACCTACTTTCCTCCTCAAAAAAATTATTAACTACATTTTTTATTTATTTTTTATATTATATTATTACAATTTTTTCTATACTCATTTTTATGCCATTTTATCGTGTTTCAAAATAGATTTATATTATTATTCAGAATAGATTTAACCTATATATTTCATATATTTTTATTATTTAAAAAATTGCGGTAGTCGAAATAACACGGTTGATCATATAATAGGTAGTCTTGGAAATATTTTGGTAGTCGAGATAACACGGTTGTGAACCTAAAGTAGTCAAGATAACACGGAAGTACCAAAAAGATACTTCATCTTGCAAGATTAAATGTGAAGCAACTTATGTTTCATTTTCAAAAAACATAAAAACAAATAACTTAAGTTGATGTGCTAGGCCAGGTTAGAGAAATATAATGGAGCCTGAAACAGCTGAAACATACTGAAATCAAATGTAGGTACCAGTTAGGTTAGGTACTGAGCTCTAAGCATATAATTTATATGTTTTCTTTTTATCATTGGCCGGTCAATCGTTGATCGATTTGGTATGCAACATAATAATAACGAATGACGTCACCATAGCAACTGATAATGTTGTGTTGTATCATGCATAGATACATAATATATAAAAAATATTATAACTATATTAACTAGGTTAATTAAACACTAAACAATCATTTGCAATAGGTAAAATACATGTAATATGATAAAATATATGTAGTACAATAACAATTAACAATTAGTATAATTTTAAGCATATTCAGTAAGTATAATGTAACTAGGTTAAATTTAATATCAATATTATTGTTAGTGCTTCTATATTTAAGGAAGATGTAAAAACAGAAGGAGGGTCAGTTGGCGGTGGTCGTGTGACTCAACTACCATTGACCACCAGTGTTAGAGCCAGGTGGTGATCGTGGGACTCGATCTCCACTGGACGTTAAGAGTTTAATAAAAGTGCTTAATTTGTTAATTGTTCAATTATTTGTGTACGTCTGTCATCGGCGTATACGACAGTTGTCAAGAGTAACAATAAAAGGGTTTTATGCAAAATAATATAGAATATAATATAGTACTAATTACAGATAGACCCTCAGTCAAAGTACATTAACATATAAGTAAAAGAAAACAAATGTATAAAAGATATTAGTAGTTAAATGTCTATACCTATTCTTTAACTTTGCACTCTTCTTCTTGTATTTTTAATTCTTGTTCTTCGACGCTCAATGCTTCTTTGAGTTCTTTTTTATTTTATCCTTCTTGTCCAACCGCCAAAAGCTGATTTTTAGTTTCTTCATACTTCTCTTGAAAACTAAAACGATAATATACACAACTTATTACAGTAAGTACCTACATTGTTATTAAACCAACAAAATAATTTACGTTTTCTTTTTAATTTCAGCATTTTATATGCTCCATGCGTTCAACGCGGGCCTGATGCCTCCAACAAAACAGTGACGGTGTGTCAATGTTAAGGTGGGTTTCACCTACATCGTCAGACACCTAAAAAGGAAAATCATCAAACACAAGAACGATCTAAATGTATAGGAAACGGGATAGGTCATAGGTACATACCTCGATATTCTTCCACTTGCTATAATCAACCATTATAGATAGACAGATAATTATTTTGTCTGCGTGTACACGATTCAGAACTATGAGATAACGAAGTAATATTCGACGGCAATTATATTTTGGGGTAAGCGGTGGTCGCCGATTTGGCAAACTCGCGATGAGTCCGATGAGTGGTACCAAGTACAAACTCGACTTGCGGCCACAACTTAGCCCAAATACTCGAGGGGAGTATTTTACTCCGTTACAGAAGGTTGAGGAGGACTCGGGTACATGAGTTGTTTAATGAACAAAACCGTGACGTCGTGGTAAAAATATGACTTTAATCAATATAACAAAAAGACATGACAATATCGTGACAATATCGAGACGGATGGTCGGTCGGGTCGAAAGCGCGTAGGACACAGGACGTGATCGTAAGAACTGCTTTAAGTCTGCTTACGATGAGTGTCGTCGTGAAAAAGAACGAGATGCAGTCCGACGACCGACGGTGTTGTCCAGTGCCCAAGTCGGAACGCGGGACAAACTTGCGTAGATGGGAGGGGAAGTTGAGCGCTTGCAATCGGTCAGGCAAAAGCGAGCGTAGACCTTCACCGTGGTCGCGTACAACAATAAATTAGGAACATACAATATTATAAAATAATTCACATACAAATAATAATAATAATGGCATGACAAAATAGATCTATTTTGTCATGAATAATGGTACAAAAAGGTAATTTAACGTTGCCATGATGGTAACTCTGGGTTGCGGCGAGATCATAGACATAATAATATATATTATATATATATATTATATTATATATATATTATTATATATTATATATATATATATTATAATATATATTATTATGTCTGTGGGCGAGATGTGTGATAAGCGACGTATCACCACAATCACGGTCTTAGAATATATTAAGGTCAGGCAAGTTTCGATAGGAACACACGCTTTTATCACGGAAAAAAATTGGAACGGGCGCAGTGCTGCGCTCTATTGGTAAAATAACTCCTGTAGTTTATACAAATTAAACTATTTATATTATTTATATACATATTGTAATTTATGTATTCTAAAAAAAAAAAAACCGTGTTCTATACAAAATATAACTTTATATTTTGATAAGTACTTAGTAAGGAACACTGGTGCACCAAATATTGCAAATTCAAAATGCCAAAAGTATGTTTTGTTTGCAAAAAAAACAATGAAGGTATTGCAAGTTTTGAAGTAACTAAACAAAGACTTGCAAGCTGGAGTAAATGTATTGATGGGTTAAATGTAGGTCACAGAATTTGTGAAAACCATTTTTCCCCAAATTATATTATAAAAAAAAAACTTGTGAAGGACGGCTTAGGAAACATCATTGCAGAAGTAAGGTTACCTATTTAATAATAACATAATAATATAAATAATAACATAGTGGTGTATAATTGTATATTAAAGACAAATTGTTTAAATGTTTATATAGAAAAAGTAAATAAAACTAATTTTATTAGTTTCTATTCAATTTGTGATATTGTTACTTTAATACTTTATAAATAATATATTTTTATATTAGGTATACTTATTACTCAATGATTATTAATACAGTATTAATTTTAATTAATTATTAATTATACTTCTAGCAAAAGTATAAAAATGCTATTCTTCTTCAGGGTGCCATCCCCAGCATTAAATGTGAAAATATTATACAAGAACTTGACACTAATGATGATTTAGCTATTCCCCTTGACAAGTCTGAAATGGTAAATCATTATAATATTTAAATTAGTTACTAGGTTAGGTATAAACATTTTACAGTCAAAGAAAATAAATTGATCCTTTAATTCTTAATTAAGACCTTGTATTCTTGTATTATTTTTACATTTCAGAAACACATTTATACAAACAAAAGGTCAACAGCTTCAACATATATCTTACCTGTACACAACGAGACAAAAAGAATTTGTTTGGATTCTAATAATATTGATGCACATAAAGTATCAGATGATTTCAATAAAATATTGAATGATATGAACAGTATTTTAGTTCCATTTAATTGGTCCAGGATTCTCCCTGCTAACAAAAAAATGGTCATATTTAGCAAAGTATTTATAAATAATGATGTAGAACTACCTTATTTTGAAAGATGTTAGTGTACACGAAGATATGACAATTGAATGCAGGTATTTAAATAAAATTATAAATAATTATTCAATTTTGAATCAGTCAAATATGAGAGAACTAAATACTATTCAAAATCCGATTTATAATTTTGATTTGGCTAACATGTGTAGTGGTATAAAAATAC
>CM040632.1:44623370-44883370 GCA_022818045.1 Neotoxoptera formosana | reverse complement strand
CCCTCTTTTTTTACGCAAAGGTTTTTATCACCTTTCAAAAGGTCACTTTTATTATTTTTTATCAAATTTATTTATTGTTTCTAGCATACATACATTTTCGTTAGTATTATAATAAGTATAATAGAAGTCATATAATTATACAACTATTTGACCTCGTAGTTCATCCGTAACACCATATTGAAAATAAAAATATTTTCGAGTGGGCCCGTTTAAATTAACAGTTGAATGGCAACTGATCGAGAAGAGCAATGAGTTTCCTTCCAACAATTCCAACCCACGGTTGCTCTGAAAAAATATAGGCTATATATTATATAAAGTCTATAGTATCAATGAGTTTTAAGCTAATTTTTTTTTTTTAAATACATTTTTTATATTAGATTGTATAATCTATAAAAGGATCATTTCTATCGCGTGTTTGAACTAGAATTACATAGGTACCTAGATATTATATTAATTACATAGGTAGGAAAATAAAATTCTTAATTTCTGAGTCAGCATGCAATTGTTTTGTTATCAGAACTGTAACTACCTACCCTACATAATATATTGTTTTCACTGATTTTTATGAACTCGACATTAAGTTATTATATACGAATTCGAGTTTACTTTATAGCAATGGAAATATTCGTTGATTTAAATTGTAAGACTATCTAATAGTAGGTAACTTAATTTGTAAAAACAAAAAACATTAATGATTATGAATATTAAAAAATCGTTAACCTCAATAACTTGGAAAAGTGTGTTATTAATCCTTTTATAGGTACAACGATAAATTAATGTTATATAGATAGTACTAAGTCGATTAATAACACAAGAGGATAAAAAAAATATAAAACCGAATCATAGGAACGCATAAATACGACAAAATGATGTTGCGTATAAAATGTTTGTCATCATTCATGAATCATGATTAATAGTTATGTACCTACTTGCCGTATTATTTTACAAGGATTTTAGTTGAGCCATAATTTGTTTATATATTATATACATGTATTTTTTCTGATTTCATATCTAATAATAAACATTAAATATAGTTCAAAAACTCGAATTTCTTTTGGTCAGGAATGTCTACATGGTTAATATCTTTTCAAGAATAATTATTATTATCGCACTTCACAAGTTTCTGAAAAATATCTTACGCACGTTGTACATTTATAACACTTAAGCATTTTGTTTATCATTATTATTATTATTATTTTATACGCATGTGGTTTCAAAATAACATGATATTGGTTTGATTTTTTTTTTCATTTAAATTGTGTCGATTGTTTCCAGCTCTCAGAACACAATCTCATCGAACCACAGCGATTTGCCTGCCAGCCGACTAACCGGGGCTACGCCTGGCGGCTGGGTCGAAAGCATCAACTCGCCGTTGATTCAAGATGACGGTGACAACAAAATGTTGAAACTCAGATTCGATGTCAGTCAATACGAACCCGAGGAAATCGTTGTCAAGACGGTCGACAACAAACTATTGGTATGTGTCAATAATATCGTTCATGTGACCTATACTTGCCTGCTTTCTGCCGCACACAGTACAATCATAATATATTATATTGTAACAATAATACTATTATCATTACTGTACCGTCGTACTGTATAACGATTAACGAACGAGATTTCGAGATAGGTACGACAGAAAATATAAAACAATCGCACCGGATGCGACGTACGTATATGTAATACACATCGCGGGTGTTCTATAAACTTCCAGCACGATGCGTAACGAGATTATTTCAAAACCGGTTGTATTAAAATTATACACTCGGTAGGTATTAGCTCACTGTTATTAGCGTTCCTCTGCTGCGCCGGAGTCCTACAAAAATATTAAATATTATAGAGGATTGTGTCAAGTGCGCGCATGTGCCTGTGGATAGACCGAAACTTTTAAAGCCGGAAACTAATTTGTATTATAATAACTTGAGACTTAAATGTTCACCATGTACCTACACCTGTAGTAATAATGGCGTAAAGCGCTGTATACTTAAATAAAAGCAGTGCCGATATAAACACGTAGGTAGGTTTAATTGTTTAAATCAGCCACGGATGATTTGTCAAGACCTTCACACATTTTATGTAATGTGGACGTCGACCAGCCTTGACGGTCTTTTAAAAAAATTTTTATCAAGCTTCGAAAAAAAATTGACATACATAGTAATATATACTTACCTATTATGTACCTAACCTAACCTAACCTATGTATTAATATTTATTGGTATAAAATATTATGTGGCTCACATATGATATTAAAATAAATATTTTGGAAACCTTGATGAGATCTGTTACACCAATCCGGAGGTGTTCGATTTTGTTTTGTTTCATCATTTTTTATGCCTAATATACCTAGGTATATTTTAGTAGATATTTTACTATATTCATTATTTACATAATATTATAAAGTCCACCTGTTTTTTCTCCCACAGAGGAGGGAGTGCCCGTTTATTTAAAAGAAAAAAATAAATAACCATACACATTACACACATACATACGCACACTCACGCACACATGCCACAGACATACTTGAAAACGACCCACGCCTTAATCGACCTTGTCTACACCCGATAAACTCCATAAATGGTTAGAAGCCTTCGAACTAATAATGATCTCGTGTGCAAGATGCAAGTATTACCTACATAATATTGCATTCATAAAAAGTATATGATATTATACTATCGTTACATTCCGACACGAATATATTATAACAAAAATATATACATCGTGGAAAAAACCGTAATACTGAATGTTCCACGATTATTTTAAGGGACGACAATAATACGTGGGTTATATTTTCAATTTTGATAAAGAGCGATGATTATTATGATTTTACTAATTTTTTTCCATACATCGTTACTTATCAACTTATACAGTTTTACTACGTCTAAAAATAATCCGCGTTAAAAAGCTTCACATTTTATGTAGCTTATCGGTGAACAAATTATAAAATAACTATAAATATCTTCAATATATATTATATATTATAGTTGAACCTTCTTGTTTATGCTGCTTAGTTATATATAAATATTAGCGGTATCTACTTACTATATAATATTTCATATTGAATTTTTGTATAATTTGTTAATGTAATTTGAAAAACTGCCTGTAAAAAAAAATATACTATAAAATAATAATAAACAGGTACACCGGTATACGACAAAATAAATTGTACTAACAGGTATCCAACTGTATTAATTAAAATGTATTTCTTAGCCTATTTTAGACATCTAGAGATCAATTATTGTTTCAACATGGTAATTGTATTGTAAAATACTAAAATACATAATTCGAGGAGTGCACAATAAACTGTTAAGTTTTTATTATTTGATTCATAAAATAATTTACTACTGTGAGCAAGGCATTGTAATAATATTACGCTCTAATGATTTGAACGAAAAGTCACTGAACCAATTTAACTCGATCTTCGGAATATATTTAATGGTCTGATTTCGAAAAATGTATACTTTTAACATATTATTTCGATTATAAATATTAAATTGTTTATAATATTTTATAATATATACAATATTATGCAAAGGACATTAATTTATTTTATATAGGTATTATGTCGGAACATCTAAAGGTATTAACGCCAAGGTAACAAAATGCATAAGTAATTGATAAACTGAACTTAACCAAATATGCCCAAATAGCAAAGAAAAAACAGACTATAAAGTAGTTTCTTTCCCTTGTTTATAAAACAAATTACATTTCATCTACATATAATATTTATAAAGAAGTACTACCATATGAAGATTATAAAATTAGTGTTCTATATTTTATGGTGGCCATTATAACATAATATATGGCTATGGCATAATATGCATAATGATATTAAATTATTTTTGATTGTTCGTCTGATGATTTGTTTTCTATCTGTTAAGGTACACGCCAAGCACGAAGAGAAATCAGATTCAAAATCCGTGTACAGGGAATACAACCGAGAATTCTTACTTCCGAAAGGAACCAATCCGGAAGCTATCAAATCATCTCTTAGCAAAGACGGCGTGTTGACTGTCGAAGCACCGTTGCCTGCCTTAGGAGGCCCCGATAAATTGATTCCAATCTCGCATCATTAAATATTTTTCCATCTAGTGAACCACTTTTAGAATGCATAATCATTTTAATTTTAATTTTAATATCTTAATTTTTAATTAATTAATTTTTGAAAAAATATGTTGTTTTTAATTCTCTTCAGTAATAAGTCATTATAATATCTTTTTTTTTCATTGTTAAAAACAAATTCATACTATATAATATAATAAATAAATATATATTTATATACATATAATATGTTATCTATATAAACAGCGTTAAAATTACAGCATAGAATTATTATTAAAAGCATATACGATATTATAAAGCTTTATAATTTATATACAACGCGATCACGTAGCACACAATAATAATCTAATATGCTGAAACATAATTTACGCTAGTTCCTACCATATTGTTTCTGTAATCACTGCAGTGAAGAATGAATATATTTTTATACACATAATGTATATTTAGCTACACAAGTTTATGTTACATAATATATATTATATTATATTTCCATGATTATAATGAAAAAATAAGAAAAATAGATGCAATTAATTGGCTAATGTTCATTAACATAAATATATATATATATATATATATATATTCCGTTCGATTAAGTAAACGAAGCAAAATTGTATTTTAATTATTATTATTATTACATTTTTATTGTTATAAATTATAATTATCTATACTAATATAAATTATTTGCCTTTTTTCATGACGTGATTGATTTTTTTCTCTTGCTTGTTCAAATAAAAATGCTAAAATGCTTTCGTGACAGGAAGCACACCAAATAGTCTAAAATTATCCCCAAATTCCGCTGGAACACATTTAGAACTGTTGCCGCCATCTCGGGCCGTGATCGGTTTTTTGGACAGCGTTCAACGCCTTATCTAGATATAGTAGTAACATAACTATTTTACGAGTGCACAAAACACTAAAATAGAATATTTCTTAAGTGCTCCAAAAACACAAGTAGGTACTTATAAATTCTCTTTTGTTTTTTCCTCGAGCAGTCGGGCCCGTGAAATAATCCACTGAAAAAGTGAAAAGTATATATACATTCGAACGTATAGGTACCTATTGTAATTTTAAATTAACGTTGTCAACCTTAACTGCTGTTTCTACAGCGAAGTCATGATTCAATCGAAAAATATTTTGTATTTTGTATACCGCACTTGGTAGGTATGTATTTATTACAGCATGATAAAACGTAAGACGTGTGCGTGGAATGTAATATAAAGATACAGCTATTGCATATTATATTATAAAATCTTAGAAAAAATAAATACTTAGGCTATTTCGTAGATTACATAATAAAATTATTATTTTCGATACAGACAGGACGATATAAAAAAAAACCATCAACTATACAATATTATGTATTAAATGTAATAGATTTAATGAAATCTAAGATTTTAAAATTCAAATCAAGATTCTCTATAAGTTTTTCTACCATTCGCACAAAACAAAAAAAGATTTACCGGAAAGTCAAACTAATGTTTTATGATCCTTTGAAATTAGAGATATTGGATATTCACATGTAAACTAACAATTTCTCTGGGAACGATTTTCTCATTTTGTTGTAATTAAAAATCGAAGAACCATTTCAACCATAGATACTTGTCATTTTTGCCGAATGTTGAGATTATCATTTTCTATACACTATACAATTTAAAAAATATCTTGAAATTTTTTGAGCTAATTGTAGGCATAAGAAATGTCTGTTTTTTTAAATTCATACATAAGTTTATTATAAAGTATTACGATAACTATCATATTATTTTGGATTTTTAAATATTATTAGTAATATAAATATTAATTAATTAATATTGAATTTCATGTTTTAATATAGAATATTAGAAATTTCATCAAATATATGTTTTTTTAAATAAAATTGTTGATTTTAAGTGTAACGAAAATTATAGTTATTAATTTATTATAATTGTTGATTTTAAGTGTAACGAAAATTATAGGTAGTTATTAATTTATTATTATTTATGATTTTAGAGGGTGATTACCCTGAGGATGGCATAAGGATGTTCCTTAATTAACAAAACACATTTGATTTTTATTTTTTTTCATTAGTTTTGTAAACACATTTGGGATAGAAATTTTAAATTTGAAAGATTTAAACAGTATCTTGAAAGATCAGAAATTGCCTCTAGATAGTACACTAAAAAGATAATTTTATAAAAGTCAATTATTTTTATAAAATTTAAAGCAAATTACAGAAAAATTTACTAAAACTCATATAAAAAAAAATTAATTAAACTAATCTTTATAAAATTAAAAAAAATTGATAGAGAATAATGTGGTAAATATTTTGGTATCTAAAAGAAATTTTTATTTTAATTTAATTTTTTACTCGTTAACATACGACCCCCCCCCCCAAAAAAAAAACCATCATTCATTAGTTATTATTACGAAAATGGACTAGAGTTGAATATAAATGAAAAAAAATTGGCATATTCAATACTTTAAGAAACAAAAAAATATTCAAATAAAATTTAATAAGTCGTAGTAGTAAGATTGAAAACTGCAATCAAATTTCAAATTTATAAGCCCAAAAAATTACACAAAATAATACGTTTTTTAGGTATTGATTATTTATAGAGATTACACTGACATAGCTGGGTAAAGAATTAAAAAATATATACATTTAACTTAAGTTTTAAGAATGAAGAAAATTGAGAGGTGATCACAAACGCCTGCAAGCAAATGTGTTTTAAGAATCAAAAAAATTTACACAATAGGTAGTAATAAAATAAAAAAAAAATTTGGTGACAGATCAAATATTGTTCACTTAAATAAATAGGTAAGGAATTAAATCAGTATGGAGGGAATTATAGAGGGAATTCTCAGTAATCAAAACTTATATTTCTCTTCATAATAAATTTATAATGTATTGAATATAACTTAAAAGTGCTACCTATACTATATGTCTATATAATATTATATTTCCTTAAGATATTATAAAAGCATCATTACAAAAAGTGTGAATAAAATAATAAATTGCATACTGTTAAGTAAATACGGCAGGTAATTAATTTAAATATCTTATCTTCATAAACCTTTTATATAATTATACTCTTATATCGACACCGTTTATCCTATTTAATTTTTCTTGTAATCTTATTAGTTATTGTATTCGTATAATTTTTTTAGTTATTGTATAACCACATTACCCGAATTAGTTAATTTAAAATGTTTGTTAAATTATGAATAGTATATAAAATCAAATGTTAATTTCTATACAGTCCACTGCATGATTTAAAAATTAAAATACAACCATTTACAACAACACATACCTATAATTAATAATTTTATCTGTGGATTATAAAAATGTATTTTTCATTTTGTTTTTTTAGATTTTGAGTGGAGCAATGAATGTATTAATTTTACAATGATGTTTTGTGTGTGTGTGTGTGTGCATGATTTATAGTAGAAGAAAATTCTTCAATATTCAACACTGAGGGTGGTTTTTTGAAAATTAGATCTTTAGTTGGTACTTTTGGTACCTGTCCTGTTTGTTCAACATTATAACGAACATGGTGATTATAAATAATATTGTAGTATTAATAATGCACAGTTACATTTTCAAAAGTGGTTAATAATTATTAATTTGATTATTAAATACAATCAAGATAATTATTTAGTTTTTTATATTTCATAATTAGATTATTAATAGTAAATAAAAATATTTGCTTAGTTATAACTTATAATAATACTGATTACATAATTTTATTATCATGTACAATAAAAATAATTGTAGTACCAGTCTACTCTTCAGTATAGTTTTACCCTATTAGTGCTTACTCACCATACATAAATTAAAGTATAGTTGTTGTTCTACATTTTCTACACTGTTCTACTCGATGAGCATAGCAATTAACGTCTTCGTTGTTCCGAATTCGCGCGTACAGAATTACGTACGGATTAAATCAATCCTATCGGCTATCTGTATGGACAACATATTCGGTTCAAAAGTATTCCGTAGTTTTATTTTATACTATCCCATTTGAGGCATATCACTGTAGTGAGTAGTGACATACTGACATGCTTCCATTGCCCTATCGTATAATCTGTTATTTATATATTTAGTTAATATTGATAAATGTTCTCTATCTATATACTGTAGCACATTATAAATCACAAGCTTTTAGGTACTGGTACACATTGTGTTCTCCGATGGGTATATCATACTATTATATTATTTTATCAAAAAAATTTTTATTATTTTATTATTTATTCAAACATTTTCCAACATTTTCGTATTTACATACATATTATATTACACAGAACATATTATATGCACACCTTACTTAAAAAATATACGCGTATAGTACCATAGAAGACGGATCGAGCTCATTATAACAGTAAACAATTATATCTATAAATATAACTGTACTACTTGTACTATACTCTGTAACTACTTGTGTCCTTGTCCTCGAAGTCGTTGAAAGTTGATCAGGATTCCAACAGTGATTCGTGATGAAATTGCCTCCGCAAAGTCTTCAAAGTTAAAATTCAAGAAAAAAATTTAAAATATTGATACAATTGAGAAAAATGTCAACAATTGATGTTTAGCCTTTAGGGTGTGCTATGAATTAACCGCCTATGATTATTAATTACTAGGTATATGTCTTTATATATACGTTCGTCTTATTTACGTAGGTACACCTATATAATATTTTATTATATACCTAGTGCCCCTAGTATAAAATATCTAAGAGTCTTATATAAATGTCAGTTGATTCAGTATATTATGACATTATGTTCAAGTAAGTCTACTATATTTAGATATGTAGGTACTAGGTACGTAGAAAAAATATTTAAATTTAGAAGATAAAAAAAATGGTATAAATCTAGTATTTTGTTAATTTGCTGAATCCAAATCGAGATTTTCGTTGTTATAGGAGATGTTCATAAAGCTATCACTTTGTTACACGATTTTGAATTTCATACAATTTTTTTTTTCTCGCCTGTGCCCTATAAAGGGATAAAGACAACGTTTTCGTGTTGCTTCAAATAGCATTACCGAAAATTCAAAAAGATTACGTAGGTTCCTATACTTAACCGTAAAGCCATATATAGCCGTATAGTTATCCTGATTCCTGAAATATGTAATTAAGTAATTTCCATATGTATCACTCAAAAACTAATGATTTATGGAAATTTTTTTATTATTTTTAAATAAAATACCTAAATAAAAAAAAATTGAAAATTGGCGCTAACCTAGATTTGTTTCCCAAATTATATCATATTGTTCTGTGATTATAATATGAACCGCCGACAACTTACATTACCGAGGAGCCGGTGAATTTTTATCTGATAACAACACTGTGACCGTGGTTATCACGGTTATTAGACTATAGTCCATAACTTTACTAGGTACTCATAACTCATAAGTCAATAGTTGGTAGTTACTGTAAAATTAAAGTGTATAAGTCACGTTGCGTTCAAAAATCAAAAAACAAAAACTAACCAGTAACTAATAACTAATAAATAATATCCAATTAAGTTATCTTTTACTGAACCCAAAATGTCTTCAATGACAGCTCTTAAATTGTTCAGAAATCAACTCATCAGAAATGTTTGGCGTTTTAGAAGCACCGGACAAACATTATATAAAATCAGACCAAGTAATGTACCATTATCATCGAGTAAGCAAACCATCAATTCACAAACATTAATGTAACATGATACAACATTGTATTATTAAATTATTTGTTATAGATGTGCCCATTAGAAACTTTGCAGCTAATCCAAATGTAGATGATAGTGTGAACGACAAAAACCCAAGTGCAGGTCAGATATAATCACAATCTTATAAGACTGGATTAAATAGATAATTTAAGAGTCACCACGTTAATCATCCTTTTCCAACCGTTTTGATCTCATGGCACTCTAATCCTAACCTATATTTAGCAGTGACACACTAGGCACTGACTGATTTTTTTATTATTAATATTAGGTGTTTATCATATTAGTACTAAAGTATATCAGTAAATTAAAAGTGAAAACGCGACACACTGTTTGGGAAATGCTGATGTAAACAAATAAAATTATTTTCGGTTTTCAGAAAAATTGGAATTTCAAGCCGAGACTCGTATGCTGTTGGATATTGTTGCCAAATCATTATATTCTGAAAAAGAAGTAAGAGATATTTCACATCAATATAGAAAATAATTTTGTATTAGAACAGTTCTTACATACTAATATATTTCGTATATTTAGGTTTTTATCAGAGAATTGATTTCAAATGCTAGCGATGCTTTGGAAAAATTACGTTACGTTAGTTTAAAAGCAGGGGAATCTCATGACCTTGGAAGTTTAGATATAAACATAACCACTGATAAGACAAACCGAAAATTGACAATTCAAGACACAGGAATTGGAATGACTAGAGAAGAGTTAATTTCAAATTTGGGCACTATTGCCAAGTCTGGTTCTAAAGTAAACATTTTTATACAATTAATATCAAATACAAGAATGTCTTTGAAATTTGGCACATTTTATTTGTTTAGGCATTCTTACAAAATATTCAACAAAGTGAATCAACCAATTTATCATCAATCATAGGACAATTTGGTGTTGGTTTTTACAGCTGTTTTATGGTGGCTGATAGAGTTGAAGTTTTCACTAAATCGATGAACCCTCATGCTTCCGGATACTTATGGAAATCAGATGGGTATTTCTTAAAATCTTAGTACTAAATTATAACAATTACTTATACTTAATGATATTGTTTTAGAACAAATGAATATGAAATAATAGAGTCTGATAATATTGAAAGGGGTACAAAAATTGTCATGTATCTTAAACAAGATTGTCGCGAATACGCTTCAGAAGACACTGTTCGTAGTGTCATTAACAAATACAGCAATTTTGTGAATTCTCCAATTAAATTAAATGGTTCTGAAATTAATACCATTCAAGTAAGTATTACATTTTACAGTGTTAATTTATTTATCTATACAACTTTTAAACTGTTTTAGCCATTATGGTTACTCAACCCAAAATCTGTTTCCAAAGAACAACACGATGAATTCTACAAATTTGTTGCAAACTCTTATGATAGACCAAGATTTGTGTTGCATTACTCTGCCGAAGCACCAATTCAAGTGCGTGCACTGCTTTACTTCCCAGAACTAGCACCAGGTATTTTTAATTATAATCCAAACCAAAAGTAAAAATTAGATAGTCATGGATTTTGTTTATTTTAGGTCAGACTGATTTTTATGATAGTTCAACTAAAGGTGTATCACTTTATACTAGGCGCATTTTGGTTAAAAAAGAAGCTGAAAATGTATTACCCAAATGGCTTCGTTTTGTAAAAGGTAACTTCAAATGATTAGTTGTTAAGTATTATATTATATTATTTTATCGCATTATTTATTTTTTAATACTTCAGTTTTTTAAAATATAACAAAATCAAATTGTGAGTAATAACATTAATTATAGGTGTTATTGATTCCGAAGATATACCATTAAATTTGAGTAGAGAAATGTTACAAAATTCTTCATTACTTAGGTAAAAATTGTTAACAAAATATTAAATCCATATTCAATCTCAGTTTAACTATTTTATTATATTTCCAGAAAATTGAATCAATTATTGACTAGTAAAATAGTTAAATTTCTACATGATAAATCTGTAAAAGATCTTGATGAATACATGAAGTTTTATCAGGACTATGGTGTGTTTATCAAAGAAGGAGTTGTTACAAATGACGACCCTAAAGAACGTGTTTGTACTCTATTATTTTAATCTACTTTCTTATTGCTGATCATAGTGCTATATTACATATCTTATGTGTCAAATATTATATTTATTTCTCTTTTGAATTAAAGATGTCTAATAATTATCAATAAAAATTAAATTATTACTGATTAGAGGATGTATACTAAACTAGATAAACTAAATAAAACATATGATCATGAGAAGTTTTAAATTTTATAATTTTACAGGAAGATCTTGCTGGTCTTTTGAGATATGAATCATCGTACACTAAACCTGGTGAAACAACGTCATTTGAAGATTATATCAAGAGAAGACAAGAAGGTCAAAGTGATATTTACTATTTATCTGCTCCTAAGTAATAATATAAATAAATTATTAATATGAAATAATAATTACTTTTAAATTATTTGTTATAGCCGTGCCTTAGCAGAAAGTTCTCCATACATCGAAGCATTAAAGAAGAAAAACGTTGAAGTTATTTATTGTTATGAACAACATGATGAAATCATTTTATATCAAGTGAAAACATTCAAGAATGTCAAACTCACTTTAGTAGAAAAAGAAATCAATGCTGCTAATAATCAAAGTTCTCAAACAGTTGAATTAGGTTGGTTATATCTCATTAGTTATGAAAGTAAAACTAAAATAAATAATTTATTTTACTGATTTTTCATTAAATGTCTGTATGTAGGTATTGATAGTTTGAGTCAGATACAATTAGATTCTTTATTACCATGGATTGAATCTGTATTGGGTAATAAAGTAAAAAAAGTAAAAACTACTGGGCAATTAGAAAGCCATCCGTGTGTAATCACTGTTGATGATATGACAGCTGCCAGACATTTCATTAAAACTCAACTAAAGCAAATGGACGAGGAGATGTTATTTTCAGTCCTCCAGCCTCAACTTGAAATCAACCCTAAGTAATTTATCTCAAATAGTGTTTATAATTGTACCTAACAACTATCTGTTTACAGACATGCGGTCATTAAAAAATTGCATACACTTAAAGATTCAAATCCAGAATTGGCTAAACTAATTGTCGAACAGGTAAAATATATTTCACAATTTGTTTGAATTTGAAATGAGTAATTAATATTTTTCTATTAAGTCTAAAAAATCAATAAACATTTTTAAGTGTGAAAAAATTAAATTTAAATTATTTACCTATATGGTTATGACTGAAATATAATATATTAAATTTTTTAATTCAGGAATTAAGTATACATGACGTTTTATAAAGAGTTTGAAATGTTTTCATTTGAACAAAATTTATATAATATGTTAGACCTTTGCAATATATAATTCTGTATATTATTACAGAGTTGCATTAAAAATTGATTCATTTAATGGTTTACTTAATTATTATTATGGGAAAATAATGGGCTATTAAATTATGTTTAAGGAACTGTTTGCTCACTATTTATTCATTAAATGTTAGGTGATTTTTTATGCAACACGGCTATTTATAATTTATAATTGAACATCTACAAACTGTACGTATTTTATATTTTAAAGTAGTATGTTGTCGTTATACACTTTAAAATAATTATTAAAACAAAACAATTTAAATTTACTTCATATGCTTTAAACTTAGACGACTTGAATGATAATTTATTCGCTGTGCCTAGAGCTCTGGGCGCTCGGATTGATAATAGAGCGCTGGGCACCCAGATAAATATTGGGTAACTGGGTAACCTCGGTCACACTGTGGACTAGACACTGGGGGCCTTAAACTCAAATATAAAATGGGGCCTCCTACCCAAAAATGTAAATGGTCCTAAACAATCCAAGGTATACAACTTTCTTCAGAAATTAGAAATGTATAATATGCGTAGGATGTAGGTATTAAATTAAACATAAACACAAATATAATACTCTTACAATTATAGACTTACAAATTAATTTTTATTAAATTCAATCTTTTTTTTATAAAACTATCAAGACTACCTCTGTTTTTATAGACTTGTTCTTGTTTTTTAAATTTTCTTTCGGATGAATCACTTGGGGCCTTGATAATTATTATGTAAAATAATTTTTACTTTGATGAATAACAGCGACGTTTGACAGCTGACAAGTAACTTTTCTCCATTTTTCACTATTAAAATAATTTAACTCTAGCAACTTAATTAACATTATGAAAAGTGGTCATTGGAGAATTAATTAAAAATGATAATATTTAATGGGCCTAAGAGTATTAACTAACAAGTAATAACTAATAACTAATAGGTATTAAATAAGTAGGCAAAGTTATAAATATCCTAGACTTAATAGACAAGGTTTATGTTGTCAAATATTTATGTATATCTTAATGACTTATAAATATTAGATTTGTTTTAATCTTTCACACATTTTTTATGTTTATTGTTTATCCAGCTATACAGTAATTCAATGGTGACAGCAGGCCTCATTAACGATTCCAGAAAATTGGTGTCCAACATGAATCGTGTTCTAGAATTAGTTGTTGAAAAATATTAAATTGTAGGTTTTGTAGTTCTAAACACTTTTAATTTTGTAAATATTATTATAAATAAAAATAATATGTTGTTTTTTTTAGTAATTATTTGACATTTTTTTACAATATTACTTATAACCAGGGTTCGGGACTTAAAACACTTAAAAACACAATAATAAGTGCTAAAATATGCACTTAAAAACCCTAGAATATGCATAACCAATTAAAAAATATGCATTTAATATATTTATTATTATTTATTATTTTGTTAATAATTATTAATTACAATTATTAGTGTAACGTAAACAATTTAAAAAAAAAATCAACTGATTTTTAATTTGTTTCTTGAGTTTCAGAGTTTTTTAAATTTTATTTGTGAACTATAAAATGATTGGAAAAACTAAAATTAAAATTTTTCATTTAAATCAATAAATCAATAATTTTACATTTATGTGTCTTACCTTCATTTTTACATTGAATTGTTAAATATAATATATTGCGATACGGGCCATCATATTTTTTAAACACGAAAATTTTAAGGAATTGTGAGTTGTACATAGCAAATAGGTATATAAGATTACCATTACTATTTTCGTTTTTAGATCGGTTGAAATTTGTAAAGTTTATATTTTGAATAATTTTCCAAAATATGCCAAATAAGCACAATAACCCAAAAATAAGCACTTTCCTGCAAAATCTATGAAATATGCAAAAATATGCACATTCAAATTTTAGATTTGGTATCACAGCATTCAGAAATGAATTTATTTCGCACTCTGCTAAATTTTACAATAAATAAAAGAAGTATGCAAATGCTAGAAGTCCCAAACCCTGATTATAACTATACCTTACCTATAATTTCTAATTTTTAATAATTAATTACCTGCATTTAAATAAATTAAATATGGGGTAAGTATTGGGCCCTCTTTCCTATAGCTAAACTACAAAAAAATACATTAAATAATAAGCATATTTATACGTTGATTTGTTCCTGGAGGAATTTCGTTGATCTTTTTTGTAGACATTGTAAGTTAAATTTTGGACATCATATTATAAAACGCTTTCAAATTATTTTGTGGTTAAAAATTTATAAGATGTTCAATTTTTACAGCTAAGGATTTAAAATTAAAAACAAGGTTTTAAAGTACAGGGTGGGGGATGGTTACTTCCTTATTTTTAAAAATCAGAACAAAAAGTACTGGCGATATCGATTTAATTATTTTTTACAACGGTCCGTTTACCGCTAGTACAATAATATATAGGTATATTTCCTTTTTTCGCCATCACAAATTTCAGTTTGTATATTTTGGTAACCCATGAAAACACGTGGAGTTATTGATAATTGGCAATGACTTTTAAAATAACAAAAATAATTAGGTAATCGATTATTAATTAAATATATTTAAATTAAAAAAGAACACATTCAATTGAAACTTAAAATAATTGCTATCATAGATTATTGTACAATGTTATTACAAGTCAAAATTACGACATTTTTTATTTCTTATAGATATATGCTATTGATTTGACAAATGTATATCGAAATAGATTTCCTCCCCTTTTAAACTGATCAATTATACACTGTTTTTTTTTGCTGTTTTAAAATTTAGTTATGCTGTGTGCCTGTATGCCTGTGTTGTTTGAATTCTTACAATCCGGGGTTACAAAAATATACAAACTGAAATTTGTGGTGACGGAAAAAGGAAATAATATGATATATTATTGTACTGGCGGTAAACAGAAAGGTCGATTTTGGCGGAAAACGGTGAAGCTATCGTATTGATTGTTTTTTTTTTATTATATAGTCATTGTCGACAGTAGCACAGTGGTTCAAAAAACAAAATAGTTGGCCAATATTCGATATTTTGAATATGAAAATACTCAAATAAAGATAATAAAATTGTTTTTCATCGAGTTACACGACGTTATTCACACCACCAGTTAAGTCATAATCTACAGATTACAAAAATATCATCATTAGTTGCTCATATTTGCTCTTTACTTTGTAGTGAGCACTTGAAGTTTAAAAGCTTTAAATAAAAATATATAATTAATAGCAAAAAATAAATTGCTTAACACTGACTTATATTTGATTTTCTGTTTCTTTTAAATGCTCTCTGTAAAAAGTGTTTCTTATTCCAAAAAAAAAAAATGTTCGAAATTGGATATTTTTACGAGGTTTGAGTTTTTCCGGTAAGACATGTTTTTGATCAAAACAACAGGTCACGTGCAGGCCATTTAAGTCGGTATTCGAATACGAATTATTATTTTGATAATTATTATGTAAGTAATAGTTAATTTTATAAGAGTTCTGTGAAAATTAGAATATTGGCCAACTATTTTGATTTTTGAACCACTGTGAGTCAGTGGCAGCGCCAGGAATTTTTCTTAGGGCGGGCCAAAGAGAGGCACACATATATTTGGGCAGGCACAGTTGTTTGGACGTATGGTTGTATGGTAGTTTAATAAACGGGGGGGGGGGGTTGTCCTTTTTTGGAATACCCACCTTTGACTCTATATATATAAGTACAGTACCTTTGTAATAAAAAATTGTTTATTTAATCTCTTAAGGTATTTGACTCCCCCCCCCTTGCAAAATGGTGGTTGAGTTACAGTCACAGTGACCAGGAGTTTTGGTGAGTTGGGTTATTTATTTATCAGATACTTATTTAAAAAGAAAAGTAAAATTAAATACATAAAACTTGTGCAACGACGACAATAAAGGTCATTATAATAGTTACTGTTCACTGGTCTCTAGCTGTTACACGCCCACATTACAGACTGATTGGACTTCTAACAGTCATATTTCAGAATTATCTAAAATTAGATTTATACAATAATATTGTCGTAATCCTGTCCAAGCCATTTCCGCGAACAACCGCACCAAATATAAAACGTAAACAATCTATATATTATATCCATATAATATATCTGTGTGTGAAGTGTGTGTGATTTAGGAAAACCAGAGACCCAGACCACGAAATTACAGGGATATGTTCTATTTATGTAACAATACTTAAAAATTATAATTTCAACAATTAAATTTAATCAAAATTTGTAGGCGGGCCAGGGGTTTCTAAGGCGGGTCATGGCCATGGCCCGCCTTTGGCGCCGCCACTGCTGTGAGTCGTCGTCATCCGTTTCAAAATGTCACTACGGTTGTAAAATATTTATTCAATCTCTCTATTATATGTACATATAAGTTTTTTGTCATAATATATCGTAATAATACATAAACCTAATTTATGTTTTATTAATAGAAATATCCCAACAAAAACACTACGTCAACTCCGTGTAAAAAAACGCTAAGTAAAAAAAAAAAATATATAAATGCTATAAAATGTGTGATATAAGGTGGAATCTAAGTAAATGGTCTAATGAATAAAATGTATGTAGGTATAAGAAATTAATTCAAATTTAATAAAAATTGGTTATTTATATTAATTTATAATATGAATTATTTTAACTCAAATTAATCCAATTTTTGGGTTTACTTGGCCGGAAGATTCAGTCCAAAAAATGTATAGCCAAGTACTATAGTAGTTTATGTAATGAAAGCACCATTACAATTAATAAATTGTTTCCGGCCAAGTAAACCAAAATTGGATCAATTTGAGTTAAAATAATTCATATTATAAATTAATATAAATAACCAATTTTTATTAAATTTGAATTAATTACTTATACATATTACGTTCACATGACGCGTTTAATACGGGTCGGCGGCGAAAGTAATATAAAATGATCACTTAAATATTCACAGTTTTTTGATCATAACTAAAATATTATTCAACCGATTTTATTGAAAATTATAAAAGCACGTAGCCTATGATTTTCTTGATCGATTGATACCTCATTCTAACTATTTAGTTCATTTATTAGACATACAGCCTTTAACAAAAAATACCAAAATATTAACACGTATTAAATGGGAATGTTTAGGTTTCTGTATATAGGGAGTAACAGGTCTATTTGACTAATGCAATAACTTTTTTTCCATTCAATATTTTTAAGTTTTTTTTTTTTGTAATGATTTGTAGAGCTCTGCGCTATAATTTGTATATCTTATATTTTATTTTTTTTTTTTACAACAAAAATAAATAATTTAAATTTTGTGTTTAATATTTTTCTAATAATCCAAGAAAGCTATTTCATAAATAAGTATTAAAAACCATTTTGGCGTTTAAAACTTTTAATTTGGTTAAGTCGTTAATTTTTAAACAATTTTCAAAGTGTGTCAAAATTTAAGATTATTTCTTGCTAATCACTGTTACTGCTGTAAAAGTTATTGCATTAGTCAAATAGACCTGTTACACCCTGTATATACACGGTCGAGTGCTTCGCCTTCCTTTTTTTTTACTTAGTTCGCGACACTACCGTGTCGCTGGATACAGTTTAATAACGAAATATAATAATCATAGCCTCCGCGGTTACATGGGCTTTAGTGAGAAAACACTTTTACATCTTCTTAAAATTGTATTCCTTGTAGAGTTTAAGGGTTTTTTGAAAGTGGTATATTATGTGGACCGATTTTTACTTTAAATCTATAATCCTCTACACTACAGCAAATTTCCAAGTATGCCTAGTACAGTAGTACTTTAAAGTTTAAACCGTCGTGATCGGCGGCGATTGCTATCATTGTTATGAAATGAGAATCTAATCAATTCAGCTGATTTATCCATTAATCGTCGAAAAAGTCGTTCACAACTTCAATACCAAATCAGCAGAGATAGTTTTTTTTTATCAGAAAAAGTCGGTCTCGTTCTGTTCTTTTACAGATGTCAGATTATATAAAATCAGATGGTGCTGAATTGCCTCTGTTGTGCAACTTTACCGTTCAAGTTAAAAGTTTCTCACATTCCTAGTTCAACTTTATAGTCTCCAAGTCGTCGATCGTGACAAGCATGAATTGGTATTATAATTTGTTCTGTAACAATCATCACTCTCGAGACTTTTTTATCGAATAAAATATTTCAAATTCACGTTTTTATCGGACGCACTAGCGCGGATTACAATATTTAATAGCAATCAGTGTTAGCCAATTACAAAAGTACTGAACAGGTAAAGACGTTATAAATTTATAATTATTTAAATTTGTTTCCTTTTCCATCATCCACGCAAGACGTGTTTTTGGAATGGATGTTTAGTAAATACCTATATTTTCATCGTTCAATATACCGTCATCCATCTGCAAAATACATTCTCAACGATTTCTGTACTATTTTTTTAAAAAACTTAGGATCCAGGTAAGTCCAACAATAGTATTGGAGTGCATAACTGATTGTCTCAGTTATTTTTTATATAATGTAGTGCTATAGTTTTATCATGTAGATATTTACTTATAATTATTAATGATCAATGAGTCCAGAGTTGGGTATCTTGAATTGAGTTACATGCCATGAGATGTTAACGCATATGTTTGTTATCAGTTCCGATGTTCTGTAGGAACTTAGGGACAGTAGTTATCTTATTTGTCATAAATTAATATCATTATTTTCTTTTTAATGTTTTCACAGAAAGCAAGTGAGCTGATATATTCAATTTGCTATGGCTAACAGTGATCAGATGCCCAAAGTTGATTTCATGAAAGACGGTGAAATTGATAAAAGATTACTGCAACAGATAAAATTTGTTGAACGCCAAAATTTGGTCCGTGCCACTAGGTTGAACCGTATGCGTAGAAACGCTCGTTATACAGGCTTATTACTTGGCGGTATTACATTGAGCATTTACGGGTATTCTATTTATTCAATTAAACAGGAAACATTCTTGGATGATTTCGAGGAACCTGCAGTAACTGTTAAACAATAATAAATTTAAACACTCATTATGTCGGTAAGTCGGATTATCCGGCTGCCACCCCTACCTAGCATCAGGGATTTAATTAAACTATATAAACTACGTGCTATGAAAGAACTTTCTCAAAATTTTTTAATGGAACCAAGATTGATTAGCCGCATTGTCAGATCAGCAGGATCTGTTAAGGATTGTGAAGTTTGTGAAGTTGGCCCTGGTCCTGGCAACATAACAAGATCAATTATTCAAAACATGCCCTCTAGAGTACTTATAATTGAAAAAGACAAACGATTTACACCGTCCCTGGAGGTTGGTTTTTCATTTATACTCAGTATCTATTTTAATTTAAATTATATCCAACTGAGTATTTGTTAGAATAAAATACAGTTAACTAATATCGTAATTTGTTTCAGCTGTTGGCTGAATCATCGCCAGTGCCATTAGAGTTAATATTTGGGGATGTAATGAATTTTAATTTAGAACAAATGTTCAAGGAAGATAATAAAATGGAATGGGAAGATAAATGTCCACAAATTCATCTTATTGGAAATTTGCCATTTAATGTGTCTACACCACTTATTATACGATGGTTAAAAGCTATATCAGAAAGGTAGTTCATTAGACTTCTATTTTTTTAATTTCCACTAACTTTTTTATGTTTATAGGAAAAGTGCATGGAGGTATGGTCGAGTACGCATGACATTGACATTTCAAAAAGAAGTAGCTGAAAGAATTGCAGCTCCAATAATGACTAGAGAAAGAAGTAGGCTCTCAGTTATGTGCCAAAATTGGTGTAGGGTTGAACATAAATTTAATATTCCAGGTAAAATTATTATTGTATCGTTCCATTTAACGTAAAAAAACTCATTATTTCATAAAACGCTAACATTTTTGAAAATAATTCTTGTACATAAGTTTAATTAGTTTTATTTTCTATAGCACTTTTAAGATTATTAGTTATTAGTTATTACTAAATGAAAACATATATTTTTATTTTCATAATTTGGAGCAGAATATTTTTCAAAGTATTTCGAAGTAGTTTATTAGTTATAAGTATTTGAAATTAAGATGAGCAGAGTAGTGGAAAAACATTTTTCGAGGTATACTGTTGTACTATACCATTCCTCTTACGTAAACTTTAAAATAGACTTATCTCATAAACTTTTTGTTCAAAATTTGATTTGTATATATCAGAGTACTCTAAATAATATTTTGCTCTGGAATGAGGAATAGCCATGATAGTTCTCATATAATTAAAAAGCACAATGAATACAAGTATTACATTTATTACAATTTATCTTTTCGGTTATTTGATTTTCCTTTTCACCACTCTTATCTTCAAGGTTTATAGATAATCCTGTTCAAAATCTTCATATTCTAAATTACAATTTATAGCATTACCTATTGGAAATTTGTTGTAAGAAATTTTCATATTGTCAAGCAACCTGTTACACTAAGTACTCAGGTTATCTAAGATTAAAAGTCTTGACAATAAATAAAAGTTATTTGTTCAGTGTTTGATTATTATTAAACAACATGTTTTGCAAAGTATTCCACTTGAAATTATAAATTGCTATTAAAAAATCAAAAGTTGACTCCAGACCAATTAACAATGTGCTGTGAAATTTAATATGTATTATAAAAATTGTTGACATTTTATATTTATCTTATTTAAAGGCCGAGCGTTTATTCCAAAACCAAATGTTGATGTAGGGGTTGTGCGTCTTACACCTTTGAAAAAACCAATTATTAATTTGCCATTCGACATAATTGAAAAAGTTGTCAGGTCTGTGTTTAGTTTTAGACAAAAACATTGTATTCGAGGTGTTGAGTGAGTAAATTACATTAAAAATATTAGAATGGATATATTTATTTGTTTGAATTATTTTATAAAGGACACTGTTTCCAAAACCAGTCAGAGAACAACTCGCTAGTGAACTATTAACTGCAGCAGCGATAGAACCAAGCACAAGACCATTCCAATTAACTGTTAGCGAGTTTGGTCGTATCTGTGAGGCGTACATATCTATATGCAAGGAGAAGCCGGATTACATGAAATATAATTACCGTGGACAGAAATCTGATGATAATTGGCCATACGTTGAAATTAATAATTCAGATAGCAACGAAAACATAATATCGATAAATGAATATTAATTATAACATGGTTGTTTCATGGCATACAGTAGTTTATGTAGTTAGTAATATTGTTTAAATAATTGTATTTCACAAAATATATCTAAATTAAATGAAATTTACTGAGTACAAGTTATGTTTTTATTTTAAAATATAAGGCTATGTACTTATTCAACATTTAAATAATCTTGATAAGTATAAATGATGGCAGAGACCTAACATTTATAAATATACAATGTATTGATTGTACAAAGATTAACTATGTATACTAGTTCTATTATTTAGATAAGAAGATCAACAATTTATAATTTATTTAAATTACATTTTAATAGTTTTTTTTTTTTTTAGTTTTATCATTAAATTTTAATTCCCCATTATCTACTGAGGGGAAATTACTAATTAGGTATCAACCATTCCCAAATGCATATTGCTGAATGGTTTTTGGAAGATTGTTATATGTAATGTCAACTTCACATACCTCAATACCTGTTTAATGTTTATTTAATACTAAATTTAATTTCTACATTGACTTTTTATTGAACAGAAGATAATTCATTTTTTTTCATTCTTTGACTAGATTATTATTATTATTATTAGCGATATTTCAAGTAACAAAATTAAATGTACATGATAAGTGTGCTGTAGTTGTTATTATTAAATTACTTTGAATGCATTATATTTAACCCTGTAAAATGTTTGGTAACCGAGGGAATTTCAATCAAATATACATAACAAACAACAAGAATTAAACAATGCTTTTTTAAATGTTCATTTAACTAGAAACAAGAATTATTTCTTATTTATAAAATAAAAATAATGTATTGTATGAAGATAATTAAAAAAAGTTCTTGTAATAAGTGCACAATCTGTGAAAAGTATAATATAGAATGCAATTAAAACACTTTCTGAACGTTATAAATTCTAACGCCCGTATGATAACATTTGGATATTTTAAAATGCTTTTGTATAAGTAAATATTACTTAAATAATAATTACATATCAAAATTTGATTTTAAAAATGTTAGAGATTTGAAATATGAAGTGATAACCACGATAATTATAATAAAGTGGAAAAAAAACTGTGTTATACAATAAAATAATATTTTAAACACAGTATAAAAATATACATTGTGTAGGTGTACCTATGAAGATTTTTTTTTTTTAACTTCAGACACTTATGTTAGCAGTCAATTTCTGAGATTTTTACTATACTCATGCCACTGAGAGAGCGCTGCTCATTCGCGCATCCAAATGACCGAGCTCCGTGTTTTTGTACTCAAATTTCCCCCACTCTACCACCTAGTCACCACCGTAAATTTCAACGTCTGTGGCAGCAGCCAGTGTACGGGCAGATTTAGTGGTGGGAATGCGCGAGCTCGGACGAGTTTTGGTCACCACCCAGTAGCACTCTTTTATTGGCACGAGTATATCATAGTAATTTTTTAGATTTTTACTTTTTTTCAGCTTTCATCATAATTCTTTATTTTTTTAATATGAAATAGAAAATGGTCTTTGTAATAATATTGCACTTTTAACCAATAGTTTATTGTTAGAAACTTTTAAGGTTCCCACACACTGCAGCGGAAGCTGTAAAATGCAACAGGACATAATTTACAACCACTGCAGCAGCACAGCTAAGACAATAAAATTTTACCACCACCACTGTAGTGTGTGGTGACCTTTAAAAGACGAAGAGACACCCTAAAAATATTTTCTCAACCACTATATTCTGGCCGCTCATGAGAGAAGTAAACAATGCCTCAACCAAATAATATCTGAGTTTGCACATCCCCGTCCAGTATCGCCCAATGGTGTGACTGACGGGCTGTTTACCAACAAACTGCCCTATTCAGAAACTCAGTATGTGTATACCTTACCACACCAAATGTCAAAGTGCGTTGAATGAAGCCATGAGATAATCCCCGTCCACTGATTTAAGTCTGCATGCACTATGCACAAAAAAGTTAACTTCTCTCTTGAGCCAGAGTATAGGCTATTTTAAATGTCTACTATTAATTCAATAAAATGTAATGGTTAAATATTATGAGATTTATTCATTAATATTCATTATTTTCATTGTAAAAAATAAAAAACAAAATTAGATAAATATATTGGTTATTATAAGTGCTTAGTTATAAAAACATTTATCTTTCTTTAATTGACTGAAACAATGAGTGTCTTACTTTAAATATCATGTATTAAAAATAATACGTCACAAAAAATGCAATATTAAATTAAATTTATGAATATTATGTGCATAATTAAATTTACTACATGGCTGATTAAAATGACTCGAATTTTAAATCTGAAAATATCAGACCTGAACACATAAATTATACCTTAGAGCTAGTATTTTATACAGGTACCTAAAAGCTAATGAATACTATGAGTAAAAAGTTTGACTACAATTTTTTTAATAATAAATAAAAATAAATTAACGACTTAATCGCTCTCATCATCCGGCCCATCTTTATTTTTAATGTTAGTAAAATGATTCATTAATTCTTCTTGAAGTTGAAGAACATGTTCAATAGGTTTTGGTCGACCATCATCACCAATTTTACACGGCTGTATCACTCCTTCCCTAAATTAAATAGTTAATAATAACAGACATCTTATAAGATAATAATATATCATTTTTAAATACCTGGTGAGTTTATCCATTTTAGAAACCAACTGCATAACTTCGTGTTCTTGTTGTTCAACAGACATGCACTCAAATGGATTAGGTTTTGGTGGTTCGTAACAACCAAGAACTGGATTTATCCTACTCAAGACAATGTTCATATTATTGGTACATGTACAAGGTTAAATAGAAACTTAACTGGTCTTTATAAGTAAGGTATTCTTCTGTATCGCTATCTTCACTATCTGACGAGTAATCTGGATTCGATGTTTTACAAAGTAACCCTCGATTTGCAAATAAACCAGCTGCATTACCAAATCCTGTGTACTTGATCATACGACCCACTAAAAATTATCCAAACTACGTTAATAAAAGTATAATAAAAATAATATAATAAGTTTCATACCATTCTCTTTACATAAGACAAATAACAGTTCTGCAACTAAGTCACGTAGACTCACATTGGGAGTAGTAAGCAAACGACACAATTTATTACGCAATGTATTTCCCTGTTCTGGTCGATTGATAACGTCTTTCAATGGAGGTAAAATTTGCTGTCGTACTTCACAACGGAATTTTGCAATAGATCTTGATCCTTTTAATAATACCATTAATGCTGGTGATATATGTTCATATAATGGATTCTAAAATTATTATACCAAATAAAATTAAGGTAAATTATTATCATAATATATATTAAAATACCTCTGTACTAGACAATCGGTTGTCAAGAAAATTCACTATCACTTTTAAAGCATCAAGATCACACCAATGACTTTTAACTAGCAATTGGTCTAAACAAGTTGGTGGTACATTTGTCAACAAGTTTACAACATTGCTAAAATATTAATAAATTATTAAATTAAATTAACAAATTTTGTTCAAAATTTAAGTAGAAAAACATTTTTTTTTTTTTTAAATATTGTTTAAGACAAATACCAAATTATGTTATCTTGAAATAATGGGACAAAAGTTGAGGTGACAAGTAAATCACGTAATATTGAAATCAATCTAATCCAAATTGAATAATCATCTTCCTTAGATGACTCACTGCTTGGAATGACGGTCAAGTTGAACAAAGTTTTCAGTATTTCACAGCTCAGTAACACATTTTCTTCCTGCAAATATGTTGTTATTTAAAATATTAATTTTTTATTAGGTAAATAAGTAAGTTACCTGTAAGCTAGACGAATTGTTTTTGGATGCATCTTCAATAGTGTCATGTAATATATTGTCCAAGACTTCTGTTAGGTAAGTGAGACCATGTAACTCTTCTGTGATTTTTAATCTAATAAAACAGTAAGTAAATGTACTAAAAAATAAAAATGAAATATGTATTAGAAGTCTAGGTACCTTATATCTTTGTTAAATGCTGTTAAAAGAAACAACAGTTTGATGTCAAAATATTTTATGACATATGGAATATTCTGTTCAAAATATGTTCTAAGTCTGAGTATAATGCAGTCAACAGTTTTATTAGAACAGCATACTTTTTGTGCAGTGTCGCAATTATAAACTACATTACACAGACATTTCAGCCCTTCAACGATAACTGTAGGACAGAATCACAATATAACTGTTTACTATTTATTAGGTACACAGTAATATCTATTATTATACATTATTTAAAAAATAATATTAAATTTAGTTGGTTTTTATTTTTGAATAAGTGTCTATACTTATTTAAAATCATAAGACACGTTAACCATATTTCAGAGTAGCAATTATAACTCATTGTTTAATTAATAAATATTGTTGGTGACTTACCATCTGTATTTTCAGTTGTTATCACTATGCACAATGAGTCTTCAACAAGATTAGCATACTGAAGTAGAATGTTGACGTGTTGTTCAGTTACAATTTCATTTAAATGTGTTTTGTCTCGACTGTAAATCACAAATTAGAATAATAAATTGTATGATTTTTAATATAAATAAGTAATTAATAAAAATTAAATAAATAAATAATAATTGTTTTTATAACAATCCACATTGGCAATATCGATGACAGAAGGCCAACTCAATAACCGGTAAAATGGTAAAAGGAATAGTTTTTATTAAGAGGACGCCACACCCGCATGTGTTGTCTCCGTCTTACAAACGTGTAACATACCAAATTTACTCTCAGCAGTTCACGTTTTATGCAGTTACCTTAAAAATTAGAGTGAATTGACCTATTATAAAAGTTGATGGTAAAAACTTTATCTGTGTTTTATTGGAAATCTTTTTACTATAATTCAGTTTTTAAGTGAGTTATGTGTGTATAATAAATGTAAATTAAAAATGCTCATAACTCACTTAAAAACTGAATTATAGTAAAAAGATTTCCAACAAAACATAGATAAAGTTCTTACCATCAACTTTTATAATAGGTCAATTCACTCTAATTTTTAATGTAACGGCATAAAACGTGAACTGCTGAGCGTAAATTTGTGGCGTCCTCTTAATGTTATGCTCATTACAGTTGAACACAAGAATTTATAACTTTGTTGTTTTAAGACAAGTTTACCTCAGAAGCCGAATGCATGTTAAACATTGTTTGTGAATGGATTTGTATTTGTTCATGGACAAACATAGGAACATAGATTCCCATAACTCTTTGAAAGCATTGTCAGCATGAAAGGCATCAAAATTAAACGTATTTGTATGCTGTAATCAAAAATACAAACCTTATTATGTATTGAACAAGATAAGTACAACACCCAAAGAGCACTAAAACAATGCAAGTAACTCACTTCTTCGATGACAGCATCAACTAAGACTTTTATTCGTTGTAAATCGTTTTGTTTAATAGCCGCATTGATTTCTGATGTCATAGTTGATTTTTTCGGTATAATATTTTGTCATTAAATTAAATATGTGACAAACATTAAACGAGGTGGGTGCTAGATTGTTCTCAAAATTTGTTTCGAGAGACAATTCAATAATAAATAATACTTCGTACAATATTGGAAAAATTAAAATGGGGAAGAAACTAATAATTTAATGTAAATTTTATTTTAACGTACCTAGGTATGTATAATAATAATCTGAAATTATTTTACATCAACGTCATTGTTAACATTATTCAGGTTCTGATTACAGGTGCTGTGGAACAAACTTTCAGTTGGGGAAGAAATTTCAATTTTTAATAATTAAACCATTTTTTGTCGAAGCACTCGAAGCTGAATGCCGATTAACGGATAACTTACTGACCAGTGACAAGACAGTGATTGCAACTCAGTTAGCAATGTACATTATTATTATCATCACTCAATACTCTTATCGTCAGTTATCACCTCGATCATTGACAAGGACTGGAAAATAAATTATGAGTGGGTGACGAATGGCTTGCAAATTGCAATTGCCTCGGCGGCATTGTGCATCCCCTCCCAAATAGCGAATATGTATGCCATCTACCAGACAAAGTATCAATTATTTTTATATTATACACTTTGTCTATGATAAATCGTTTTTAGTCCATTATCAATAATCTTACACTCCATGAAAGGTTTTAGAACTATTTTAACTTTACGTAATGGGTAAGTAGGTAAAAAAGTAAACAATAAATATTAATTTTAACCATCAAATTTGATAGAACGACCTTTAGTGTTTTAAAATTTTGGTGGTCCTGAAAAGAACCGTTTTATAATGAAACGGGGGGGGGGGGGGGTCTGCTGACTGTCTTGCTGGACGTAGGAAAGGCGTTCGACATGGTATGATGGACTTCTTCATAAAATGATAGAACTGGACGTGCCATTGCAACTCGTGAAGATAACAGAGTCCTTCCTTTCTGATCGAACGTTCTCCGTCAAAATTGAAAACAAATATAGATTTATTGGTTAGTGATTGAAACGAACGACTAAACGTAACTGTTAAAGAATTGCTTTGCTTTGAAAAGAAAACTTGGCTGTGTTAGTAAGTGTCAGGCGATGCCTATAACTTATATTTGAATTTCTATGGCTGATTGTCATGATGTGGAGTAGATTTTATAATTGCGCAAAATTGATTGGCCTTGGTCAGCGTGTATGTAATTGTGGGGTTATTGATGTTCCAATGCCGCGGCTGTGGGCGAATGTTGATTGGGCATTTCTGTGATGAAATACCCTAGCCGCTAGTTTTGCTTCATTCCGTAGTGAGTTGATGGGTGGGTTTAAGATAGTGTTATTTTTTTTTTGCTTTGCATTGTTTGGGCCGAGGCTATGTTTTTGTTTCAGGCAGTTTGCCTTTTACTTATATCTGATTTTTCATGGTGAGTTTATGAGTATATTGTGAGCGGTCGTGGACGGCGTAAATTGATTTGATGGGCGGGTAGTGTACCTATTTCTCTTAAGTGAATGATAGTTGAATGGGCGTTTCTATGGAGGAATACCTTTGTAGCTCTCTCTGTTTCATTCGAATACAAACAACAATGGGTGGATTTAGGATTCCAATTTCCAATGTTTCTAGTGAGAAAGTGGGCACCGGTGATGATACGTATAGCTACGTGCTATTTACTAAGTGATACTAAAACTGACAATTTTATATTTTTCTGTGGACAAATCGACCAATTGTAAAGAGGCAACGGATTTTTCCCACTCTTCTCGTGTATTGATTAAGCGTCAACCAATGACTGCGGCGTATAAGGTCTTATTTTATGTATATTAAATGGTGCTTTTGTATGATGTGTATCAGTCAAACAGTTCGAGTCCATCAAATCATATACTTTCAGATCCATTCCACTATGGCACGTACCAAGCAAACCGCACGAAAATCGACCGGAGGAAAGGCTCCCAGGAAGCAGTTGGCCACCAAAGCCGCACGTAAGAGCGCACCAGCAACTGGAGGAGTGAAGAAGCCACATCGTTACCGTCCGGGAACCGTCGCCCTTCGTGAAATCCGTCGTTACCAAAAAAGTACCGAATTGTTGATCCGCAAATTGCCGTTCCAACGTCTGGTACGTGAGATCGCACAAGACTTCAAGACCGACCTGCGTTTCCAGAGTTCCGCCGTCATGGCACTTCAAGAAGCCAGCGAAGCATACTTGGTCGGTCTTTTCGAAGACACCAATCTGTGCGCCATTCACGCCAAGCGTGTCACGATCATGCCAAAGGATATCCAACTGGCTCGTCGTATCCGTGGTGAACGTGCTTAACATTATTATTATTATTATTATTATTATTATTACTATTACTTTAAAAAGGCCCTTCTCAGGGCCATCAAAATAAAAATACATATCATCATTATGTTGAACGTCTCCGATTACAGGAGAGCTAAGTTAAAACAAAAGCCGGCGCCCGGTGAACAACATAATATTATGATTGATGGTGTTAGGTGTGAAAATTGCGCTCATACACACACATCACACATAGACACATAGTTAAAGCAAATAAATTTATATTTTTACAAATCCAACTATGGTCAGACCCAATCAGGGTCCATACTGGGAGTTGAAGAGGATTATAAATGACAGAGATAAGTGGAGAGGGACATCAATAATCATTTAACCAATCTTCGGACTGAAAAAAAATGTATTGAAAACTAAAAAATGTGCTAATGTTAAAGTTTTATAATTTGTATATTTTATAAATAATTTAAATGTGGTGACAACATCAATCATTATAATTAAAAAGATAATATACATAGATATAGATATTATATATGTTGTGTTTAATACACACAATATAATAATATTATGTAGATTGTAAAATCAAATTAAGAATTTTTAAAAAAAATGTAGATATCTATGTGATAATAATAATTATATTTAAATTACTGCTAAGTAACTAATATAAATGCTCAATATTCATTTTTATTTATTTAAAATTATACTGGGCTACATTGTTAAATAATTTCTGTCAATGATGGGTGTTGTCATTAAATAATAATTAGTACTAAATTCAAGTTAGAATATTATTAACACCATTTTTAAATTTTGCTTTTTAAGTCTGGGGTGATTGAAAAGTTTGTTTTAATTTTTTGAATACATGTTATATCTTTACTCATATTTTGCATAACTGCAAAACGAACATTTTGATTAAACTGTATCATCATTTTGAAATAGGTTTTTCATAGTTCTGGGCTTATTAAAGTATAATTTTTTAATGGACTATAATTATATCAGTCTAATATGTGAGGAATTCTGTCATGGACAGGGTACATGGCTAAAAAGAACCTAAGATCAACAAATGAAACGCTCAAAAAAAAATATATATATATATTAAAATAAGAAATCTAAATAATGGATATTCTCTCCTTAGTTTTTGTTAGTGGTTATCACATGCATCATATTAAAGTAGAAACTAAACTTACACATTAAAAACTTAAAATGTGCCAAAAAGAACCCATCTAAAAAAATGTGTGTTTGTTTGATTCTTTGTATTTATTTTATTTACACTCATTTCATTGAAAAATAATTATTAAAAGTTTCAAGTTAAAATCAAATTACCATTGGAACTATTTGATATTCTATCAGTAAATGTATTAAGTAAATATTTGTCTCATACCCTGTTCATGACAATATGTAAATTACTGTAAATATTAGTAATTGTTTTGTGTAATAATTTTCGGTTAGTAAATTTAGAATCAAATTAGTCCTAACCTAAATAGAAATCTAAAGTGCGTACCTATAATATTAGATGCTATATTATGATATTATAACACATATTAACTAGAGCTAGGATTTTAATGACCTAAAAATACACAAAAATGCACTAAAAAAAAATAATGCAAAAATGACCTTAAAACTCTAAAAAATTAACTTAAAAAATAACCAAAAAATGTACTTAAATGAACTTGAAATAAACAAAAGTTAATTTAAATACACAAAATTAAAGTGATATTAATTGTAATATTATTTAAAAATGCATTTATCACAAAAAATGCAAAGTAAAAATTACACATTCTAAATTGTTATATCACAAAACAAATTTAGTTTTTGGTTAGAACTGTATAGCAATTACAGAAAAAAAATGAAAAATCACCAAAATCCTAGCTTTACACATAACACAATTTTTTTTTTTTGATCAAAGGCAACTATGGAAATTTTCTGTTTGTAAGACGATGTTTTTTGGTGTGTTTTTATTATTGTGTGGTGGGGGAACGGTTGGTTAGAACACGTTTCTGTATGTGTGACAAGGACGTTTTGTTAAAACCCCGAGTGGTCACCCATCCGGGAGATAGCAACAAAAGTACCCTCAGAGTGTTTCCGCAGTTGAGCTTACGACCTCGCGACACCAAGCCACCTAGACCACCTAGACCGGGTCCGGCGCCGATGACGTCTGTGTTCCTAGCTCATCTCATAATATCTTATCTCATCTCACATCGAAAATCTTTGCCACTGCCGTCGACGACATCGCGAAAAATTAACTTAAAAAATAACCAAAAAATGTACTTAAATGAACTTGAATTAAACAAAATTAAAGTGATATTAATAAATTGTAATACTATGTAAAAATGACCTTAAAAATGCATTTATCACAAAAAATGCAAAGTAAAAATTACACATTCTAAATTGTTATATCACAAAACAAATTTAGTTTTTGGTTAAAACTGTATAGCAATTACAGAAAAAAAATGAAAAATCACCAAAATCCTAGCTTTACACATAACACATCAAATAAAATGGTCAAACAGTGCAAGTGGAGTCACATACTCACATAATAATATGATAAAAACATTAATTTCAAGTGTCAACATTCATAATATTATACAGAATTCGTTAAAAAAAAAAACGACACAAATTCGTGGGATGAACTACCCAGCATTAGTTTAGGCAGGTGAAGTCCGATTTCAATTAAAAACATAATTCAAATAATATCATAGAATATAGATTATAAAAACATGGATAGGACATAACGTCTTATCAGCGGTGATCAATTGAGGCCATTTATTTACGAAGTAACTAATTATCAAATATAAAAAATGCACCTATATTTTATCACATAATATATGTATACATTTTAATTATAATATTTAACATCAAATAAAGTGTTTTATTTATTATTATAACATAATTATTGTAAATAAATCATATTATTCAAGAAGTACCTATGGGCGATTGTAAATTCCACCGATTTTCAAGTAGTCGATTTTAGGGTCGGATTTATTATATGTAAACTCCATCGATACTCTTTTTTTACCTGAAAAAAAATGTAAGCTCGACCGACGGTAAACTCCACCGATGACAACTATTTGTAGAATAGCTGCACAACAACCTTACTGTCGTTATAATATATTAAATAAAAAGCGTTCCGCCGTTTTGAAAACAATTAGATTCTTTATGAAATGTAATATGATAAATATTAACAATAAACGTTACTATAGCCAATACGTAATAACGTATATTATATTATTTTATAAGCCAACTACTCATCATTATTGTTAGTTATAATTATTTTTAAAATTAGTGTAAAAATATATAATATTATCTATACATTATATTATACATGTATGTGTAATGTGCTCAAATAATATTAAAATAAAACATTTTTATAAAGATTATAAAAATAAATCGGTGGTGTTTACATTTTTTTTAAGATATTGAAAACGTACCGGTGGAATTTACATGAAAAATGGTTTAAAAAGATCTTAGTCTGTGGAATTTACACGCGCCCGCCCGCTAAGGTGTACTCTTAGAAAGTTAGATTCAATCATGTTAAAAAAATTATCTTATATCTTTTTCTAGATAAAAAAAAAGTACTTATCTAATCCCCACACGGCATGTAAGTATGTAATTTCCTAAGCTCAATTTTAGATTTTGAGCTGAATGATGTAAGTATTTTTTTATGTTGTCGTCAGATGAGTATATTCTGCTATATTCAAGAAAATACGATATTTCATCACTAACATATTACCTACGTTTATTATTTTTTATAAGCTATAAATGTTTAAAATATTAAATAATGGATATTGGAGATCTCCATCTCGTAGCAAGTTATAGGTTTAAAATTTAAGCTTGGGTACATGTTTTTTTCTTAGGTATTCGGGACCAAGTCGAAGGTTGAACAAAACACAAATGTCGCGACCAGTGTTGAAAAAGTCAAAATGATTATAGGTTTAATAATTTTGGTGGTCCTGAAAAGGACCGTTTTAGTAGGAGGGTGGTGGCCGAGAGGTAATTATTTTTATTACACTACTTCTTTTTGGGTGCTGCAGTTTTTTTGATTGGAGTTTTCTTCGACTTGGGTTTAACGGCTGCCGGCTTTTTCGCTTTGGCCGGAGACTTCTTCGGTGCGGTTGCCTTGGGTTTGGACGCGACGGCCTTTTTCGCTTTTTTGGCTGCTGGTTCACCGACGGCGGGTTTCTTGGTAACTGCCAGCTTCTTCTTCTTTGGCGTTCCAGCGGCTTTCACTTTCTTCACCAGTGATTTCTTCTTCTTGGCTACAACGGCCTTTTTCGGTTTCACCTCGGCGACGGGCAATTTGAAATGTCCCGATGCCCCGGTACCCTTGGTCTGGACGACGGTACCGTTGGCGACGGCGGCCTTCAAAAACTTCCTGATGAATGGCGCCAACTTGGCGGGATCGACTTTGTAGTTGGCTGCCAAGTACTTCTTGATGGCCGGCAACGACGAGCCCTTCTTTTCTTTCAACTCCTTGATTGCTGACGTTACCATCACGGATGTGGTCGGATGAGCTGCGACGGCCTTTTTAGCTTTTACAGCCAATTTCTTCTTGGCAGGAGACTTCTTCGCAGCTGGCGATGCGGCGACTGGTGCCGGAGTGGTGGCGACGGTGTCTGTCATGTTGGCGATGATAATTAAAAATGTTCAAGTCCGGAAAACGAATATGTGTACTGTTGTTGGCAGCGATAGTGACGGTGTCGAAAAACGTTTATTATATACAGCGCACCGTACCGACTAGTAAACCATTATGATTCATGTCAGCCTCTCGGGCACGGTTGTATAAATATTTTTGCAAATATCTCTGCAAGAAACTGTTGTACGAATCTGGGTTTGAACTTTTTGGAAAGCCAACTAAATTCTAAACGAAAACTGATGATTATTGTGCAGCCGTCGATTACTATATAACCAACACTGCTCGTTATTCCCGCGCATCAAACCGGGTATTCGTAGACCATGTTCAAAGGTCTGTCGCATAATAAGGTCTGTCGGAAAATTGACAAAAACATTTTTTACGCATTCTCCACGAGTTTCCCAAGACCATAGAGTTTGCAGATTGATAATTGACCAATTTCCCGACGAATGGTGGCTTTTCGAAAAGGATGGTTTTAAGTTTCTGCTACAGCTCGGCATCACCGTCGTTTTTACCACTGTGATTCAAACAAGGCAGACTTTACCAATAAATTACATCTTAATCGCACGAAATCTTATTATTTTGAAAAAATAATTACAACAACACACTATTGAAGGATATTGAAGGATATAACTTTTTTAAAATTATAAAATATCGTTTCGTAGCTGACACAATAGTATGATTTATACAGACATTTTCTGTTATAGAAAAAAATCATGGTTTGGTAGACAACACCGAATCGAATCGTAAATACTATGACATAATACCTACATAGTTATTTAAATAATTGAATTATTATATTAATATTGTAGTCTGTAGAATTATTGGAAGAAGATATTTTATTTTATAGTCGATTTAAATTATTACTGCAGGGCGATTCTCTAAAAGTTTTAGTCATACATTTAGTCATTTTCGTGACTAAAACAGTACATTTAGTGATGCATTTAGCCATAGAAAATTTTTGCGATTCTCTAAGCATTATTGACTAAAAATGGTTTAAGACCGTCTAAATTAAGTGACTGAATGTATACATTTGATTTGGCGTTAAATAATGTTGCATTATGATCATTATGTATGACTTAAACAATTGTTATCAGCTAAACAGATTTTGTTATAAAAAATATACCTATTATATTGACTTTGGTATTGCAGTGTTAATGTGTTATAATAAATGGTTTTTTGCTGTGGATAAGTACCTACTGTGTTTTAACTTACTGTGTTAAACCTATTATATTGACTTCGGTATTACAGCGTCATAATAAATTGTTTAAATGAATAAATAAATCGTTAAGTATGGCGTTTATAGCATATGCGTTATTAGATGAAATAGAAGATCGTGAGCGTAATAGGGCTTTTACTCTCCATAAATCGGTTTTAAGAGACACATGTAATCCGTTTGATCTTAGTGATTTTAATTTTAAAAAACTTAGGCTTTCGAAAAGAGACGTTTCGATGTTAATTGAACGTCTTAGACCGAACCTAACTAAAATTAGGAAAACTGGTTTAAGTGTTGTAGTTCAAGTAAGTTTAAATCTTTACTATATCTATACGCTTATATGTTACAACCTAGGTTGAAATATGAATTAATGAATAACCATTGAATATGTATTATAGCTTACATTGTAAATGTATTATTGAATTTAGGTATTTGTCACGATTCAGTTCTTGGCAACCGGTGCATATCAAAGAGGAATAAGTACCGCGTACTCTTTGTACGCGGTTGGTCAGCCGAGTGTAAGTAGGTGCATTACCAAAGTAACTGCTGAAATAGTGCGACTCTTTGCCGCAGACCAAATACGCTTCCCCCGAAATCGGTTAGAGAGAGAAAAAATATCGGAAGAGTAATTATTATTATTCATTACATTTTTATTATATAATAAAATATAGGTGCTTATACTGATTATTATGTATCTTTGTCATAATGTCATGCAATATTAAAATAAAATAAAAAAGCACTGTTCTTTAAATTAACGCATTAAGGTGCCTCGCAACTACCAATAATATTTTCCCGTCAAAAACAACTCATTCTAATTTCAACAGATCCTTACAGATTGCCTTTACTAGATAAAAAATAATTTCTTTAGCTGTTCCCTTGTAAATATTATGGACAATTCCATTATTTTTTTAGAATTAAAATCGAAATAGGTATTAGTGGAATTAAAATAGTACGTTGAGTGAAAAACCAAACCTTTTTTCGTGGTCATAAACTTATAAAATATTAGTTTAGCTTGTGCGTGCCTATGCGTAAAACAACACTCGACTCAATCAACTAAAAAGAAGCAATATTTTGTTGAATGGTTATAATAATTTGATATGCAAGACATAAGTATAAATTAATAGACATTAGACGATAACATTCAACTTTTGATTATCAAATGTCAGATGATTTAGTGATAACATTGTAAAATAAGGTTGGCCATACTGTATATTTTACAATATTATTGTGATCACATTAAGTCATTCAATATTTTAGTCACTTTCATACTTTTAGCCATTTGCAATTAAGTCGTCTAAATTATCACCTTATAGAATCGGTAGAATAAAAAGACGCCAAAATTCAAGTGACTTAATATTCAAAATATTAAAAATATTTAGTCACGAAATAGAGAATCGCCCTGCTGGTCTAATTTAAAAAAAATATATATATATATAGAAAGGTTAATTGACATAGGAATAATATTTTGTCTTAGTCATACATTATCTTATAAGTCCCAATGAAATATATGTTTTTAAAATATTTTAGAAAATGTAGATTTTTTTCATATTGTTCTAGAATAATATTTAATATATTGGGAATATAATAATTTCCAAATTATATTTGAAATAATATCATAAAAAGATTTTAGTCTTATATTATGCCCTATATTAGTAATTATTTTACACTTTCACAAATCTGCAAATACTAATGAGAGGATTGTTGTGTTTGGTACTGACAACATGTTAGGTTTATTGAGTCAATCTAAAGAGTGGTATTATAAGGACTAACTAGTGCCTAAAAACTTTTTACATATTTTGCATATAATTCGTTAAAAAGAAAAATTTGAGTATGCAACTGTAATTTATTCATTACTCCAAAGAAAAACACAATCGACGTGTGAACAAATGTTCAAAATAATTTTTTAGGTAGTAATAAACGGAAATATTATTACTATTAATTATTTATATTACCTATTTATTAATCAGTAATTATTATGTAACACTATTTTTATTATAATAATATTATATTATCAATACAATCATTTTTTTTTTTTAATAACAATAGGTAAATACATTAAACATTGTTTTTATTCATCATTTTTAATTATGTAATTGTATACATATAATAGTAATAAAACTTTTAAAATCATATGGAATAAGTATTCCATATGTAATATGGATAAAGTTTGCTCTAAGTACAGAAAAAGTAAGCACTCTTCGCGCCTTAGTGATGAACATTTACGAGCTGTATTACGAGTCTCAACAACAAGTCTGCAAGATGATATCGAAAATTTAACTAATAAACTGCAGGCACAGAAATCGCATTAATTTACAATTTTTTATTCAATTAAATTTATTCTTAAATGCAATTTTTTCCAGTAACATTTGTGTTTTTTACTCTCATATTTCTATGTAAAATAATCAAATATAATAGCAATACAATTATAAGTATTATATCATAATATGTAATTTTTTTTTTTTAATTTGGCCCTTGATAAACAATGGAAAAAATTATGGCCCGCGTGGTTAAAAAGGTTGCCGACCCCTGGTTTAATGCATACGGACGATAATTTCCCGTCAATACTTTATTGTGTGGACGGGCCGATTTCTCATGTTTTCTCTAGTTGTTTACTCGATATTGAATAATGCGATTAACTTGTTTTTTTTTTATCGAACTCTCAGAGTGTAGATCTAAAAATAAATATCATAATCAAATACCCGATATCAGTTACATACTGGCAAATACGGCAATACCGATGTTCAAAACAAAAAGTCGACCGAGATATTTATATTATATTCCGTATTGTTATAACTATGACTGTATAGATAGTTGGAATATGGGACTAAAATAGTATAATTGTTTTGTTTTGATAATATTATTTTTCCCTACACACACAATATACGTGATGTTTATAACTTTCAATTACAATTGAATATAAATAAAATATCTATATGCGGTATACGATTTCTCGTCTTTTAGACGTAAACATATTGCCCGTTTTAAACGGCAACCGTCCACAACGTTGCTATTTTAATAAATTGCAACGTCTGTAATATGTTAAAACACGGACCGTGTTAGACCGCTTTAACGTAACAATATCCTAAAAGACGGTCGTCTCCAATGTGTTAAAAATGTTATGGAAAATATCTATGCACATTTATTTTGCAAACCAATGCATTAGGTGAAAATTTCAAATTTGTTGGTATGCATAAAAACACGATAAATTTCCCATTAAATATTTGTGGCCCTGAAAAGGGCCTTTTTAAGGTGTTAATAATAATCATAATGTTAAGCACGTTCACCACGGATACGACGAGCCAATTGGATATCCTTTGGCATGATCGTGACACGCTTGGCGTGAATGGCGCACAGATTGGTGTCTTCGAAAAGACCGACCAAGTATGCTTCGCTGGCTTCTTGAAGTGCCATGACGGCGGAACTCTGGAAACGCAGGTCGGTCTTGAAGTCTTGTGCGATCTCACGTACCAGACGTTGGAACGGCAATTTGCGGATCAACAATTCGGTACTTTTTTGGTAACGACGGATTTCACGAAGGGCGACGGTTCCCGGACGGTAACGATGTGGCTTCTTCACTCCTCCAGTTGCTGGTGCGCTCTTACGTGCGGCTTTGGTGGCCAACTGCTTCCTGGGAGCCTTTCCACCGGTCGATTTTCGTGCGGTTTGCTTGGTACGTGCCATTTTGGAATTATGTGTTTTGTGCTTAACAAAATATAGAAATAAACTGTAGACTCAAAACTTTGCTTTGCTTTGTGGGGGGTGGCTGTGCCGTTAACTATACCAGGCTTTTGCCTCTACTAGTGGATTGATGGTTTGGAGGATTAGTTTAGTTTTGTTGGTCTGCCCAAGTAAATGAGTAAGGTTTGGGTATGTGTTTAGTAGTAGGGGTGGGGAGAGTTTTACCTAGGAGTCTGATGTGAGTATGGTCTGAGAACGAGTTTTTGTAGAACATTGATTTGGATTGAGAGTGAATAGAGGTTTGGATGGATTTGAAATTTGTCGATTTAAGGAGGACAGAGTTTTTGACGATTGTGGGCATACCCGTTATCGTACGTATGCCGACGTTTTGAACGGATTCGATGCGTCTCCAGTGTGAGGGACCGATGAAGGGTGCCCAGGAGGAGCCGGCATATGTGAGAATTGGAGAGACGTAGAGTTTAAGTATGTTAAGTTTGGATGTTATTGGAACGGGACTAGTACGGTTAAGTATGGGGTAAAGCATTCCGCGGGTGCGGGTAGCCTTTTTTGTTATGTCTTGGACATGTTTTCCGAAAGTAAGGTGGCGCCCGATAGTGACGCCAAGGTATTTGGCGTGTGTTGACCAGTTTAACGGTGTAGTTGTCGAGTAGTAGAGGAGGTAAGTGTGAGGTTCTAGAACGTCCAAAAAGGATGCCTACGGTTTTGGTCGGGTTAATTTTGATACGCCAGCGATGGAACCATTTGGTAGCTAGGTGGAGTTGGTGTTGTAATTGTATGGTTGCGCGTTTCGGGTTTTTGTCAAAGGTAAAGAACATAGTGTCATCGGCGAATAGAGATATGTGTGCTTTAGATGTCGTCGGTATGTCGTTTATGTAAGTCAAGTAGAGGGTAGGAGAAAGGCAGGAACCTTGGGGGACGCCTGCGAGTATGTGCCTAGTGGATGAGAAAGAGTCTTCGATTTTAGTGATGAAGGTTCGGTCTGTGAGAAAGGATTCGACGATTTTAACTATTTCAGTCGGGATGTTGAGTTGAGTTAGTTTGTAAAGAAGACCTGCGTGCCAGACACGGTCAAATGCTTTCTCCACATCAAGAAAGATGGAAGCGGTGTTGAGGTTGTCGTTAAAGTTCTGGCTGAGTTGGTGAGTAAGTTTGGTTAGTTGTTGAGTGGTAGAGTGTTCAGATCTGAAGGCAAATTGTTCAGGGCGGATTTTGTCTTTGAGTTGGTTTTGCAGGTGGGTGAGGATGAGTCGCTCATAGATTTTGGACAAGGAGGAGAGTAGAGCGATTGGTCGGTAGTTTTCAGGCAGTTTGTGGTCCTTGCCTGGCTTGGGAATAGAAATTATGACTGCTTTTTTCCAGGCAAGAGGAAAGTAGCAGATTCTGAAGGAGCTGTTGATAATTTGAGTTAGGGATAATAAAACATTGTTTGGAAGAAATTTGAGAGCTGTGTTTGTGATGAGGTCGTCGCCGGGGGCTTTCTTTTTTTGAAGGTTGTTAATGATTTTTTGGATTGTGCCCGGAGTGGTGAAAAATGTTGAGTTGGTAATGTTAAGGTTTTGTAGTACGTGGAAGTGCTCGGATACTTCTGGTATGTCGGGGCCTGGGTTTGTATGGAATTGTCGTTCGAGGGAGTCGGCTACTAACTCGGCTCGGTCAGTGGCCGGGAAGACTAGGCCATTGGGGCCCATCAGTGGGTGAGATGCTGGGCGTTGGTGGAGGAGACATTTGTTAAGTTTGTACAAGGAACCGTCTTGGTGGTCAAGTGAGTTAAGAAAGATGTCCCACTGGTCGGTTTTGTGAGTTTCTAGTAAGGTACGGATCAGAGAGATTTTGGCGTTAAGTTGGCGTTTGATGGTTGGGTCGCGGTTTCTCTGCCATTGGCGGCGTATTTGGTTCTTTTTTGTAGACTCAAAACACGAAAGTCGCCGGTATATATACACAAATCGGAACCGATTCCATAGCTCCCATTGGTCGTTTCGCGGTGTTTAGTTCAATAGTGGGAGAAATGCAGTCGAGCATTATTATTGGTCGTGCGCGCCATGCGCGAAACGCATAAATACAACGACGATGATCGGCAGAGCGTCAGTCAACGTTCAGCGTTCAGAGCAGCTTTACTCTCCAAGCAAACAAAACCAATTCAAAATGACAGGACGCGGTAAAGGAGGAAAAGGTCTTGGAAAAGGAGGAGCCAAACGTCATCGTAAAGTACTTCGTGATAACATCCAGGGAATCACCAAGCCTGCCATTCGTCGATTGGCCCGTCGTGGCGGAGTGAAACGTATTTCCGGTTTGATCTACGAAGAGACCCGTGGTGTGTTAAAAGTGTTTCTGGAGAACGTAATCCGTGATGCAGTCACATACACCGAACACGCCAAGAGGAAAACAGTTACCGCCATGGATGTCGTCTATGCCCTGAAACGTCAAGGTCGTACCTTATACGGATTCGGTGGTTAATCCATCCATCTACTGCTAATGTCGAACTAAAAATAAATTCATTAAAACGGCCCTTTTCAGGGCCACCAATCATTTTACATGGATACTTTAAATTCGTTAGAAAAGAGATATGAGTGACGTGGAAACTTTGCTATTCATAAGAGTATTGATTATTAAAACACCTGATTTCAACATAACTCTTCCTATACCTTTACAGATAATATCAACAATCCACTTTTGTGTCCGTGATTTTAAATATTTTATTAATCTGTGTAAAGTTGATTATGGTAATTATAATATTATGATACAACCTGTGATAGACAATTACTAAATAATAAAATATAAATATAATACAATTTACATTTATTTCAAAATTTAACTTTAATAGGTACGTGAGTTTTGTTGGTGGATTTATTTTCAAAATATACTTAATTACCTATACAATATCACTATTAGGCATGTTGTGACCTAACTTTAATCTCATCATGTTAATAATTGTCTATAATATTAATTATTTCCTTTAAACACCGTTACACGGCTGACAACAGCCTATTTATTTATATTTATATTATACTTACTAAGTTACCTGTTTCTGTGTCTTTATTGAGGGGCATTTGTGTAGTCGTCAACGATGATTAGTATGAATGTGGTTATATACGGGTACCGGGCTATCGCTAATTACGCAGGCGCACAATATGTCCGCCGACAAAAAATGAAACGAGTGAATTTTTCTTCAAAACAAGCTTTACAGGAAAATCTCTCACGCCTCATTAGAGATTATTATTGTTTGTTTGTGTGCTTTTGACTTCATAACAAAAAAAAAAAACAAAAGCATGTGAAAATAGTATAAACGAAAATTATAGTAGTGATGGGTACTACCGAGTAATTAATATTAGTTATTCGATTTTGAGTTGGTAGTGAATTCATAGATTTATAATCACAACAATTATCAATAATTTTTATTCGAATATATCATGTGATGATCACGAGATCCCCCGACCTGTGACCACAAAAATCGCATAATGATTCCCGTTCCCTTAATTGTTTTTATTTATCCGACGCATTGAAAGACTTATTGGCAACTTTGGTTAGTGAAATAATAACAGCAATAGATACAAAAAGGAGGTGACGTTGTTTTTTTGCGCATTCGATTCTCATTGGTAGGTAATTATACGCTGATCTCACCATTAGGTATTGAATTAATAAATGTATAATCTCTGGTGGCCCTGAAAAGGGCCGTTTTAAATTATTGTGTGGGGGCAGCAAATCTACAATTAGGCTTTCTTTTCGGTCTTCTTGGGCAAAAGAACGGCTTGAATGTTGGGTAACACACCACCTTGAGCGATAGTTACTCCAGACAACAATTTGTTCAATTCCTCGTCGTTTCTGATGGCCAATTGTAAATGTCTGGGGATGATGCGTGATTTCTTGTTGTCACGGGCTGCGTTACCGGCCAACTCTAAAACTTCAGCAGCCAAGTATTCCATGACGGCGGCCAGGTACACCGGTGCTCCGGCTCCAACACGCTCGGCGTAGTTTCCTTTCCTCAACAAACGATGGATACGACCGACCGGGAATTGGAGTCCGGCACGGGACGATCTGGTCTTGGACTTGCCTCCCTTCGCTTTTCCTGCTTTGCCGCGTCCACTCATAGTTGTGATGTGATAGTCGGTGATTCAGACGAATAATTAAACGTAACTGCTGAAAATTTTGGGAAAATGTCGCTTATATAGTGCCAATCTGGATAACAAGTCCGTGATTGGTCAGAAAAAAACAGTATGACGATCAAACGTGACACCGTTTGCTCTACGGTCACTACTGAAAAATGTTGTTTTCAAATCGGCGTTCTTGTGAAATATACTTCTAGAGAAACTAATATTTTCAAGTAGTATAAACCAACCGTTGATCTTCTTTACACGGTCGTCACTATAATATTTACACCAATGAACAAACGACAAATCGCCGTGGTTTGATAATATAAGCACACCGTATCCATGGTGGACACTATTCAGTTCATAACCGTTCAATTGTAAACAAGTACATTATTGAAAATAATCGAAATGGCTCCAGGAGGAAAATCCGCGGGTAAAGCGATGAAGAAGTCGTCCGGCAAGGCCCAAAAGAACATCGCCAAGTCCGACAAGAAACGCAAGCCAAAGAGGAAAGAATCGTACGCCATCTACATTTACAAAGTGTTGAAGCAAGTGCATCCCGATACCGGCGTCTCTTCAAAAGCAATGAGCATCATGAACAGCTTCGTCAACGATCTGTTCGAGCGCATCGCTGCCGAATCTAGCCGTTTGGCCCACTACAACAAGCGATCGACCATCACCAGTCGGGAAATCCAAACCGCCGTCAGACTCTTGTTGCCCGGTGAATTGGCCAAGCACGCCGTCAGTGAAGGAACTAAGGCCGTGACCAAGTACACCAGCTCCAAATAAATCGTTTATTATAACAACGTGTAACGCATCTAAAACGGCCCTTTTCAGGGCCACCATATATTATATACCTTCAAATCAAATTATCAATATTTTATTTAACGATGTTTCAGATGTTAGTTTTCAACCATTAATTTTTTTTGTCCACGGTAATGCAATTATCGCGTAACAAGAAGTCTAAACGTAAAAATGTTAAAGTAGGATACAGCTGGACAAATCGGATCATTGGTATATAAATAGATAGATGATAATGTGCCGAAACGGCGAAGAGAAGCACTACTTATATGTATCGATGCTTCTCATTCTTTAAAAATAGGTCTTATAACCAGGACTCGTAAGTTCATGCATTTGCATATCAATCTTGCCAAGTTGTTTTTAATGCTAAATAACCTAGAAATCCATTTCCACGGTTAAATATGTGAAGTCTTTTTCTGTATATTTTGAGGTTTTTGGCATATTATACTTGATTTTGATATTATTATATCAATATGCATTTTTTTATGGAAATACTACAAAAGAATTTACATTTGACGAAAAAAATCGCGATCGTAAATAATTTTTCATTATAAAATTTATATAAAATGTTTGGGAATTCGGTCACAACATAAATTATTAAAATTAAATAATAGTAATTACTTTATTCAGTTTATCAGTGTTTCGGTCTAAAAATAATATATATAAAATTAAAAATAGAAATTTTCAAAAATTGTTTATGATTTTTTCAAGTGCATATAAATACATGTTTTTTAACTTTTCAAGGCATATTTTGTATCCTACTCTAACATTTTTACTTCTATATGTTTTGACTTACTCGTTACGTGATAATTACATTACCATGGACAAAAAAAATAGTGGTGGTAAACACTAACATTTCAAAGAGCCCTGCTTATAACATATTAATAATACTCTCTGCAGTTATCTATTCTAAAATCTATACTAAAATTGTCGATGTCCATCCAAAAAAAATGTATAAGAACATACCTAGTAATAATAGTATCAGTTAAATTTATTTGTCATTAAATAATCAACAATATCAATTTGTGGTCATATTTACTGTAGTATAATACTTAGGTTCTATAATAATATCATAGAATACAGATTAAATAAAACTAATTTTAATTTTAGATTTTTTCACTTTGTGATTTTATTACGTTATCTTTACTTAACTAGTTACTTATAAGTTTACTGTGTACTTAAAAATTATGTTTTTAAAAGGAAATGTAATTTAATATGTTTTTTCCATGGCATCTTTAAAAAATTACATCAATAGGTATACTGGTATTTTTAGCTACTTTAGAATCTATATTCTCTATATTATATAATATGTAAACGAAAGTGTCCCGATAGTGATTGATTCATAATCAACGGAGAGCCTATAAGAACTATCGATTTGAAATGTTAATGGTAGGTACTAGGTAGATTAATATTATAATTTCATCGTGCACTAAGAAATGATTTTCCAAAATTAGCATTTTAAAGAGGTGCACACACAAGGTATTTGAGATTCACGATGGAAATCGAAAATTACTTTTGTTTATTAATGGTTACCATTGGTTACAACTTACAGATTATAATATTAATAGGCACAAATAGTGTGACGTCGCGTTAAAGATTGATAAGGCCGAATATTTATCAAATACTTTTGGAAAGTAGTACCTGTAGTAAGGCTGTTGGGCAGCTGCTTTGCTTTGCTTTGCTTTGTGGGGGGTGGCTGTGCCGTTAACTATACCAGGCTTTTGCCTCTACAAGTGGATTGTTGGGCAGCTGTAACCTATCGACACAACTTATAACTACAAAATGTACAAAAGTACTTTCGTTTGACGTACAACCTTTACTTTACAGCGGCCAGGATATAATGAAAAATATTATACTTATCATTATGGCCATGAGATCTAAGGGAGTTTAGGAGTGAGCGAGATTTACAGCGCCGAGATATGAATAAATAATGGTAAAAAGTCTAAAAGGAATGGACGTAAAACGTCCTCAGCTTTTCGGTCAACAGAGTCGGCAACAATTTAATTTTGAATTATAGACCAACTAATTTGGAATATTATACAATAGCCGTTACCTTGGACTTTGGAGAGTACTAAGGTGGATGTACGTCGAAGTCGTGGGGAGTGCGACAACGCATGTGGTGATACACAATACTGTTTTCATTTGAAACTTTTAAAGTAAGTAAATACTGATACTAATTTACCGATTTATCTAACCTCTAATGTGCGGGTTGAGATTAACAATTTGGCGGTCCTGAAAAGGACCATTTTAAAGTTAGAGAATAAATATTAATTATCATTTATCATTTTTGTACGTCATCATTTACAATTATGCCACGGTTGCACATGTTTACTTATTCTTGGGCGTCTTTGTTTTCTTTACTGCTGTTGTTTTCTTAACCTTTGGAGGTTTAGGTGCCGCGACAGTCTTTTTCGATTTAACTAGTGACTTCTTGGGCTTGACGGTAACTGTTTTTGTTGACTTCTTGGCAGCAGGCTCAGCTGCAGTTGGCGATTTCTTCGTGGCCAACTTTCTCTTTTTAGGGGTGCCCGCGGACGAGACCTTGGCGGCGACGACCTTCTTCTTCTTCAAGGCGACCGGCTTTTTTATTTCGGCGAGTTTGAAGTGTCCCATGGCGCCGTTTCCGTTGGTCTGCACCAACGAACCCTTGATCACGGCAGCTTTCAGAAACTTCCGAATGAACAGAGCAAGTTTGACGGTATCAACGTTGTATTTGGTAGACATGTATTTCTTGATTGCAGACAGCGACGAACCTTTTTTCTCCTTCAGCTCCGTAATGGCCGCGAGCACCATCACAGCGGTAGACGGGTGAGCGGGTACAACTGATTTAGATGAGGACGACGACTTGGATGCTGGAGCCGCCCTTTTCTTCTGTGACGATGTAACGGTCGCTGGTACGGCCGGGGCTTGGACGGTTGCTGTTGCTGACATGATTGTTGAATTGATGAATATGCTTAGACTCGTAAAAATTAAACTGAAAATTCAGTCTAGATGATACCATCCGATCGGTCGAAACCGTATTATAAACACTACACCGTACCGACTAGTAAACGCGTTCCCGCCGAGTTCGATCACTCGGTTATGACTGTCCTCGGGATTTCATTGTTTTCCGATCACGAAATTACATTTTTTCATCAAAATTAATCTTTTTAAAATCTCCATAGAATTCTGAACCTAACGGTTTTATCCGTTCTGGTAAAGAACTCGTCGTCTGCGAAATATAAACGAATGTTTCTACATATCTACGTAATTTATGGTACACACGAGTCGCCGGCGATTGGAAGTAAAAATAAATTTCATAAACAAATAATCTGTAATATTCGTACATAAATAAGAGTTTTCCAACCGTCTGATGAAGTCTGTATAGTGTTAGGTCTAAAACGAGTCGAACTGTGCTATTCCGAAATCGAGGTGTCTGTAGTCTTCTAGTCGGACGCTGTCGCCGACCAAATACCAATACTCTACCTCTATATTGCCTTCGTTGGAAATTGGTTGGTACGATTCGTTGTTAGGTAACAATACTTTTATACATTTAATATGTTTAATAAACAATTTCAAATGTTCAAGCGTCACAAATCACCGAGCAGTCCGACAGATAAGCTAATGTGCCATTTATTTCTGGTAATAAACATTAGAGCAATTGAAAAGTTTTTAGACATGCAACACAAAATGTTTTTGGATTTATTATTTAATATTATTAATATTAATTTATTGTTGTTCATTATTGATCTCTATCAGTTTATTAAACAACTAGCTGATCCCGTGCACTTCGTTGCCCAAATTAATAATAGGTACCAAATCTACATGAATAATAGGTATGTTCTATTTTATAATATAACGGTTAAAATATACGAAGTAATATCGTTACAACAATATTCAATTTATTTTGGGTCATTATGTATTTTTATTCGTTTTATCCAGAAAAGTCTGATCAGTCTCATTCTGCCCGGCCCAGCGTTGCCTGAGCCAATAGTTAAGTTGAGATTAACCTCAAGTGATTTACATGCATCTAAACCACATATTATTATGTATCGTGTATTTTTTTTTAAAGCTAGGCAATCCACTGCATTGGTTCGCGGAAATATGTGAGCAGTAAATTATGACCTGCGGTGGATTGCCTACCTGATCTTTGCTACAACGACGGCGAGTGCGAGTATATCGTAAGTCATTATAGTACGACGCAAATGACAGATGGGGATGCAAAGTACCTACAATAAGTCACTGTAATATCAATTATATATTTGTGCAGTAGGAAAAAATCCTTAAAATAAAGCCTGATAATACACAATACTTGAAGCCATTGTTTCTTTTTTTTTTCACTTTCTGTTATACCTTAAAATTTGTTTTTTTCTACGTATCACCGTATTAATATTTATGTAATGTATCAAAGTATACAAAATGTAATAGGTACATCCAACGGCCTCTGATGTCGCGGATAGTTTATCAAATAAAAAAAATAAAAATATAGGTAGACGTCTTGGTTATTATGGATTTAGTTAGTACACAGCTTTGAGTAATATATTTTCACAATATTATTATTATTATTTATTTTATTATTATATTAGGATCATCTTGATCTATGTTATGATAATATTAATGTTTACGACATTGTAATGTTATACTTTCGATCCGTTTTATACATATTATGTGTATTGTGTAAAATAAAATGTGCGGATAAAAGTACAATAATATATATTATTTTATAAATTGTCATAAATTGAAAGATAAGCAATAATGTTTCAAAACGTAAACGTATTAACTAAGATAAACTTGAGACTAGTAAAAAAAGATCTACATATAAACGAAATGTACATTTAAAGTAATTGTGATTTATTGTAAAACGTGGTGGCCCTGAAAAGGGCCCTTTTATTTAAGCTGGTTATTTACTCTAATCAATGAATATATTATCCACCGAAACCGTACAGTGTCCGACCTTGGCGTTTCAGAGCGTAGACGACGTCCATAGCTGTGACGGTCTTCCTCTTGGCGTGTTCGGTATAAGTGACGGCATCACGGATCACATTTTCCAGAAAAACCTTCAACACTCCACGGGTCTCTTCGTATATCAATCCGGAAATACGTTTCACTCCACCACGACGGGCCAATCGACGGATGGCCGGCTTGGTGATTCCCTGGATGTTGTCACGTAGTACTTTACGATGACGTTTGGCACCTCCTTTTCCTAGACCTTTTCCTCCTTTGCCGCGTCCAGTCATGATAATTTATTGTTGAAGACGGTACTTGTGTTAAAGACGAGACTTGTTGAGCTGAATGATAACTTATCAATCGGTGACGCGGTATTTATGTCGTCGATCCCACGAACCCTTCACCAAAGGGGTGCGCGAAGCCACACCCCTCGGTCCAATGAGAGGTCTACTCACCCTTCAAAAACCATATAAATAAGGGACGTTCGACTCAATATGTATCATTGTGTATACTGTATCCATATCGTCAACAGATAAACCGTGATTCACAATCGTTCCCGTTAAAAAACATATCATTTAAAATGGCTCGTACAAAGCAAACTGCCCGCAAGTCGACCGGAGGAAAAGCCCCCAGAAAGCAGTTGGCCACCAAAGCCGCACGTAAGAGCGCACCAGCTACTGGAGGAGTGAAGAAGCCACATCGTTACCGTCCGGGAACCGTCGCCCTTCGTGAAATCCGTCGTTACCAGAAGAGTACTGAATTGTTGATCCGAAAATTGCCGTTCCAACGTTTAGTACGTGAGATCGCCCAAGATTTTAAGACCGACTTGCGTTTCCAGAGCTCCGCCGTCATGGCTCTACAGGAGGCCAGTGAGGCCTACTTAGTCGGTCTTTTCGAAGACACCAACTTGTGCGCCATACACGCCAAACGTGTCACCATCATGCCAAAAGACATCCAATTGGCTCGTCGTATCCGTGGTGAACGTGCTTAAATCTAAATTATTTAAATCAAACCTTCTTAAAAAGGCCCTTTTCAGGGCCACCAATTAATTCTAATTAAACTGAACAGTCAATGAACTCCAAATATAATATATAACATGAAGAATATTTTATCAAATTAATATAAATTGTATAGTTCATATTTATTTTATGGGTTTTAAATATACTAAACTAATATTATTTCTTATTAACTATAATAATATATTGTTAAATATTACTCATATTATTAAGTAGGGCTTCAAATATTGGATGCAGAACTTAATATAATTTAACGTCATTTCACCTAGATACATTTTTATCGTCAAGATTTATTTATTTTATTTTTAGTTCAATAAAATGTCAAAAGCAGTGACCAGTTCAACCAGTTTTACACCATATTTTCTATGTTATTTGTGGATATTAATAACAAAATTAGATGTTTTATTTGCGTTCTGCATATTTAACATTTTACCATGGATATTTTACTATTTGTTCGTGCTTTTTTTAACTACTATAACTTCCGAGCTTTACTCATAAGTCATTATTAAAGGATTTTGATGGCATACTATGCTTTTCTGTACAATTGGAATGATTGAATACCAGGCTACATAATATTTGTTTCAATGTACAACAATGAGTACTGGATTTACTGATTCCGTTACCGTTGCTGACATTTTATAACGATGAAGTGACACACAACAAATAGGATCGCGATGAAATAACCACAATGAAGTGACGGTGTAACGGATTTACCACAAATGCATTGCAACGGGGCCCTGTTGCTTAGACATAATAGTGCACTCATATGAAATGGATATCAAAGTATCATAAATAGCAAAGCGGTATAACTCGTTATGATCAAACTATAGTTTAGTTAATTAATGTAGGTATTATATTAACTAACTTATTATAACAATATACCATATTGAATATTTTAGACGGCTAACAATATATTTAAATTTATTTATATTTTAAGTAAATACATTTATTTTATAATAAAATCTTTTATACGGGGGCCCTCAGAGTTCAACGAAATCTGGCTCTGACAACAATTCTAAATAATAATACGTTTGTTTAATTTTGCATTTTTCGTAATATTTTGACGTGGTTTTGATTTTTGTCGTTTGACGTCGATTCTATTATATATTTATAACTTATATTGTACATTGTATGCTATGAGTCACTATTATTATGTGTCTAATATAGTTTTATTATTTCAAAATATTACGATTTTTGATTTAATTACATGTTTCCTATTATTAAGGTAATGAGATGTTTTTTACGTTTTGATAAGTAAACAATTAATTACACATGCCGGAAGACATGCGAAGAAATCAGAGATGTTGAGTAGGTAATTATATTTTGTATAAACAAGGACAAATTAATATTTTTTTTATATTATTTCATTAATTTTAACATTAATAAGATTTACAATTTACTAATAGCAGGAACCGGATGATTAATTAAGTACCTATGGTAGAAAGTAAAACATTGTCAGGTGAAATAATAGTTAATTCAACTATGATACTAAATAACTAGATACTATTTTATAAAATTAGGTAGTCATAAAAATACTTTATGTTACGTCATATTCTTTATAATTTAACTTTTTCGCTGTTTGAACAAATTTGATTTAAAATTTGCACAATACAATAATTGGTGGCCCTGAAAAGAACCTTTTTAAGAGATAATCTATTGAAAATTGCAATAGGTTTTAGAATATTATAAGCAACGTGGTTTTACTTAGAGCTGGTGTATTTGGTAACAGCTTTTGTACCTTCGCTGACGGCGTGCTTGGCCAATTCACCGGGCAACAAGAGTCTGACGGCTGCAAATCTTAAGCACAGGCCCACGACGTTTTTCATGTACGTACCTATAATTCTGATTTCACTCACTTACGCTTACGCACCTCATGGGGTCCGCAATCCACCGCAGGTGGATTTCCTGCCTGATAATATACTAATTGCATATTGTCCATGATCTAATGCAGTGGATTACCTACCTATAGGTGGTTTAGATACATGGAAATCACTTCAGGTTAATGTTACCTTAATATTTGGCTCAGGCGACGCTGGGTATGACTAAATTCAAAATTGAATATTGTTGTAACGATATTAGTTAGAATATTTTAACCGTTATATTATAAAATAAAACATATTATTCATATATTATAGTGGGCATTATTAATTTTTTTAAACGGCAACGATATGCAAAAAAACTATTTTGGACTCAACAATGTTATTACCCATAATATTCTAAAATAATATTGTAAATATGAAAAAAAAATACACACGGGCGAAGCCGGGTAATTCAGCTAGTGCCTAGTATATATATATATATTCCGAAACTACTCAACACACTGGGATGTGTGAGATACGTGTGCCATGTCGATTTATATATATATAGATTTAAAATGGAATATCAATGAACTCCCTTTATAGCTGAAGATTTTCGCCAAACGCTGAAAGTAATTCCTAGATTAACAGCTAAAAATATAATAAAAAGTGCACGGGATCGGCTAGAAAAATTTAATATGCGAATGGTGTTACAAAATGACAACTCTGTACTGTTTTTCACCTACCTAATTCTGTTTCCATTCAATCACGCACCTCATGGGGTCCGCAATCCACCGTAGGTGGATTGCCTACCTGATAATATACTGCTCGCATATTGTCCGTGATATAATGCAGTGGATTGCCCACCTAGGTGATTTAGATGTATGTAAATCACTTGAAGTTAATCTTAACTTAATTTTTGACTCAGGCAACGCCGGGTGGGACTAAATTGAATATTGTTGTAACGATATTACTTAGTATATTGTAACCGTTATTTATAAAATAAAACATATTATTCATATAGAGTTGGCATTATTATTTTTTTAAATGGGCAACGAAGTGCACGAGATCAGCTGGTAAATAATAAATCTGTTTGATAATAATAATAATAATAATTATGAAAATAAAACTGGGCTGGAATCATAATTGGTAATATTGGTGGAATAATGCATGAAAATAATAAATTACAAAATGTAGGCAACATGAATGCGGCAACGTCGCATAAAATATTCTATGATCAATCGTGTTGCTAAAAAGGTATAATAATAATATGCTAGATCGAGCATTACCGATCCTCAAGTGATTTACATGCATCTAAACCAACTAGGTAGGCAATCCATGGCATTGGATCGTGGAAATATGTGAGCAGTAAATTATCACCTGCGGTGGATTGCCTACCGCCCTACCTGATCTTTGCTATGACGATGGCAAGTGCTAAACCTATTTAATAGTGAAAACAGTACTCAAATCCGTAGAGTACTTTTTGAGATACATGAGAACAAACGAACCAGCGCTGTATTTTTATATAATAGTAAGATTGAACTCAGAAGGTGCAACTGTGCAAGGATTACTGGTAAAGTTTATGGAAATGTGAAAGCTATTGTTTGTGTCTTAATTTGAAATATTTTGTCAGCATTCGATAAGTGCCTATGGGCTATGTGTTTGCCTGTGACCAATGCACCGAAAGGTGGATCTTCCATGGCGATGAGATGCTTGTTTGATTAACTTTACGTATGGATTCAAGATGTTACAATATGTTGGAATGTTTTCTCTTTGCCAATTGTCGATGTTGATATTTATATTAAAGTCACGTGTGCACAGTGCAATTATTTACCTTTTTACAGTTCTAAATTAATAATCGCTTTTAAAGAAATAAAGATCAAAAAACTTTTTTTTATCATGTTTTATTGAAATTATAACTCGTCGATACAATTAATTTCATAATTCACACAAACCATATTAAAATAATGTATAAGTTATAACAAATTCCATTTCCACTAAAAATTAGTGCAATAATTTATAACAAACTGTCCATATTTATGATTTAATAATTACCCTAATATGTTAATGAATTTATTAAAATTAAAAACCACAAAATAAAAATCTTTTGACACAAAAACATCAATAAAATTGTACATTCAAATAAATTAACACTAGAAAACAAAGTGGTTTACAAAACTAATAATGGGATACAAACATAAAACTCTTCTTATAGACTATTATTAATATAGCTAAACAGGTAAAGTAAAACTAATTGACTAGAAACTGTGTGAATTATCTGACTAGGTAATATATTGTAATAATAATAATAATAATAACTCTTTGTTTTTTAATGTAAATGCATTGTGAAAATCGGAGAATTTGTTAAGTTTAATTCTGGAAGCAATGATTAAATAATGATATAGGAAGTTTATCTTATAGATCACTGGAAGAATCGTAATTATCATATTATGTTATAAAATCCCGGACAACTGAAGCAACTGAGCACCATGAAAAACAAATAATTATTTGTAATAACAAAATTTTTTTTAACATCATAATTACTATAAAACAGAAGGAGTACTACCTAGTTCTACATGTTTCATAGAGCTAATGATTAACCCTTTTTTGTTGAAACGCTGGAAATACATACAAAGATAAAAACGAAGCTCTTAGGATCCAGCAAGTGATAAAAAAAATAATTATTAACAAAATATAGTTTTAAAGAAATTTGACTTCACATTAACAAATAAATATATTCAAGCTTCACGGAAGTCTAATTCTGGTGCAACATAAAAGAAGTCTTTTCCTTTACAAATAAAAAATCAATTAATCACACACGTTTGAGTGTATTATGATACAAATAGTGATTTAAAAAACATAAAAGCAGCTATAATTGACTTTACAATAATAAGCTTTCTTTATTTTAAGGCATAATAAATATTATTTGAATTCCAATAACTAATTATTTGAAATTATAATGATGATTTTTTTATTTATTTAAAAGACTTATACAATTGCATATAAAATACCTATTTATATTGGTCACAAAACCTTGTTTTTTTGCACTTAGATTTTATTGTAGTAACACATATCTTACATGTATAATAACAAATTTCTCAGTTGGTTGTGGTTAACACACTTACCAAAGGATAACGGGTGATATGTGACCTAAATTTGTTTGTTATAAAATGTATAGAATATACCGTCAACAAAATTAAATACACATATTGTCCCTTGGCAGTGAAATCACAACTATTCAAAACAATTGTTATTTTGCGTGTTTGTATTGGAAACTATATTAAACATGCATATATAATTATAAGTGTATACAAAATAATTATATATTTTAAACTTAACATTAGATAAAGACAAAATATTTCAATTTTAGGAAGTTAAAAATCCAATCGAAAACTATTCAAACTATAAGTCCAATAAGAATATAAAACAATATAGTTTCCTGACTAAATACATATTACATGAGCATTGGCCTAAGGGCTGTTAAAGGTATATGTATAAACAATAAAACCTCAATTATCTGTCACTCTCTCATCCATAAACTCTTGTTAAACGTCAGTCACCGTCATAATAATGGTATTGTGAATTATAATTAATATTCTATTGCATGTCCGAATTATGGATATACAGACACTATTGTTTATATATATGTATTAACTATATTGCAATAACTCATTTTTTCATATAATTGTATTTAATCATCGAATGCGAGCTAATACGTTTAATACTAAAATTAATTAATGATAAATATAAATTAAAAAATTAATTTTTTCTTTTATCCGTCACTCTATTGGTCCTGTTGCAGACTGTTAATCGAGGTTCTACTGTATAATAACACATATTAAACATGTATAATAACAAATTGCTCAGTTAGTTGCGGTTAAAACATTTACCAAAGAATATCAGGTGATATGTGACCTAAATTTGTTAGTTATGAAATGTATAGAATATACCGTAAACAAATTTTAACACACATATTATCCCTTGGCAGTGAAATCACACTATTCAAAACAATTGTTTTTGTGGGAAACTATTATATTCAACATGCATATATTATAATTATGTGTGTAAACAAAATGATTATATATTTTGAACTTAACATTATATAAAATCAAATTTCAATAAATGAAAGTTCAAAATTCAATCAAAAAATATTCAAACTGAATGTCGACAAGTATATAAAACAATATAGTTTCCAGACTAAACACATACTACATAGCATTGGCCTAAGAGCTGTCAAAGGTGTATATATAGAATTCTAGTAATACATATTTTACACGTATAATAACAAATTGCTCAAATGGTTGCGGCTAAAACACTTACCAAAGGATATCAGGTGCTATGTGACCTAAATTTGTTTGTTATAAAATGTATAAAATATACCTTAAACAAATTTAAATCACATACTATCCCTTGGCAGTGAAATCACAACTATTTGAACAACCAATTGTTATTATGCTAGTTTGTGATGGAAACTATAATAGACATGCATATATAATTATATACCAAAAGATATCAGGTGCTATGTGACCTAAATTTGTTTGTTATAAAATGTATAAAATATACCATAAACAAATTTAAATCACATATTATCCCTTGGCAGCGAAATCACAACTATTTGAAACAATTGTTATTATGCTAGTTTGTGATGGAAACTATACTTGTCATGCATATATATAATTATATACCAAAGGATATCAGGTGCTATGTGACCTAAATTTGCTTGTTATAAAATGTATAAAGTATACCATAAACAAATTTAAATCACATATTATCCCTTGGCAGCGAAATCACAACTATTTGAACCAATTGTTATTATGCTAGTTAGTGATGTAAACTATATTTGTCATGCATATATAATTATACATGTGTACAAAAGTATTATATATTTTGTACTTAACATTAGATAAAAACAAATTCCAATTATTAAAAGTTCAAAATTCAATCGAAAACTATTCAAACTGATAGTCGACAAGTATATAAAATAATATAGTTTCCAGACTAAACACATATTACATGAGCATTAGCTAAGAGCTGTCAAAGGTGTATATATTATATAGATTTCTAGTAACACATATTTTGCATGTATAATAACAAATAAATTGCTCAGTTGGTTGCAGTTAAAACCCTTACCAAAGAATATCAGGTGATATGTGACCTAAATTTGTTTGTTATAAAATGTATAAAATATACCCTAAACAAATTTAAATACACATAATATTATCCTTTGAACTAATTGAAACAATACTTGTTTAAGAATATAAAACAATATAGTTTCCAGACTAACACTTATTACATGATTTTTGGCCTAAGAGCTGTCAAATGTGTAATATATATATATTATATATGTGTACTTTAAATATCCTTAAAAAGTAGATTAATTAGAAGGTGTATGGAAGTAAGATGCTTGAGTCATAAGTCTTCGATTCAGTAATCAGTATGAAGAACATTTCAGTCCATTTTTAAAGTTGGAAAGTTTTTAGCAACTATCAACTGCTCATGTGGGAAGTCCAGTGTAATGGTAAAGTGGAAAGCCATATTTGATACCGCCAGGACATACTCGCTGAGTGCAAACCAGGTGAATGCTGAAACCACAACAATAAATCAAAATGATAAAACACCATTGGATTTTTTAATTTTATGTTTAATATTACCCAAGTCGTGGCAGTAGAACCGATGTTTGATAAAGTAAATTATCAATGTGAACGTCGATGTGATACAAATGGCGAAAAGTATTTTTTTAATAGTATACGACAGACGCTGATGTTCCGTCATCGTTTTGTGCACCATGTTGAATGTCTTAATCATAACGATCATGTACAACAACGAGCTAAGCATGAACAAAATGAATATCTTCTCGTGCACAGCTAAACGACAAAACGTAGATGTGATTGAATATTGATGTTAAAAGACAATCGATAAAATAACAATAAGATAAACTTGGTTACGCACGATAGTTTTCTCTGTTGGATATGTAGGTTACTCCACAGATCGCAGCTATTTCGATGAGATTGAGCCAGTAGCACAGGTTGATGAATATGTAACTAGTAGACTTGTCGGCGGATTTGGACACCTGACTGATGAAATAGTTGTAATACACCTGGGCGATGACCATGCGCGGTCCAACGTGAAAAGCCACAGCTATCCGCCACATGTACGTCTGGGGCGTAACGCCAGTGATGGCGCTAATCGACGGTATTACATTATATACCTGACGGGGTAAAAAAGTGTCGCTTGAGTTAAGCCCAAAAACGCAGGCGCCACGAACATCTTATGGACCATGATTGTATAGGCAGTTTTTACAGTTTTGAAAATATGTACATTAAAATGTACAAATATTATATTATAAAACTGTATACAAATTAAAGTTAGCAACAGCAAATAATATTATTATAATTCAAAAAGTATTAAAAAAAATTCTGTAAAACCAAGGTAGGGGAACGTGGGGCAAAATGGGGCCATGCGGCAAAATGAGGACATGGCTAGATTTTAAGGAAATATTGAAAATGTAAATATTTAAAACAGCTATTTCAAATGGTTCCCCAATCGAGAATACGTAGTTAAAATTTAATTATTTAATTTGCATTATAATATAAGTTATTGATGAAAACATGAAAAATTTTATATCGTGATAACAGTGATATAAAAACGGCTTTTTTATTTTCAATTTTTTTTTTTGGTTTGAAGTTTAATTTTTTTACATTTATTATTATTTAAATAGTACACCTACATAAATATAGTATTTTCATAAAAATTATTCTTAATTGTCGTCAGAACGTCTGCTAAAATAATCGAATAAGTAAGTATGCTGTAGGAGCAAAATGAGGTTTACATGTTTGGGGGCAAAATTATGATGATAATTGCTTTTATTGTGATGAACTATACTTGAAGTCTATTGATGGCTGGATTAAATGCACAGTCTGTTAGATATTGGCTCATAATCTTTGTGCTGGCATTGATGAAGAAGAATCTACATTTGTATGGGAATTTTGTTCATAATTATTTTCTATATATCTTAATGATTTTTTTCTTTATACCTATAACTTTTAAAACTGTTTGTTAGCATAAATGTATATTAATAAAATAAATAATAAATAAAAAAAATGGTATTTTGTCATATTGTTATTTATTTTAAAAAGAGGCAAAATGAGCTTTTTAAGTTTTTAATTTTTACTAAGTCAAAAATTATTTTATTGTATTAACTGATAGTGGTATTATATTAGACAACATAAAGAACATATGACTGTAGTTTTAGAAAAATATCATATGAAATAAACAATTTATTCCTAATCAAACCTTAGCGTCCCCAATTTGCCCCACGTTCCCCTACAGTCGTACAGGCCACAGGGAGAGCAAGACTACTCTATGGTATAAGTTGAAAAAATAACATTTTTTACTTAAAATTGATTAATTTCAATAAATTAACTTTCGTTAAATCTATCAATACTATAATAATTAGTTTTAAAATAAATACAATTTGACTATGTAAAAAACCCAGTTGGTGAAATTCATCATGTATACTTCATGATTAATTTTGTTTAGCTTTATTTTTATTAGTTATAAAATATATTTTAAATAATTAACATAGTTGATAGTACTATATGCATTTAATGAAATTCATGAAAAAATTTTAATTTTAAATATTACCTATACCTAATTCTTATAAACTTTAATCATAGTTTTTGACTTTTTGCGCACAATACAGCTCTGGTATTTATAAATGTTATTGGACACAGTTCTAAGTGATACGATACCCCGATCGGCCGAGTCATTACCACAAATCCCAGATTAGGGAAGGGGGGAGCAATCGTGGTCCCATCACTTACTACAACTTATTATTTTAACGCTGATGTCAAAATATAAAATTTATAAGAAATGTTCATGAACAATTATTGACGATAAATTCATAATAAAATATAAATTGATAGGTATTTGATAACAATATGATAGTTTGTAAATTAGACAAAATGAGTTATGAACAATAATACCTACTGGCTACTTATGTTCAAAATATACTCAATATTTAACAAACAATAACTATTATTTAATTACTAATTATGTTACACTAATACACGCACAACTATTAGATGTCTTTGACCTATTCGCGTGAGGAAACAATATTGTGTACTAGTACCTATCTAACGTTTAAAATATAAATTGTCGGTCTAGGACATTTCAGCGTGGCCGTTTCGGCGTACGGCTGTTTCCGCGTAGGGCCATTACAGAAATTAGGTAGGTCACTTTAAAATATAAATATATAAATAATTTTTGTATAAAAAACTGTATATAATAATTAGGTATATTGTATAATAATACAAATTTAATTAAAATAAGGAGAATGCTATTAAAATTATGAACAAAAATATTCAGGTCATCATACTTAAAGTATGTGCTATTGCTCTTAAGAAACTCATAATATTACGATTATCATAATCGCAGACTAATTTTAAAATACGTTTATCGACGTCGATGTATTTTTTTCTTTTTTGTGGACTTTTGCCTGTTTCTAATTGGCAAAAGAAAGTGTCTCGGCCACTTTGTATTCTCCTTAAACTTGATATAAATGCCCATAGTGTCGGGTGGTCAACTGCCATTTGTAGATTAAGCCGACGATTTGCCGCTTCTGCATTATTTGTTCGATCTTCTTTACTAAGTACGCGATCATGAACATTCCAAATTATAGGGGGGAAAAGTGGGTTTCTTACAACTGTACCGATGTAGTTTTCTTTAAACCATTCTAAGACAGGAAATATTTTTTCAGGCAGTTCATCATATAATAAGTTTACACTATTACTATTGTAAATGTCATCTGCAATTTTAACAAAAGCTAAAGCCAAAATCATTTTAATATAAATTGAAAATTCTGCATCATTTTTATACTTCAAAACTAATTCCAGGTCACTCATTTTAAGTCTAAAATGTTTGTCAAATGAAATACACATCCGTAAATTTGAACTTCGAGGAAATTAACTTAGACCGTATTATAGATTATGTTGTATGACAATATAATCCCATAGTGTATATATATATATATATATAATTATTATTATTATATACAATTCATACCGCATACCAGCTGGCATCTAACCGACGAAAGTGAGATAAAAACTGATAAATTATATCGGTACAGTATAATCAATGATAACATTATATTATTATCTAAACGCGATTAAAATCATTTTATGAAAAAATGACCGCCGAAATGTCCGGATCCGATAATTTGTAACTCCGGTGGTTGTGAGGACTATAGTAGGTATCTTTGTTTGAATAAAATATTAAAATAAATTGTTTTTATTACCTATAACTAGAATAATATGCCTTACATTAAACAATTTTTTTCTTTAAATGGTAGGCACTTCACTATAAAATTACAACCGTAAAAAGAAGTAATTAAAATTTAAATGAGAGAGGTTGTAGTTTGAGAGTTGAAAAGTCCCCAGTGCCCCACTAAGCGTCTGTGTCCCGGGACCTAATGGATCGTTAATCCGGACTTGACCCCTATCATCCGCCATCTTTCGAAGACACCCTTTAACTGACTGCGACACCTATCTATATAATAATTTACTCACTCGACAGTGCGTTTCATGCACGTCGTCGTACTGGAAGACGTACGCGGTGGCCAGGCATGTCAGCAGAGTGATGAGGGGCAAAGACACGCCGACAAAAGCCAGTTTGCGTATGCTCAGGTTGAAGAACAACAGCATATGCTCAAGCGGGTCGTCCGCCGGTTCGTTGGCGGACTTGACGACGGCAGCAGTCTTGGCGGTCATGTCACTCGAGTGTGTGTACAGTGTACACCACCTACGCGGGACTGTGGGGCCGCGGTCGAGCACAACACCTGTCGACAGAAACACGCGCGTCACGGAAACTATAATAATAATGTAATGATGATGCCGACAACGTCGGACAAACAGAATTGCGACATCGCGTTACTTTTTCAATGTCCGCCCAGGTATTAAACGGCGTGCCGGCCACCCGGTGTCACGCACCGCCGACGAGTCGCGACGTAGTCATCGTACAGTCGTCACCGCCACGTCTGTTACCGCGACGAGCACGATAGTCATTTGCTATATTACAATATATTATTATCGTGACTTCCACCGACGACGAAAACGGCCACGTAAAGGCGATGACTGTGCGACCGATCGGTCGCTAGTCGCTACGGTGACAGCGATCGGGTCAAACGCGGAAGACTTTAGCAGCTTTGCGCGTTTTATCGCGTACCATCGATTTATGTAGGTATTATATTATTTTATGAAGGCAATCGGCGGCGTGTGCGCTCGCGCGCGAAATGTGACAGAGTGCGAGGGAGAGACGGTAACAGTGCGACGGCGCGAATCGTTGGTGGACGAGCACGCGAGCGCGGGAGTGACGGAAACAGTGCAAAAAGTTAAAGCGCGCGCGCGCTCACGCCGCCGACGAGCGAGCGTTTCGCCGTCGTACACGTTTTTAGCACACAGGTCGGCGACTACGTATTTTTAGCCTTCTCCGAGCACATTAATTATTATTGTCGCGTTTCCCGTCGTACGTGGGGCGTGTGTCCACGACACGCGTATGATACGTGGGCACTGGGGTAGGTAGATAGGTATAAGTATAGGTACCGACGTACCGTGTAATAGTGTGCTAGTGTGTTGTACTACTCGTACTATAATATATATATATTTATTTTATAATGTACTTATAACGATCGAGTGCGCTTGGTTTTGTTCGCGAAACCGCAGAGCCGCAGCTGCGCGCGTGGTATATTGACGTAGACACGTTGTTGTTGTTATTGTTTGTACAAAAACATAAACCGTCAGCGTCGTCGCGGCCAACCTCTAGCGCAACGCACACCGTAGTTGGTGTTTTCGTTGTTATTGCAACAAACGCGATCCAAAAACGTTTTTACGACGCGACTGCTGCGTGTCCTGGAATTTGAAGTTTTTGTTTGTTTCGCTGCGACACGGACAACGCTGAAATTCTAAATATAAAACGGGACGAGGTTAATCGACCTCTTCCGCGTTCGGTTTCCGCCGTTTTTTATTTTTTAATTCTAGCCGGGCCTGTACGTTTTTTCTCGACCGCAGGCTCGTGGCCAAGATTTGTATCGCGTCGATATCGAAAACCGACAAAAGAAAAAAAAGTTAAAAGTTATTTTTAGGGCCCGGGCTATAGATATTACCTACAGATCATTCCATTGACGTTATTACCTACGCACTAAAGTTCTTCTTCTTCTTTCAAACGGTGTTGATACTGTTAAACTTTCGATAAACCTAAACGCGCGAAAATAAAAATTTAAAAACATTAACAAACAGACAAAATAATACCTAATTATTTTTATAACAATACGTAAATTCTTGTCTACAGGGTTGACAAGCATTGACATTTTATACCGGTTTACGAGATCGAAATCACAACCGGTATCTGACGCCGCGATGGTATAAAGCCGTACCAGAATCATGGGGGGAGGCTAGGGGCTCAGTCCCCTAGACATATAAGTACCTACTACTAGAACTAGATACTACCATTGATTATACATACTATAATTAATAGGTACTGTATTTATAAATCAAATTACAATCTCTCCCCCCCCCCCAGTACGAATAAATATACATCGTAATACCGGTTACAGTAATATCAATACTACAATAGTACAAATGTACAATATACCAGTATTGTCAGATTGATGATACCATAATTGTGTAAAATACCTCCCAACTGAATTATTTATAAGATACTTTTTCATACCAATAACATCAATCATCATTATACATAAAATAATGATTTGAAAATGTCGTATCAATAAATACCGTGCGTGTGTTGCAGGTGTACTCTTAAGACACAATAAGTATAAAATATAGGTGTTTTACATTTTTTAATTTATCTGAAACCAAAAACTATTTAATCATACTATTAATATGTTTTTGAAATATACAGAGTATTATACCGCGATTTAAGTGGTATTTGAGGAACACCAGTTAGATAAAAATACCGTCAACCCTATACTTGTCTAAGTGATTAAAACCAAATCCCACAAGTCTTACTTTTAATTTCTTGATCCACTCGAATGTCTCCCACCGGAAATAGTGCGTGTAGTAACTAGTGTTTTGTATTTTTGTAAGCTTCTCCTGTTGTCTGTTTGTTAGTAGATGTATGTTTCAACTGCAGGCGACGACGAGTGATATAAAAATGTGTCCCACTCCGCACACTACATTCGCCGCTTTTAGCTCTTATTTATAGGTTACCTTATTTATTTTTTTTAACCTAATTGTTATTTTCTAAAACTAAAAACCCGTCATGGTCTTGTCCAATATACTTTAACCACTACTACCCTTTTTGCTGTTATACTTGCTATAATCAACCCCACCGCTTTCTTTGTCATTCTTGATTTTCTAAAATGTGGTCCACTGTTCCCTGTCATTATCTTACAAAGTACCTAGTGTAACACCACAGTAAAGATTTTCCTGTGATTTGCTATCATAGGGTATTTAATATATTCATTGGTATGCACATACTTTTCTGGCAGGGGGACAGAATTTAATTTATGGTAACACAATCCTTATCAATTATTATTGTATTTTTAAAGATAATTTATAAATATTAGTCATGATTCAAGATATAAGATTGTCTTAAGCCAGTATTACACCTTTTGTTGATCAACAAACAATCCCAATCCAGCCAAATTGGGTAATCATCAAACAAATGTATTTGTCGATTGACTGATGACAAACCAGTGTAATACCGGCTTTATATTTAAAAAAGTTTAGCTTGCAGGAGGGGCAGCTAACCGTGAACATGCCTGTGAATATATTATTTTAGTAAGAGGGTAACCAGTTCTGGTCATTCTTTTTAAAATTACATACCTACTTGGACACTTGGTAACAAATTTATCCACTCTTGCACTCAAAGCATACAATTTGATAGTTTTTGTAATTACCTAATTTCAATGTTACTCACATTTATCATTGATTAGCTATGAACATCACAATTTAAAATATAAAGACATTTTTTTTGTTAAATCATTAAGTACAAACTGTACTTACCAAATAATATTTTCTATTGAATATTTCATAATAAAAATAAACTAAGTATTATTGAAAGCTGATTATTAAAAACTAAATAAATAACTATGTTGTATCCTTTCTTCATTTTTATAGTCAAAATTGCATACGGCATATTATCTACTAAGAAATTACAAACTGTAAAAAACCATATCATTTTAATCAAATCTACAAGTTTATTATAAAAATAATATATTAAGTATTTGATAAAACTACACAAGCAAATACTTAGTCGTCAGACATTAATCTTACAAATAGAAATTAATTAAGTTATTATATCTAAAAGCTAAATATTTATTTGTAAAGATATTATTATAATTTATAATTCTAAAAATAGTATACTTGAAATTTGAATATTATTGTCAACAAATATAACTTAATATGTATCTATATAATATTATATAGAATAATGTTAATTTTTTTACTTCTAAAATTTTTTAAAACCGATAACAAAAAGATATAGATGTAGATTCAATAAATTAGTGTAATAAATTTGGTCTAAAAATAAAAATGTATGTACATAATATGTATAATGTATACCCATAATTATGCTGATGGGTACTATCGGGGAAATATTACATGACAGGATCCTATTGCTCCAGTATCTCACTATAAGCAGATGCATTAAAAAATGAAAAATTCTGATTAAAAAAATAATGTGTATTTAAACATATTATAATACTTAATTATGTTTTACTACATTATGGAAATTATATTATAAACTTATTGTTTATTATTGTTATAATCAAAAACATTCATATTATTAATCCTATATTAATATTATATAAAACATTATATAAACTATTCCAAAAATTGTGTTTCAACTTACAATTTTAGTTATTATTATATTTAATAGTATACATCATATCAATATACATTCATATACTTGATATTAATAGTAGATATTTAAAATCGTTCTTAATTGGTAGGCAATAAAATAAATATGGGTTACAAGCTAAAAAAAATATTTGTATCAAATTATAACTAGTTGACAGTCAAAAATATTTTAAATAATTAATTTTATTGAAAAAAATCAATCGTAAAAATGTAATTGTTTTGATATTATTTACAACGCTCATCCAATATTACATCATCAAAGAAATACAGATCTATGGTAAATGTCAACAATTGAGCATTAATAAGTCATTACAGTTGTTTAAAAATATAATAAACTTAAAATTATTTTGTTGATAATTACATAAACGTACGTGTAGAGCACATATCATTTTGATCTTCTAACATTGCGCATTGCAAGAAGTGAAACAAATCTCACTAAAATATATATTTTATTCATAGCAAATATATATTTATTTATTTTTGTTTTTTTTTTTTACATGGTAGTTCTTGTTGATGTAATAGGTACAATTGCAACCATGTGCTAAGTTATTTATTATCATAATAATAATAATAAAAATAATAAAATAATATATATATATATATATATATATGAAAAAAAACAAAATTGTTATAGTTCAGAAAAAAATACTATCCACCAGTTATAAATCCTCCTGCAGCAGTACGACAATTGTTAATTCTATCACCCAATAGTGCACCGCTTTCCATTTCACTCTCCTGAGTATTGGCAGTCTGTAAATTGTTGGTGGCGTCAATAGTAACAGAAGTAGTATTACGTTGTCGACACAAATATGGAGTGTCAACAGGAGATGGTGTGTCGCGACCCTAAAACAATCAAAATATATAAGAATATTTATTTCACTATTTGATTGCACTAATGTAAAACATGTAATGTACTTACCTGTTTTGATGGGCCGCAACATGTTTGCAATTGACACGGTATGTCAGTTTTAGGACAATCCAATACGCAGTCTTCAGTAGGAGTCTGGTTTTCGTTCCTATTTTCAGTTACCTACAATTAGATATTACATAAAATCAAAGTATATTATAATATTAAATAACAAAATTGTTGATAATATTATACAACATACTTCAACTTCCACAAATTCGGGCTGGATGGTAGTTGAATGTATACCTTCATTATGGAAAAATTCTTTAACTTTTTCTGCTAACTTCATATATTCTGGCAAGTTCCTACACCTGGTAAAAATTACCCAATAACAGAATAATATTAGATATTTCCATAACTAAAATTAAACTCAACAATAAAAATACCTGATATGTGCAGATGCTATGATCCTATCTCCAGCCAATTGCCACACATGGAATTCATGTACAGCTAAAACTCCATCCACTCTGTCTAAGAGTCGTTTCTGGATGGCATCTACTTGAATATGAGTAGGAACAGTCTGAAGTAGTATAAGTGCAGACTCTTGTAACAATGGCCATACTGAGTGCAAGATGATAATCACCATTAACAAACTCAAAGCAGGATCAATGTAATCACGGTATTTCCAATCAGTCAACCAGACAATCTAAAAACAAGCACAACTTAAAAACATTCTACATAAATTAATAAAAATGAGGAAGTCAGTGCTATTTTTTGTTTAATAGGTACCTAATATAGAAAAAATTCTCCTAGCTTCCCAACTGCAACTATATAGATCATTTTAAAAAGGTATCAAATCAATTATTATAGTAATCAAAATCAATTACTAAGAAAAACATAATCTGTTATCCTCATACTGGTTTAAAAAATTAGAATTTATAAGAAAATTAAATTAAACTAAAAACTTTCATATCACTGAAAATTATAGTTGGATACGTCAATAGACAAATATGTACGCTTTACCAAATAAATGTTTTACTAAATTGTTTATGAATAAATAACAATGCTGTCTTCTAGCAATTGGTATTGTTTTTCTGGTGTCTTGATGATATATGTTGTATTTATAATTGGTTTATAGATTTGGAACTCAATAATAATCAGATAAGTTATTGGTTTTAAATTAGTCAAATATATAATCACTGGGATATTTGATAAAAAGTAGTGTTAGATAAACATGGCATTGGGCCCTATTGAAAAAGTATGCATGAATAATTTTCTTAAAACAATTTAAACAAAAATATATATTCTATATTCTAGGTTGTAGGTTTTACTTAATCATTTTTATAAACCAGTTATTTTCAAATTATTTTAAATAAACAATGTACAAAATTAAAATAAGAACAGCTTTTTCATAGTAAGTATGAAATTAGTCCGAAAACTTGTTTTAACAACAATACAATCAAAAAAATAAGGCTTGAAACGATGCTAGGGTACATACAAATCAAATGTCTATACATACCAAAGCTGATACAATAACAATGACTGAACCTAATGCATCAGCTAGAAGATGTAAAAATACACCTCGCATATTCATATGACCAGCAGAAGATTCATGAGTATGATTAAGTGGTACATTGAAACGATGGTCATTATCATTGTCATCAGTAGCATTGGCACTTGCTCCAGCGCTTACTAATTGAGTTAGTCGTGTGTGGCTGCGCGATATACCACCATGTGAATGACCATGTCCTCCTCCACCATGAGCTAACAAATATTAAAGAGGTGGTCATTAATAAATTACACAAATACAAACTGGAAATTCTTTGGAAAAAGATGAATGTATTACCATGGAACAAAAATAAACCCAAAATATTGACAAATAATCCCAAAACTCCAACCACGACAATGAATTTAGGATTGTGAATGGTCTCTACTTCAATAAACCTTAAACAAAAAAAAATCATAAATAAAATTGTTATTCAAACATATTATTTAAATAGATATATACATACCTCTTACAAGCTTCAACAGTAATTGAAAAACACAAAGCTACTAAAAACACAGCATTCACTAGTGCTCCAAGTACTTCAGCTCTGGCCCATCCAAATGTGTTTTTTGACCATTTTTTAGGTGACATCTAAAAAAAATTATTTGTTAACAGTAATCGAAATATTAATACATTTAAAAACTTAGTACAGCAAACTTAATACAGCACGTTTTTTAAAATAACTCCGTACATGTCTAAAAGTACGTTTTAGCAATCAAATAAGCACGCTCTAATATTATATTAGAACTATGACGTCTGCATAACAAAATTATAGGTATTCAAGAATCCAGACGCGTATGATCATTGGCTGGATCAAATGTATTAATTACATTTATATTAATTTTTAATGACTCTTAATGACAGCGGTATAAAACTCGAACAAACTACAATAACGTGTTTTTCGATTCTATTCACTGTGGTTAAATAGGTATGCGTGTACATTAACATAATAATAGTAGGAATGTATTTAAAAGTTAAAACGACAGATGCATATAGCTTTTACATAATATACTTAATATATACGTGGTTTTTTAAGACCAATCTTAAATGCACAACTTCAGTCTTCGACAATAATATTGCAGTTTATCGACGTCGACATCATATTATCATCACTAGTCACTACTATTATAGGTACTTACTTTAACCGATAAATATGCTACCACCAACGCGGCGACGTCGCTGAGCATATGAAAGCTGTCTGCTACAAGGGCCATCGAGTTAGTTATATAGCCGACGATGATCTCTACCAAAAAGAAAAACGTCGTCAGCCAAAACATGGTGATGAGGCGGCATTTTTTTCCGCTGTAACGACCCATTATTAATTAATCTGTAAAAAAAATAATAAAAAGCAATAATATCAATAACAGTACACGACTGCAGTGTAACATAAAATGTATACAACACACAATATAAATTATACATGTCATTATTTCTATATGCTTAGAGCAAAATCCTGCAACAAAGAGCATGAAAATATGAAATACACAGCAATATTATATTATAATAATACATGCAGATCGTAACATCTAAACAAAACCGGCACAAGCTATACTTTTCATCACACATAAATTCAATTAATATGTTCCATTAATAATTTTCTTTGCTAGATAGTTTACGAAACGTATTGATGTATAACTAGATGATTATTTTAACAGTAAACATTCATTATCTCGAAATATATTAACGTTTTAGAAGTTATTTAAGACTTAGATTAGAGAAATATTACACCAAAATTCAAAAAGTATATAAACCTATGAACGTTTTGGAAGTTATTTTAAGTTTTGATAATAAAAATAGAGAATAGACCAAAATGTTCATGGGTATCCCCCCTCCTCGCCGCTCATCTTTGCTTTAAATACTTATAAAACAACTAACAATTCGTTCATTATTCAATTTCAATCAAAAATTTAAAAAGTAAAAACATGATACTTTATAAAAATAACAATAAAACATAGAAAAAATATTTTTTAATTTTGACTTTAACTGATAGATAAAAATATTTTTAAAATTTTAATGAGTTTCCAGTTAATAAGTATTTACTAGCTGTAAAAATAATCACCCTGTATAACATTTGCTACTCTACGTCTCTACATCAAACCACGAGCGCTCGCTGTATCTAGCTGTTTAATACTTTAATTGAAACTTACTATAGAAACGACGACATTCGTATCATAGTTATAACAGCCAATTTTTTAAAACTACTCAAAACAAAACAAGATAATATGACAGTCGAACAAAGATATTACTATTATAATAAGTACACGTTTTATTTCAAACACTCTAAATTGTAATTATTTGTCATTAGACAACGAGTGTTCCTGACTTGTTTTTTTTTATTTTATTCTAAGATCACAAATGTTTTTTTATTGATTGCTTGCTTTATTTTCAGAAATGTTTTTTTTTAAATCTATGCAATGAAATTTGAAACAATGATTATTTGAAGCGCATAACATTTTACTGTACAGTCTTTAAGCCATATATTAATTATAAAAGTATCTCTCTTCTTCTGTAGGTATTACATAATTTATGAGTCGTAATTGTTTTGCACAGACTTCTAAAAATGAACAATTAATAATAAAATCAACCTCAAACGAATGTATATTATCGATTCCAAAATAATGTTATTATTATATTGATTTTCTTCGTATTTGTTTTAATTTATATTTTGTTACCTAAATTAATATATTTTTTTTATTTGGCGACGTAATTATATTCTACGAAAATATTCTCATATATAATTTAGAATGAAACAACCGGACTAATAATAAAATCCATGTGGGTCGTGAGCATACCGATGTAACATAGTTTTGCAAATGTAAAACATCAGCAAAATAATATCTATTTCTAAAAGATAAACATTTGTTTAATTCGCAGTCGCCATTACTATAAAAAAAATAATTGTATAGTGCCCTATTGCTTTCAAAACACAACATGAATACATTCATCAGCTATGAAATATTTTAGATGCCATATGTAAACATATTAAAGCTTATTCTGCGGGTTTTGTACACCACATAAACATATCAAAATACCTATTTTGAAATCTTTACACTAGGTATCTAAAAATATAACAATATGATTATTGATTATGATTATCCCATTCCTATGCTTTAAAAAAAAATCAATATACAATAATAATAATGGCATCATTTAAATATATACGGAATAATTACAGTTACACTTACCTAATTTAATGAATCATATTTGAGTGTCAAGTAGATTAGTGTACTCAAGTTTAATAAATATAATTAATTTATAAAGTAAACAGATAGACGCTATAAATTAAATATCATTAACAAAAGTTTTTTATTTTATTATTATTAATAATATTAATTTAATTAAACTCTAATTTTTGAGGTGTCTTTAGAAGATATTTAATGAAGTTTAAATATATTTTTCTGAAAATGATAAAACCTAGGTTTAAGTTAGTTTTTAAACATTAGTGTTAATTTTATATAAAAAAATATGTAAAACATTATGCACCAATTGTCAACAAAATAATAAACAATTAATAAAATAATCTTTAAATATTGCAAACATCGTGCAATTAATCAAATATAGGTACATACAATGAATAAGAATATCTTTAATTAAACTAACTTTTATCTTTTCAGGCAATTCAATAAGTACTTAAAATTAAAACCAAAGGAAGGTTACGGAGTAATACAATTATTGAATAGAAGAAATGTTGTTTTTATCATAGGTCAATGCAACTATTGAACTATGCAAGTACCTATTTTAAAGTTTAGTTTTACTTGAGCTAAAACTTTTGTTTTCCTCGTACAAACAATTAAGAAGGTTAGGCCACTAAACTATTGTTTACTCAATAATTTCAAGGAATATGCACAACAAAAGATCTAACATAAATTTAAAAACAAACATTAAAAAGATGTTGGTGTGGATAATTAATGAATTCAAATTTTTGTATGCGTTTTATAAAATATATATAAATATATTATAATACTATACAGTTTACAATATACATACATGCACTTACAACATAAATAATTTTTCTATTCAATAAAAAAAAGTAAATGAGACTTTTTTTGTTAGAACTATATGAAACAAGATAATAATATTGACACGTTTACATAATACATACCTATACTAACCTATACATATTATTAAAATAATTTTAATTCATTAAATTTTAAAATTAGTTTACATATTGATTTATGTTTTAAAAAACAATATAACGTAAAAAACAGTTCCTCGATTATTTCCCCAGACTCTCCGATTAATAATATTATCATTATTTTATGATGGGTACGAATAATTTGGTTAATTTAACGATTAGGTAATACAGTTTGTATCAATAAATACGAATAGAAATATAAGCAAAATTTGCGCATCAGTCGTTTCGTTTTAAATTAAATTAATATATTTTTTTTAAATTTAAAATGAACAAACCAGAAATACGAATGTATTAAAAATCGTTTAATTATTTTATAAAATATGGAGTTGAGTTGAATAAACGATCAACAAAACAAAACATTTTTAAAATTCATAAAACCAATTTTACTTTACACTTTGTTTCTAATTAATACTACTAATCAGTAAAAATTTAAAAAACGCACGTTATAACTAATTGGTTTGCTAATTAATCTAACTTTAAATTTCACACGGAACAAATTACATTGAGACAATAGGTACGGGTTTAAAGGTACAATAGTGAATAGGGAATATGTATTTCAATTTCTAACAAATCAAATTCTTACCACTGTTTGCTCTAGTTTAATACGTTCGTAATGTTACTAACAATTAACAAACATTACTAATATAAAATAAATACCGAACTGTTAACATACCAGTTTGTGATAAAAATCTAAAAACTTTAGCACAAATTATTAAAGCAGTTTAATTTATTGTCTATAATAATAGCTAGGTATATTTGCGTAGGACATTAAATTACAGAAATGATTTAGGCTTATATAAATATTTAATTCTTAAGAATGGCAATACTCGTTCAAATCCATTAGAATTGTTTTTTCTCAAGAATACCTACTATAGCAGACCACGGTATTTTGCATATGATAAAAAAAAACAACATTCGATTAACCAATATAACATTATCATTATAGGAAAATAAAAAATAAAAGCGGTTTAATCTTATTGAAATATAATGTTATGGGTATTTAGGGCACTTATAAACCAGATACAAATGTACATTTATTTCGGTAATTTACGATTCCACGTACCACCATTATCTCAACTATATTACACACATTTTAAAATTGTTTTAGGTTTCTTAACTAAGTACTAACATAGGTATATTAATAATTTTTATCATACCTTCTTATTGTATAACACAACTTAAGTATGTTGCCATCATTAATCGAATAATATTTAACGATACATTCTTACTGCAAGAGTTCTTTAGATTTTAAATGTGTAGTTTTATCGAAGTTGAGCAAATCGTTTTTATTATATTACATGATTTAACTACGCGCATAATAATTATTGATACTACAGATTCCTAATGTAACAATAGTAACTATCGAGGTAATTATTGAATATATTTTACGTTTTTTTTCCCTAAGAGTGCGGCTATTTTATTATTATTGTCATTTATATGAAAATATTATTAAAAACAAGTACCTACCTAACAGTTTTCAAATTAAAAAACCGTCGTCCGAATTAATGAAGTTGGAAATAATTTACTGGTTATTACTTATTAGTTATTATTCTTCAGTATTAAGTATAAACGTTAAGATTAAAAAATACCGAATAGAACCAGAATATAAACACAGATATTAGGAAAAAAAGTCCGGGGAAAAAAAGTCCGAGGAAAAAAAGTCCGGATTAAAAAGTCCGGGGACAAAAAATACGAATAAACGGAAAAAAAGTCTGAGAAAAAATTATTTAAATATTTTTAAAATAAGATGTTTTAATCACTCTGTATACTCAAATGTACTTACTCTAGATATAGAGACAGGTTATTATATACAATGATATCTCAATTAGGGGTATTTCCATATAAAACTAACAAGTAACATTAGAGATAGAACTGATATTGGGCTAACATCTAAAAGAAAACAAAGAACTTTGGAAGACTGTCTTCGAACATTATGCCAAAGATCTGCAGATAACGAACCAGTTGAATCGGCATTACAAAATTTATCACATTTTTTGCGGAAAAGGAGTAGGGAGTAATAACAATAATAACTTAGTTTTAATAATAATAAATAATAAAATATTTTTTAATTGTGATTATGTGTTTTTTTAATAAATAATAAAATATTTTTTAATTGTAACTATGTGTATACCTAATAAATAATAATTTTTTTCTCGGACTTTTTTACCGTTTACCATAAAGATATTAGACCCAACACCAGAGATACATAGGCACATAGCTATTAGTAATGTCTCATACAGTTATTACTCATTATTAGTCATTACAAATTACACATATAGAATACCGGTAGGTAAATTTCTCAGTGTCATACAAAATTCCCTTGCTAGGACAAAAAAAATTCTCGGTAAAAAAAATGAATCAAATTAGAACGATTTGTAATGATAGCAGTGCCAAAATAATAACAATCATTTTTTGTAAGTGTAATAAACTAATAACTATTGATAATTCATTCATATTTTAAAATATAATGAGTTCAAAATGAATAAATTAATAAAAGACATAATATTAAAATTAAATTAAATATTATGTTGATGAGCGCGGTAGGAACGTTAAATTTAATTAAATAATACATATACACGATTTATAATACTAAGAAATAATAATAAACATGTTATAAATGTTACATGTAATAAATCATAAAAATGTTTATCTTATATAATATACCTAATATAATATAGTAATACACTAATATACCCATAGACGAAATTTAGACAATTATTTGAGGGGCTAAAACTATATCATAAGCTGCATAGGGGTTCCACCCCAGCACCCCCTAGTCCAGCAGTTCCCAAACATTTTTTTCCGCGGTGCCCTTTTAGAGGCTCCAAGTTAGCCACGGTGCCCTGCAGGTTATCAATAACGAAAAAAATCTATACATTTTAAACTATTTGTTATGAACCGTAGACCGCGGTGCCCTTAGAAAGTGCTCGCGGTGCCCATAGGGCACCGCGGTGCACAGTTTGGGAACCGCTGCCCTAGTCTATTAGGAGCTATATTATTAGGGCTTTATTTTGTTAAAAAAAAATTAGTTGGAACGTATAACTTTGGAAAATATTTTTTTCTGAATATAATTGGATTTATTTGGAAACATTATTTTGTCGAAAAAGTATTTGCTTGGAAATTTATTTTTTCGGAACTATATGCCGTAACTCAACTATATAATAACTAAAACCGTAACTCTACATTTCCAACAAAAATAATCCATGAAAATACGTTTCTGAGAAAATACGATTCCAACAAAATATTATTCAGTATTCACTAAATTATAGTTACATCGACGGATTACGATTCGAAAGAAATATGATTCAATAAAAATACAGTTTCAACAATATGTGTGTAAACATATGGGGCATTTTTCCGCGATAATACAAACGATTTCAACCCAACAAATAATTGTCCAACTTTTTATGCGACTAACATAAAATAGCAATTTTTTTTCTATTAGACAACATGTAATAGTAGTAATTATCGAGTTGATTACAAAATCTCATGACAATTTTTTTTTTATTTATTCGACCATTTTTAATTTTTAATTAGCTAATGAATAATGATTATGGATTTTAGAATAAAAATTTATAAAAAGGGGGGCTTAAATAAGACTAGGGCGCTAAGCCCCCTAGTGTCCCCCACAAATTTCGCCTATGAATATACCATCATCACATATTATTAAACCTATATATTATTTAACCTGAGGTATTTTACATTAATATTTTAATTAATTACCTATCCAAATTATTTATTATCATTCAGCAAATATAAAAATAATTTGAGTTTTGATTTATAGTTGAAATTTGGTTAAGGGTGTTTTAGGATCGATGTTTCTTGGAGATATATATATTATTTAATATGGTACATTATGGAGATTTAAGTCAGATTTAACATTTTAATATTATCATGCTGGTTGTATTTTAGAACCCGATTTGACAGGCTCACAGGACAGATAATCGACTCGGATGGTTTTCTGAAATTAATTTCTAAAAATACCCCAACACAAAGGCATTACTCATTAGTCAATTACAATGTTATAGAGTGCAGTCGCCTTTTAAGTTTACTCTGGAACATAATACAATTATACGTGAATTCGTCCTCATTAGAGAGAATTATTGTTTTATACAGTTTTGTTACCTAACTTAATTATAGAAACTTAAATTTGAAAATTAAGTAGGTACCTGGTACATTGAAACATGACGTAGATTCCCATAAATCCTAATGTAACAAATAATCAATAATCCTAAACTGTTAAACCAGCAATATTTTACATTTTTTTCTTCAATTATTAACATTTGATTATTAGTTATTGAACAAATTTAGCGGAAATTTCCCGTGTGAAAATGTCTAGATCTAGAAGAATTATAAAATTTATAAAATGTCAAATAAAAAGCGAATTGTTGTACATTAAGTATGATTTGTGTAATGTGTATGGTACAAGGTTACACCTTCTACATTATAGTAAATACTCAGAACTCATAAAGTTAATAACCAAATAGGTAATGTATGCATAGTTAGCTCTGCAGTCTGCGGTCATCCTACCAACCACAAATATTGTAATATGTAATAAAATAAAATAATAATAAAATTTGTAATGTCATTATTCAAAAGCACACATGATTTATTGTACAGGTAAACATTTCTAAAATCATAATAATATTTCAAGCTTAAAACATTAAATTCCTATAAACTCCTAATCCTGAAACACCCGGTAATAAAAAACAAATCTTGGTAAAAAGTTTAATTGAATTGGAACAAATTCCTGCAATATTCTTGGAAGCGTGTACCTACACAGCTACACGTCATAATAAATTAATCATAAATCTCGTCATATATAGAGATAAGCATTACTTTGATATTAATATACGAATACTATCAATAATACGTACTAATTTCTGACATGTAACGTAGAATTCCGACCCAATGTTTATACACTATAGTAATTATTTGTCATAGTGTTATGTTTATTGAAAAAACACTTTACCCATTGATAACGATACATTTATAAAAGCGTAACATAGTAATATCAGAATTGGGAAATTATCTAAAAAATTTCACAACTAAGAACAGATATATTAAATAAATAAATATTGTACATCATTCTCAACATACATCTAGAAACCTGGAACTTAACCTGGAACATTAAAATTTCAGGTTAAAATACCTCGAGCTAAACTGGTTTTGATAATTGATATCCTCTTAAAAAGTTAAATGTGTGTATCTATAGAATATTATAAATTTTAAAATTGAAAAGTTAAAAAACAAAAATGATTATAAAAAAAAAAACCATTTGCCTGCTATACCTAGGTGGATTTATAAATATAAATAATTAAAATAGGTAGATAGGTAGATAGTCCACAAAATATTTATGTATATTTTAAGTTATTTTTTAAATAATGAATGGCATTTTAAGTAACGCGATAATAGCATCTATCAGTTCTAGAGAAATTACCAATTAAAAATAAAATAGTTACTAAATAAGTTTTTACATGATACGTACTAGGAAAAGAATATAAGTTTGCTATGAAATATTATAAACACAAGCATTTAAATAGAATAGACAGTTCAGCAAAAATACTTAACTAATTAAAACAATAAATTGCCAAAAACATGATTTGTTTAAAAAATATTGAATTGAAATCCTCTAACTGTTGGAACATTCAATAAAGATTTTGTAATTACATATTTTTTTTTAAATTTAAAACCATTTGTTTTTTTGCTGTTGCCAACATATTTTATGGTTTTTTTATTATAATAATTATCCATGGGCCGTGACATAATACAAAAAATATAGTGAAATAATTATTTAAGTCTACTATAATAAAAGAAAAATGCATGAAACAATTTTAAGCATAGACGAAGTGTACTTGTAATTGAACAGAGCATAGTAAACTATGGTAGGTATTAGCATTGATTTTAGAATATACTAATATAATAGAGTATATTCTAAAATCAATGGTATTAGTTAGGTACATTTACCAAGGCATATATTCAATACATATTTAAAGATTATAATTATTTTTTTTCTATTTAAAACAAATAATTAAATAATTAAATATAAAATAAATATTGTTTAAATGCAAATAAGTAGAAGATACTAGTAAGATATCTATAGTAATATAAGTAATAACTAACTACATGCATTTTTTGTAGACATTCATTAGTCTAAGGTGCCCATATAAAAGAAAAATTACTAATGAATCATCTAAAATAAAGATCTTTGCACATTGCACGCGGCACGCTTATATGAATAAAATTTTATTTTTCTTGGTACTATTCCAAGTACAGTGAAGCTAATAAGGTCTATTGTGACAAAACAAATTCACTTTTTATAATAGCTATAGAGACAATTTTTTAATTAAATAAAATTAATATAGATGATACTTAAATGCTACCTATTCATTATTATACAAAATAGATACACTATAGATATTAAGGTAAGCAATAAGCATGAACACAGCCAATTTACGGTCGAGTTAGTGACTAATGTTCTAAAAGTTAAAATGTAACATTTCTTAAAATGTTAATAAAAATCTGGTCATTTAAAAAACATTATTTTAGTTATAAAATTCAAACCTTATTAGGTTACCCTACATTATTTAAAATGCATTAAGCAAGTCATTGAGGGGCACTTAAGAACAATGAATAATACTGAAGTATAGAACGCTTTTTTTGTTTCATTTAAATTTAGAGATAATATAGAACTTTTCATAATGGTATTATACTAGGCTGTGTATTTGATGAAATTTGTGATATCAATATTTTAACAGGTTTGTAAGAGTTTGTAGTTTTGAATGAAATGTTTTGGTGGCTAATTGGTGAACTGATTTAGATGGACCAAAGTACATTAGTTATCATGCTTAGTGTTCGAATGGAACGTTTGTATAGTATAAACTTGGAATGGTTTTGCACAATCCCAAATTTGGATCCCATACGCCCCAAATAAAAAATAGGTCTAAAAGAGATTTGTTCATTATGAGTATAGTGTAAATTGGGCAAAGGAAAAATGTAATAGGCTTAATTTTTTATCAAGATGATATGTCATTCTTTTAACTTTTTTAATCAATCAAAATGACAAGATATTTGACTTCCGAAGATGTAGGAATGCCTTGGGAACTAAGATATGGATGGGTTTCTTTAACATGAACGGTACTAGTATAGATTTGTCTGAATTTATTTTGATTAACTAACCATTTGGATAACCAGTTTTCAATTAAATTTGTAGTGAGTTAGATATTTTATCTGGATTATTTCCGATAATAAGTATTGCGCTCGTATTACGATGTTCTGTGCATAAGTGTTACACTATGTAAGTTATTTTAGGTATATCAAAAGTATTAATACTGAATAATCAGTGCTACAACTTACTTTTGGCCGCCTCTAATGCAAGACAAAACTATGGGCCCAAAGTTTGAACATTTTTTTTTCAAAGCAATATAGAAGTTAATAAATGTAACATGTTGGTAATGTTAAGTGTATCATATTTTTAATCTAATCTTTCAACCGTACACATCAGTAGACAAGATGCTATAAAGTAAATAATAAATTTATGACAATATGTTAATTTTTCCACAATATGACATTACAATATAAATTATTAACATACATTAATAATATAATATATTATACAACCATTTTATTTTAAAAGTTCTTCTTCCTACATTTCGTACTTGCAAAGTAATTTAATAATTTGTCAAGATCTAGTTCATTAATGTACTTCATTTTTCAATATAAAGTGTACTTGTACTAGTAAAACTTTCTCGAAAAATTGATTTACAATGATAGTTTTTTATTAATTTTAATTTGGAAAATTATCAGATATTTAATTAGGTATTTATATATTTATATTTTTTGCGCCAGTGGCGGCTCAAACGAGGTATATTTGAATCACGTAATTCTCAAAAACATTGGTGAGTGTCCTATGGTTGGAAAATGTAATTTGAACAATTTTTAAAGATTGATAATTGTCAATTGTACCTTAAGCTAAAGCGTGGTAAAGAATTGAATAGAAATATAGAATTTATTAATTCTTTCATCAAAAACTTTATAATAGTTGGTAATTACGAAAATAGTTGTTACTTATTGCTTAAATTTTTGCTCCTATGATTTACTGTATATAGTACTATATATACTGTATATTACTGGACAGTAAAGAATTAAGAACCCATTACTTAACCACTTACAACCAAAGAATTCACTCCATGGATGGCAGTGGAATTTTTTTTAGGGTGGGTGGTATAACTTGGTGTAAAAACATTAAATGTAATTCATGGGAAAATAGTTCAAGCTGCCACTGGTTTGCGTCAATCAATAATATAAACAGAAAATATATAAATTATTATGGGATATTTAAATAACAACAAATATTGAAATGATGGATTTCAATTGTGGATAAAAGTATTACAATTAGGTACTTAATTTTTTTATTTTTGATATTAGGCCCTCATTTTTTAAAATAAAATGCTGAACAGGGAATGCAATGCATACCTAGCGTCCCATATGTTTACGGCGCTGTGGATAATTCTGAAGAAAGATTGCTTACTTGGGGTATACTGTACACCAGCTTTATTGCAGAAGTGGGTAGGAGTGAAAAATACAATTAGAAAAGGTAGGTACAAACATTTTTGAACATGATATTAGTGGTGGGTAATGGATAGAATCGTTCTAATAAGGAGGTGGGCAATTTTTTAAGAACCAATTCATGTAGACAAATTTTAAAATAAGAAGTATAATTACTATATCATCATAACTAACATAATATTTGTTGATAAAAAAATAAAACACACCAGTAATATTGTAATCAATTGTGGATAATGTTTACAGAGGCATTTAGTTTGGAACAGTATAGTAGTTTTGATATGAGGTTGACAAGAATTCTGTAGCAACCAATTCATCTATCAAACATTCAAGCACAAATTTACCATGCACATGATAATTTTAGGTATTGATGTATATCTATGTCTAACTATGTCTATATTTAAAATGTAGTACTTGCAAATGTGTTCTTCAAAACTTGGTATGTTTAACACTGTTATTTAAGTGTATTATAGTTTATAGAGAGGTATACAGTAATTAAAATACATTTTAACTGAGCATGGGACAAAAGATACATTGTTCATGTATTGCAATGATTTGTTTGCAAGATGACATTTTTATATTATAGATCTATTAATGGTTGATGGTCAATAATAGATTGTCATAAAGTCGGTACCCATACCTTATTTTATCAATAAACTATAGACCTTGATAACCTAAACTAGGAAAAACAATTAGGTATTTCAAGTACGTAGGTATTTATACGAGGTAAAATATGTTTTCAATTAGAACTGCAATCTTTATAGATCTGAAGTTTTAAAGTGTTTTTTAATATATAGAAGGTATCTACCGTACCTAATAGTTAAGTGGGTAGAAAAAAAATTATCCAATTAAAATAGAAAATTTCATAATATATTTAAAATGCTAAAATTCCAAGAAAAACAAATTTGTACATGATAAGGATGTAGACAATCAAAAATTTGATGGCACATACTAATGTGAAACATGCTGAACTATTTTTTATACCATTTTATTCGATTTGTTGACTCTGGTCGTATACATTTACATTGAGTTAGGTAGAAATTTGAGATATAGATCAGTTCACCCATCCCATAAATTCTATGTTGATGATAAACATAACAACAAATTAAATAAGAGAAAAATCAGGTTTGGTATGGGGAAAAACTATAATCAGTGTTTCTAAACCACCTCTAGTTAAAAAATGTAAGCCAGTCTCATATATAAATTGGTTAAGAACAATTAATTTCTTAAAACTAAACTGGATTACATTTCTGCAAACCGACATTTATCACAAATTAGGTGATTTTCCATTTACTAGTAAGTAGTCACATACTCACATTGATAAGTAAGTTGTAACAATCATAATAATGAAGGTAGGCACATCAGCTAGAGTATTAACAACTCTAAGCACGACAAGACCTAATGATAAGATTGGCATTTATTTCAGCTTTTTAGGCAACGTACAAAAATATGGGTGTCTGATCAAGTTGACTTATAGCAGTGGTATTATCGAGTTGGTATGGACTTATCTGGATGGTCAACTCAAAAATGAGATATCAACATCATAATATTATTGTTGTTGTTGTTGTTGTTGTTGTTGTTGCTATTGTACTATCGCTGATTAGAAGAGTCGAGATCGGATAACTACGATAACAGCGAAAAGAAATAATAATATAGACAATACAGGTAATTCGCGGCGTGTTGAACGCTGGTGTAGACTTACACGACCGTTTTAAATGTTTTAATTGCAGTAGACGACGTCTCGACCAACACCCAAGCGGGGACACGGGTGTTCGCGTGCACTGTACCACCTGCTGCAACGCCGCCCTCACAGTCACACCTGCACCGTGGTTGCCGGAGGACGACTTAACTTTTCGGAAGTCGTCATGGACGGAACGCGCCGTCGAGACTTGGGGGGCGCATGCAGGAACAGGAGCGGCGGCTATAATACCGAGAGAGAGAACGATACGGTCGGCCAAAACACACAGCGGTGCGCGGGTGTGTAGCCGGTAGGTGCGGCGCGGGTTTATCGACAAATTGCGACACCCACTCCGGTGTAATGGGCAATAACGACGGAAACCGGGGAACGGGACCTGTCTGGAACCACCACAACGACCGGTGCGCGGTGTCCACCGCACGTCCAAGTCGCGGAAAAGCTCGTGCGATTGCAAGACTGGGAAAACAACAGCGAGGTAGGTACCTACGTGCTTTCGAGGAGCGTGGAGTAGTCTGTGGTCGTGATGGTCGCGTCGGACGCCGGAGGAGTCCGTCTATGATCGTCGTCTGCGGATGACGGCAAAACGAGAAAAACGAATCGTCGACGGCTGGTCCGCTGATGGTATAGGCACCGCACACACGGTCGCAACTGGTGCAAACGCGCACGACGAACAATGGACGACGAGCACGATAATCAGCCGGACGCTGCGCAGTGCCGAACTGACAAAGTGCCAGCCGCCAGTCGGCCGGCGGGCCTCGAGGTGTACCGCTGCGTCGTGCGCACGCGTGCGTCGACGCTCCTCGCGGAGGGGGGGACTGCATACCAGTTACCCGGTAAAACGCAACCAGTAATGTCGTTATCAACTGATAACGAAAGACCATCTACTGGCCGACCGCCCATGTGCCAGAGCCTGGCGAGCCTGCGCCCAGAGCTGCGGCAGAGCCAGACCACACAGACACAACTACACAACCACTGAACCACGACAGCCCACAAAGTCGTTGGTCTGATTTCCCTTACTTACATTTAATGTATTTATACTACCCACCCTTAACATTTTTCTCACTGCTCACTCCAAATATAAAAAATGCATAGGTTGTTACTTTAGTGGTTAAATAATTGGTATTTCATTGGTAGGCCAATAGTATGTTAATTATGAAAGCCCTATATTACCCCTATACCTATTAATATTTTTGTGAATCACGTGATTCAAATATTATACCTCCTTCGAGCTGCCACTGCACTACGGTATTACCAGGCTATAGACACTGCGTGAATTGGCCAAATATTGAGTGACTACGGCCTTGAAAACGGTCTCCGGGGGGCGTGGCATACATTATCAGTATATACAAATCATATCAGTATATTTAGTATAAATTATTTGACAGAATACTTGTAAAAAAACTTACATTAATTATTAAAATTAATACAATACTTATTCATTTTACCAAGATTTAATGTTAATGCTAATGTTAACTAGAATAAAGAAATAAACAGATACAGCCGTCTCCCGCGATCACTGGATTGTATCCGTTTTTATAATTTCGTAACAAAAGAGGGATACACGTTGCCAACATTCATCAGATTACGGATACGGTTTCATTTTTAGAGTCCAATACTTCATACCCTAAGGATACAGACATACAATGGCTTGATCAGCTGATCGAGTGTCTACTGTCTATTCTATATTGTTCTATGGTATTACCATTTAATCTATTCTGTGGACTGTGGTATTACTCTATAGTCTATGGCAGCGGTTCTCAACCTGGGGTACGCGTACCCCTAGGGGTACGTGGCATGATCTCAAGGGGTACGCGAAAAAAAATTGAATAATGGCGGAAAAAGTGAAATTTAATGTAACTTTTGGTTTGCTATTAACGAAATATTTAATAATTTAATAATTGTGTACTTATTACAATGTATAGTCTGCGATTTAATGTTATATTAATGCGATACATAGTAGATACTATTTCCAAATTTTCCTTAAAAATTATTATTATTTTCCATTATTTATATTCAAAATTGATATTTGGGGTACGTGAAATAGTGGTGAGTGGTAAAGGGGTACGTGAATGAAAAAACGTTGAGAACCACTGGTCTATGGTATAGACTTATACCAACACATGGCTAAATATATAATAAATATATATTTAGCTATGTACCTACCCACAGATATAAATAAGAAACTATTATATAACTTTTTGTAACTATAATAATATTTATTATCTATATCTGTGCTTATGCCATTCAGCCATTGTTATAACTTATAAGTAAGCTTTTAGTGGTTTTGCCAGAGATGTTAAACAATAATCTAATAATTATTATTGTTAGAATCTCTGGCTCTTATAGACTGATACACTATACATAGCTTAGTTAGTTAATCATGATGTACATGATCTAAATTTTAAAGTATACAGACTAGGTATTTTTCTAGTTTTCGACATTGTGCTATAAACTTATCGTTATATTGAAAATACCTGGTGTTTTTTAATAGCTATAAATGCCGCATATAATAACAATTACATATGAGGAACCTTGTATACAATTTTCGAAGGTTTTGACCAAATGAACATTTTTGTATCAACATTTATAAATAGAGAATGAAAATGAAAAAATCTGTTAATAGCTCAAAAAGGGTAAACATATTTTAAAATATATGGCTATTACAGACAGGGTTGTGATAAAGGAAGGGACAATGGTGAATGTGGGCATTTGCCACAGGGCGCCACATCTTTTTAAGATACAATTATATATAAGTATATTGTGACTGATGATCGTTATTCTATGCTAATATATAGCAGAATTGTAATGGTAAGTATATTGTTTGGTAATTAGAAGCTTTGTAGTACCGTGCTAACTAATTGGGCACCCATATTTTATGTAAATATTATATGTAATCCTAAGGCATAAAAGTTTTTCGATTTTTTTAAAAATTTTTATTCTATAAATATTGAAATAAAACATTTTTGCTTGGTCAAAAAGCTTGAAAATGTAATACAAGGTTCGTCGTAAGTTTTTATAATAGCAGTTGAAAATGATTTAAGATAGATATGCACACTTTTTATAAGCATTTAAAGTTCAAATTTTCACCATAATATTGAACATTTGCAAATTATTTTGAAGTTGAAATTTTATAAAAGGTTCAATTTTTATAGCTAAGGATTGAAAAATTAAAACAAGGTTTCTAGTAAGTAGTTAATAATGTAACCAAAAAATCAAAACTATATATTTACATAGTTGTTTTGTATAGACATTTTAGGTTTAAATTTGGACGAAATTAGATATTTAAATGAAGAATAACGATGTTATGTTAATTTTCAATATTTTTTATGGGTGCTTGAAACCAAAGCCGTAGCCAGGAGGGTATAGGGTTCAGACCCCCCTCTGAAATTTTTTCCCGAGCTTCTTAACGTTTTAAAATGTGCTAGTCAAAAAAACTTATTTATACTCTAAGCAATATAACCTCCCCCCCCCCAAAAAAAATAATCTTTTGCAAGCTACGTTCTTGCTTGAAACATTTAAAGTATGTTATTATATTTTATACACTCGATGATATTTTCAAATGTAATGTTTTCGACAAAAATTAATTCAACCAGCTGTATTATTTATAGTAAATTGGATTACTTTACTAGCAATAATATCATAAAATACACTTAGTAGTAATGTATGCTCAATTTATCAAATCACTCAAATCGGACTCGGACATTTCGCCGGACCTATTCGCCGCAGACCGTTTCGCCGCGACAGAAATATTAAGGAAAACCGAGTTTCACCTGAGGTGGTTTTACACAACAAGTCGAAGGATATTTTCGATTTGCGGAGCGGAGCGACGGCGCCGAGGAGCGTATCGACGAGTGCCGATACACGCGTAATCACTGAAACTTTAAATTTCCATAACTTTTGAACGGTAAGTTTCCGGAAATTTTTTCAAACACTTTTGAATTCAGCATAAGAAACCGTATATTGAAAAAAAAAATTATATATTTTAACTACAAATATATCATTAATCACCATTTTGTTATTGCTATTGTTAGCTATTAATGGTGAAACGGTCCGCGGCGAAAGGGTCTGCGGCGAATAGTCCAGCGGCGAATCGGTGGCGGCGAAACAGTCCGCGGCGAAACGGTCTGCGGCGAATAGGTCCGGCGGCTATAATAGTCCCGCGGCGAAACGGTCGCGGCGAGATGTCCTAGACCCGTTGCCGTCAACCACCATATAACTCACTAATGTATAAATAATAATCCAATAATAAAATAATTCATATTACTATGTAAGTGGTACATAGTTACATTGTAAGTTAGTATTTTTTATATTCGCCAATTTTTGAGATTGAACACTTTTGGGTTGACAAATTTGTAGCCCCTAACATTTTACCACTCCAATCACCTGCCTGTTGGTAAACCTGACCCATTTTACCATCTCTGCTCAGAATCGTTTTAGTATGCAATGATTTATCGTCTAATTCAAATTTAACACTACCATTTACAGTTACCTAAAGCCAAATTTCTCTGTTTTTAACATTTATCACCAAACTACCAATTTTAAACGTTTGTCTTTAAATTTTCTTTACATCACAATTGAATTATTGTATTGCTCTAATTATGTTTATACTTAATTAGCTATTTACTTTTGTACCTCCTACAGTGATTAGCAATAATTCACATCGGCTGAAATTGCTGCAGTCTGTTGTGCTCATACAGCACTTTATTTTATAAAGAGCAAGCAACTTGAACTTTTACAACTGGGTGGATTTTTTTTTTATGTAACATTATGATCAAATTCTTATTTGTATTAAAAAATATTGCATTATAATCTTAACCTAATGTTTGAGGAATAACATTTTATCCAACAGGAATTTGAGTTTAGTAAGTTACATAATATAAGGTTATAAATAATCTAAGTTTTTTATAAATTGTTGACTCGTTTAATCCTTTAAGACTTACAAAAAGTGATGATTAACTATAGTTTAAGGCATTTTAAAAAACTCAATGGGATTTTATAAAAATTCTTACAATATGGACTGAATTTCTAAATGAAAATAATACTAATTAAGTATTATTTTATAGTTATTACTAATTTCACAACAAATAAAACTAACAATAGTCAACTCATAATTTAAAAATGTATGGAAAATATGACTTTCTGTTATTACTTGTTGGGTAGTGAATGTTTATCCTTTTTCGTAGAAATATAACTAAGATTTCAAAAATATTTGTATTTTAAAGAACTATAGGTAGGTACGATAAATTATATATATTTTTTTTTAATTAAAGGCTCATATATAATAATAATAATATATTTTGTGTATCTACATGCCAATACACTAATTACAATAATAATTATAAAGATATAATGATAATATTATAATTTATAAATTATATTATATTGTTATTAATTTTATTTTGGAATGTTTATTATAATTAACGCCATAGTAAAAATTAATTTTAACTTTAACAAAACCAAAGCCATAATACAATAAATAAGTAAAGTAACATAAATATACAAAAAAGTCATAAGTTATATATCACATGCAAATTAATAAAAAAAATTAACTATAGGTGATGCCAAAATATATAATATACTAACAAGATTTCTGTTAAAATAACATCACAATAAATCCGTAATAATAAAAACATATTTATAAAAATGGACTGAATTTCTAAATGGAAGGTAACATAGAATTGAAAGAATACAAACAAAAAAATTTTAAATAAAACAAAATTATACCTAGTATGGTTTATGCAATATACCCATAAACAATAATTGTCGCTTATATAATTTCACAATGTTTAATTGTTTTCAATAAAAATAAAACGACAGTGATGAATTTATATTAGAACTAACAATATTTATAATCAATGTAATATCTAAGTAATTTAAAATTAAATAAATAATAATAAAAAAAATTATTGATAATTTCAAATAAATAATTGAATATAACATTTATGTTTCTGCATAAATATAAAGGGTTACAATGTTACTTATGACAAAAAAAAATATAAATATATATTCCACTATGTTATTACAGAATTCCCAATACATCACTTTTGATATTAGACAAACTAATATCCAATACTTCTAAAATGGTCACTCAAAATCGCATCCAAATTGTATATTTAATTTAAGTATTTAACATACAAAATAATAAATTAGGTAACTGATGTATAACTACATATTTTTATAACAATTTAGATATGATTTTGTTTGAACCGAACACTGTACACTAGTACACAGTAAATGTCATGTACTTATTTAAATTTGATACAAGTTATCAATAATGATAATTTACCTATAACATATTATATACTATATATTGTATATTACCGACTTAGGAGTATTTTTTTTAATTTGATTAAAATATAAATATATTACAATTATATCATATTATATATAACTCACAGTACCTACTTTAATTAGATTATCTAAGTATATCTGATAGAGAGTGTCATTTTATTAAATAGTTATACAGCTATATAACTTTTAAATGGAATAAAAAATTGTGTATTTAATATTTAATGTTATACTATTATTACATCAAATAATATTATTCATTATAAAATACATAATATAATTTTTTAATTTGTAAATTAATAGATATTTATGAGGTAAACGAATAGGATATAATTTAAATCAAATTTTATTTTATATTGCACTTAATATTAAGTTAAAAAACTTAACAAGATCATAAACTAAAACTGTTACTTTATTCCTAAAGGAACAATCTCTTTTTCATAGAACACACATTTCTTATCTCTAAGCTAGATTTTGCCTATTTTTAAGTAATAATCTAAATATAATACTTTATGTTTAATTTAAAATAATTTAGGCTAAAATAGGCAGACATTTTTTTGGGCATTATTTTATTTTTATACTTCTACAATATAAGTATAAACAATAGATATTTAACTAAATAACAGTAATACCTGAAATTATATTCATTTTGCCAATTTAGAGTTCGAAATTATGGCACAAGGATTGTTGCAACGATGATAGTTATTTTGTGAACCCTATAAAATGTGTACAATAAAAACTCTGTACATTTTGCTTTTCAGTCCCAGTTTATTTCCTAGAACAAATAAAAACTATTATAATAATATATTACTAATATGTACATAATTAATTTGTTAGACCAATTTACAAAGATAATTGTTCTAAATACAGAACATAATAAGTAGATTACCTTATAAACCAAAAGGATCTAAGACAGGCTGTGGTTGAGAGGTCTGAGTACTGGAAGGAGCAGTCATTCCAAGATTACCACCACCTACTGCACTACCACCAATACAGCTGGGTTGTACACCCTTAAGATATAACATAAACTTACGTAAGAAAAAATATACAAATATTGTTCAAGTTATAACTCAATATAATTTTTTTTTTTTTCAAAATAATGAATAATTTTTACAATCAACAAATTAACTAAGTTGAGGGTAAATATAAATATTAACATTTTAATTTTGAACAGTGACATTACTATTAAGTAATTCATAAAAAAAAAAATATAAGACGTAAAGTATAATTAATAAACAAAATGAGCTATCTGGGCTAGAAGAAGTAAATTTATAAGATTAGAGCAATTTAATTTAGGTACATAAAACTTATGGATTTTTAACTGAAAAATTAGTTGTACGGGGAATTGGCAAATACAACCTAAATAGTAATAAAAATGTTTAATATTATACAAAACGGCAAGTTTTAAAATAATTATCATGACACGATGAGCAGATATAAATTCTACAAATATAAATATATTCTTATGTACATAACAATTATACAGAGAAATTGTCAACATATCAGTGAAAAAAACAGCATCCTATGCAGAAATTTCCCAACTACAATATCATATATTATGGTACAAATGTGCAATGATGGCCAAACTAGCAAAGCTACTCAAATTAAAAACAAAATTTTTACAAAATAGAATTTTACCAACATAATATTACTATAACTAAAATAGTATCAAGCCGCAGTGGTGCAAAAAAAATTTAATGACACTCAGTTTTAGATAATTAATTTTTTAATTATTTATTCTGAATAAGTAAATAAAATAGCATTATAAATACAGGTTCATGCTTCCATTGGCATAAAGCAGGATGAGCACCTCTAACTTACCAAAGGAACAGTTTTTAAACCTTATAACTTATAAATCTTGCAAGCCAGATTATATTCAAATTTGTTTTTACTCATTTACTTATAAAAATCAAAAATATAAATTTTAAAACAGGCTGGATAAAAATAGTATGTGGCCGGATGCAGCTCAAGGGCTGAATGTTGACTGTCTCTGGTATAAAATATAATCATACTATTATGTTATTAAAGATATTTAACAGTAAAAAAAAAATAAGTAAATTTATATGTTAAACTTAAACACATATGACAATTTATTAGAGCTGAACACAGACCATACCAATAAATTCTTGTTTAATGTTATAGTGAAATAAGTTTAAATTATACTAATTCAATGCAAGTTTATTTTGAAGCAGTTTTACAAGTGAATGTGACTTACCATTGGACCATATGTTGATACAAATGGTGAAGGGTTGGACATCATTCCTTGACCCTATAATCCAATATACAGCAAGCAAAAATAAAATAAAATAAAATAATAATAAAAATGTATATACATAAACAAAAACATGCAAAATAAAATGTATAAATACAAAAATAAATAAATATGGGCAATCATTTTAATTTGAGAAGCAATTTATAAAAGGAAATACCAAAATACAAGCATAGGTATGTAACATAGAAACAATTTAATCATTAAAAATAGATTTTTCTCAAGCTATCCACTACAAATAAAATATACTATGTTTAAGTTGTAAATTAAAAACAAATAATTAACATTTGCTACATACCATTGGTCTATAATTTGCACCAGTTGTAGCGGCCATAGGTTGAGGGCTCCAACCCATCCCTGGTTGACCATTACCAGGTTTTGGAGTATTTTTGGGGGAATTCCATTGAACTCTTTTTATTTTTAAATATAAATCAATAAAATCTTTTTACAAAATAAATATGAAATAATTACTTACGGTGGCGGTTGTGTAACTTTGTTGATAGTAAGATTTTCTGCTAATGATGCTAAACTGCTATCTAAATCTCCAGTTAATACCTTTTTATTACCTGAATCAGATGCACCTAAAATTAAATAACAAAAAAATAAATCATTATAAAATATTTTAAACAAAATAACAAACCATTTAAGCAAATAAAATATGATAATAATGGCAGCTGAATAATACTGAAAAATCATATTAATAGCTAAAAAATAATAATAAATTACGATAATGCCCATGCCACTTACATAATATAGCATTAAATATAAATATTTAAAAAAACCACTGAAGAGTTATCTCAAGTACGGACCTTACAACATGTTAAGCCTAGAACTTGTATTCTTGCAAAAGCATTAAATAATTTAAAATAATGTGCTACAGGCCAGTAATTGAGTGCCTGCTTCGAAATAAAAAAAAACTACCTGGAAATCAAGAAAATCATAATTCACACAACATAGAAGGCCGAAACATATATGCCTGAATACAATATCATATTATATTGTATACCTGAAGCAAGTGCGGCCAAATCGGTTTTGCCAGGAGATCCATATATAGGTTGAGGGACGCTTTGAGGAAGGAAAATATCTGCTGCTGAATCCGAAACAGGATTAGGATCAGGATTAGACGATGGAAGAGTAGTAGAAGGCGGAGGAGGTCTTGGTGGAGGTATTGATGCCCCACTAGATTTTCTGGATTCTGATTTTTCAACCAATGGTGGACTTGATTCAAAAATATTTGAATCAGAAAAAACATTTGAGGAGATAAAAGATGTCCCTGAACACGCAGCTTGAAAGACATATACACTCAGGGAATTTCTTATAAACATATTCTTCTATTAATTGTTATTATACTTTGAATTTTTTATTTACCTGTAGCAGTGGGAGCAGGACATGATTGGTTAGATTCAGGTTGACCAAAAACAGATGTAAATGATTTATCATCAACAAATGCATTGCTAGTATTTGTATTAAATCCATTGCTCATCCAGTTATTAGCAAGAGGAGCAGACATATCATTTGAAGCATTTGTTTGTGATCCTGTCATTGGAGCAGAAAACATGTCAGCAAATGGATTACTTAATTGAAGTAAATCATCTGAAGCTTTCGTTGACGTCTGAAAAAAGTTAATTTCAATTAAATGAATAATTCACTATAATAGCATATTAGACCAAAATTAAAAACTTAATTATATCTAGAGTGATACCTGTGTAGCCGGAGCTGGACACGAAAACAAGTCTACAATAGGCTCAGACGAAACTAAAAATGGATTGTTGACTGAAGCGATTGTACCATTCACGGGACTGTTGACTTTGGCCTGGAAAAAAATTATTATTACCAAAAATAATTTTAAAAACAAACAGTTACTAAGATAAAATTCTAAAATACCACTGTATTACCTTGTATTGGTTTAAAACAGCTTCTTCTTCAGCCAAAACTGCTTGCTTCAATGACTCCTCAACTCCATCCGCTTGCTGGGCAATTGTTCCAAAAGAGCTGCTAGTGGAAGAAAGGGCAGATACACCAGTCTTTACATCTGTCCGATGAGTGCTATACGATTATGTCAGGGATAGGACAGGAGATGGAAAATAAAAACAAAATAAAATACAAAATTCAAATAAAAAAGACAAACATAAAATAAAAAGAACTACAAACACTACTATTACTTAGTTCTAAAAATGTTTAGACTAACTAAAGAAACAACTTAATTATATGGGTAACATAGGGTGACCACATTTATACTAAAAAAACAGGAGAAACATCTATGTCTAAGGACCTTGAAAAATATTTTCACCTTTTTTTAAATTTAAAAGATATTTGGGAGATAACGACCTGTTTGCTTGTTAAACTAAGTGTGTTATTGACTAAGCCAAAGGGTGGTGGTCGTGCAGGTTCATAATATTAATTTGAACACTGTGCAAAATTATACCATTCATATTATGTGTTTATATTATTATTATATTTTATTACAATCACTAAAAAAAAAATGTTTACCCATTGATTTATATAAATGAATATATAAATAAAATATGACATGTCTCGGCATGCTTATCGCTGATAAAATTATTTGTTAACACTCAAAGCCTGTTCCACAAAAACTATTGTCTATAATATTAGTTTCAATATAAAACTGCGAAAATATGATTTTCAGTACAGGTTTTATCTGTTACTCACATTTAATCATATTAAAATAATGGGATTAAAACTGGACCATCTTCTAAAAATAGTACAAAAAGGGTCTTGTGCACAGTTTGTTGGGACAAGAGAAATTATGCTCAAAAAAGTGACATAGCGTTTAAACGGGATATATGGTCATCCTAGGGCCTAAGCGGTAACACAATGTGCAGTCTACAAACAAAAATATAGGGGTTATTAACAATTTTTTTTACAATTTTTAACTGTGATAATTAAGTATAAATGATTAATTAATACCAACAAATATGTAACCAAATTGATATTCATAGAACATATATTATAATACAACAAAATATATTTTTTTCTAAACCATATATTTATTTATTACTAGCTGATCTCGTGCACTTCGTTGCCCGTTTAAAAAAATTAATAATGCCCACTATAATATATGAATAATATGTTTTATTTTATAATATAACGGTTAAAATATTCTAACTAATATCGTTACAACAATATTCAATTTTGAATTTAATCATACCCAGCGTCGCCTGAGCCAAATACTAAGGTAACATTAACCTGAAGTGATTTCCATGTATCTAAACCACCTATAGGTAGGTAATCCACTGCATTAGATCACGGACAATATGCGAGCAGTATATTATCAGGTAAGCAATCCACCTGCGGTGGATTGCGGACCCCATGAGGTGCGTAAGTAAGTGAAATCAGAATTATAGGGGTACGTACATGAAAAACGTCGTGGTCGTGACGCTGGCCTGTGCTTTGTTTTTTTCTATAAATTTGTTTGCCTAAATGTGTATAAAATAGTTAAATAATTTAGGGAAACACCACACAAACGCGCACAGTTCACTGATCACAGTCCACTAATGAACCAACATTCGGCGCGCGTTCGGCGTCTGGTGGATCGTAAGTCGTAACACGTTTATCGCATTTCGATAAAAAATGTATTATTATTTTTAGGCAGTGTTTTCTTTACTACTCATTAACTATTATACAGCCTCGGAACAATTCATAACACACACAAAAAAAAGGTCAGAGTACAGGTAGACGAAACCCCTCGGACAGCCGTGCCGTACCGTATTTCCCGTTATCGGCCGACTGCTATTGTTATTATTATATAAATATAGATATACAAATTACACGTAAAAATTTATTTTTGCCAATTTCAACCTTTTAAAATCAATTTTGAAAATCGGGCAACGTGGTGACACTTAGGAAGGTATTTGGAACAACTCTGTGAAAAAAAATTGGAAAAAAGTTAAATAGCGTCGTCACAAAATTGGTACATAAAAAAGGCCTGTTCTTTAATATATATAAGGATACACCTATATTGTAATATAGATAAATTGTCGGGTTTTACTTCTCGGAACAATTCATACCTACACGCTGCCGACGATAAAACACACACAAAAGAAAAAAGGTCAGGTTACAGGTAGCTGGAAACCTACTATCGCGGTCGGTCACGAGAATATCCGAAATACACCATACAAAAAAGCATGTAAATTTAAATTTAATATTAAAAAATTAATTTTGAACATTTTCATACTCACTCATCGTTTAAACCTTCTCTGGACTTCCACAAATAATATAAGACCAAAATGAGCTAAATCTGTCCAGCCGTTCTCGAGTTTTAGCGAGACTTACAAACAGCATTAGATTTTTATTATATAGATTGTTTTACAAATTTATATTGAAATTTTGTTATTTTAAATTATTGATTAAGTATTATTTTTAGTATTATTTAATTAATTATTATTAATTGACATAATACATTATCTGTGTATAATAATATAATGTAATTAATGATTATCACAGACTAAGATCGAATTGACTGGATACAAGAGCCAAATCACCAGGCTGATTAAGGTTTAGGGTAGGCGTGCTTGTGCGAGGGGTAGAAATAAGCAATCACGTATTAGGTGCTACTTATGTTCATCATAATATTATAAACATAATGATGAATATAGGTAGTGCTTGATACATGATTGTTTCTCTCCCTCCCTCCACCATATAAGAATACACAAAACCATAAATGCCCAGGTTTCCAGTCACTTGCTTGCCTGTTCCTGTTTCCAGTCATTTCTTTCTTAGTCTATGGTGATTATAGTGTACTAAACAGATTAATAACCAATAATAAAATATATGTGAATAAACTTGTTTTAATAATGTAGCACACAATGGCAGCCTGTCGGTAAAGGCATGTGGATCAACCTTACCATTATAATAAAAGAAAAAGAAAACAATTATAAATATTTTAATACATATTGATATTTTTAATTTTAATATTTTTTTTCACATTCAAACGACTATTTATACTATTTTAAATTGCTTATAACTGTCTATAATTAGGTAAGTGTATTTTTTTTTCAATTTTTGTTAATTTAAACTAATAAATAAATCCAGGAAATTATAATTATGATAATTTATAACACAACCACTGTGGTGCCATCATGGCTGACGCACTACTATCCAAGGTTCAAATCTCATTAAGATAAGCAAAAAAATGTTTTGTCTTAGTTGGTTGGAACAATTAAAGATATAAGATAGTGAGGGGAGCTGAACAATTTATTATGATATAATGAGGCAGAAAAATATTGCCTCAGAGGCCAGAGGATGTACGTTAGTTTGCCAATCAGTTAATAAATTGTAACATTTTACCAAAAGGAAATTGGTATAATATCCCATTTCGAAAGATTCTAATTAAATCAATCTTAATCATATATTCAGCATTATGAATTATGATTGTATGTTTCGTAAGTATCTGACTTTCCAATAATTAGGTTCAAAATTGGCCAATGATAGCCAAGGCACCAGGAAAAATATGATGTATTCTGTCCCATGAAAATTCATATATAGTTTGATGTAAACTTATTTGGTTGTAAACAGTAATAAGGTAATTTTCACAATTACTTTATAATTACTTAATTTAAAGTATATTAATCTGTTTTACACGTGCAATTTTAAAACTAAAAGCTCAAAAATGTAAATGACTATTGTTCCGTTATCCAAATAATATGTCAATAAAAAATATTTTAGATATTTTACATCTCCAGCGAAAATAAAAATGAATGTATGTACAACAGTTCTTTACTTTGTTCACAAAATACAAAATGGATAGATAATAATGATGTACAACACGAGTTTAAAACGAACTAATTGTAAACAGAAATTTTAATTTAAAACTATATACATTGTAATAAAGTATCAACAGGTGCATCAATAAAAAACTAACTAATAGGAAGGTACTAGGGGGTGCAAACATATAAATACTATATAACTATCACTCATTAGTCACCAAAAATTCATTAAATAAAATAAAAATACCCTTCAAAAATACTAAAAGTTAATCAATTATTAATTTTATGATATCTATTAAATTGAATTCAAATATAATAGTTTAATATATGTTACCACAAATTTTGGAAATTCTGGCAATATAGATAATAACTAGGTGTTGTCAGTAATATCGAAGGATACCACTTATTGTTGGTAATTGGTCTATATTTTGCTAATTGTATGATAAGTTTAGTAAATGTCATTTATCGGTTTATCCTAAGGTGATAAATGATAACCGATTTATCAATTATGAAACTCAATAATATTATCTTTTGGTTTTATAACCACTTTTTGGATGGAAGAGGTCATGTGCGAATTATTATAAATATTATTTTTGTGAACAAACAGATAATAATAGTTTCAAGAACACACTGTACAAATGCATGCTAAATATTTGACATTTTTTTTAACTTACAAGGAGGAGGGGACAAGTATGTATTTAAAATTATTTGCAGTTTATCTTATGAAAATAAATAAAATAATATATTTTTATAATAGCAATAAGAAATAACTAATAAGTATAAATTATAATGACATAATAGGTACATGCTCTGGTCACTTTAAGTATTCTATGATCATTTAAGTAAATATTCTAATAAATTAATTAAATATTAGCTATTACCCACTTTGACTATTCATTTTTAGTCTTTTGTATATTGTCTAAGCAACGTCTAGATTGACTAACCGAATTAGCCACTGTCAATAATGACTAATGAGAATAACTAATTGCCGAAATTAACAGTAACATATTATACTTAAAATAAGGAAAAATAGGATACAAATTAAAATTATTTATATAAAATTAAACTAAGATATCAAGATATTTAATTAAATGAAATGCACAACATATTTTAAATTATAAGATTGTGGTTGTTAAAGTGTGATATTGCATAGATTAAATGTCTATTCAAAAATATTTAACAAAAATTGTTTAGTGGTTTTATTATAATATTAGAACTCATAATACCATATTTTGATAAAAAATTGAATTTTAAAATATGTTATATTGTATATTAATATGATATATTTGTATCCTACTAATAAATATTTGTTGTTTTTTTAAATTAATTGATAACATTTAAAATTTAAAACGTATGTATATTGTTTTCATTATTTATTTTTATATTGGATTAAATTTCTTTGAAGTTTAATTAAAATGAAAAAAAAATTTGATTTTCAATTCTAAATTACATACATAAATTATTGTTTTTTTTTCAAAGAAAGTGAATTATTTTAATAATACTAAGGTTGTAGTTTTAAATAAACAGTCAATCATTGGGTAAATAACTACCTACTTAAATCACATCAAACACTATTTTCTAAATAATATTTAACTATAATTAGACAGAATTCATATAATTATGTAAAACTAAACAACAAAAACACGCACAAAAAATAATATAAGGACAACTTGAGGATTTAAAAAAATTGTAATAGATAGGATCTTAAATATTTTAATTTTAATTATGGAGAAGTAATGTAAAAAATATATAGTAAGAGAAAATCTTCATGAAATATTTCTCTATTTATAATATTATACAGAATGATTCAATCAACATAGACACTCATTATTTCAGAAAACACTAGTGTTAACAGAATATTATTGTTAATTTAGTATTTCGATCTATAAAAATCAAATTCTGTATAAATAGTTTATTATTTATTACTCATTAAGTATTTAAAGTTAAGATGAGCGGGATAGTGAACTAAAATTTTGTAGGGTACTTCTGTACCACTCCACTCCGCTCATCTAACTTGAAATACTACTTAAGTACTCTACTAGTGGTCACAAACTATTTGTCCAAAATTTTATGTTATACATCAAAAAGTACTTCAAAAATTATTTTGCACATTGTCATTAAAAAATTATAAAAATTATAAATAATATACATTTTTTAGAAAAATGGTTTCCAGATTTTGCAAGTTCATTTTTTAATTTGGTTGCTACGGTAATGTTATTAAATTATTCTTTGGTTGCTAGGGGCAACCTAAGTACTATAATGCTAAATCGGACAGTAACATAATTATATTGTGTATTGGTTGCTAAGGGGAACCTAGGAACAATTACACTATAAAATTAATTTCAACTTTGTTATTCAGAAAAAAATTTTGTATCCAGCCCTAAAACGTAATATAATTTATGTTCAAAAAATGTGCAGAACGTCAAAAGTTTTTTAAAATAATGAGTGTCTCACATAAAATGAATCACTCCGTTTAATTGGAAGAATTTAATTTCCTTTCCTTATAAATAAATAACACTGTTATAAAAACTTATTATAAAATAACCTATTTTATCATACCATATGACAATACAACCGTAAAGTATGTTTAAATTTACTCATAAATTATTAAATAATAGCTTTGAATGTTTATTATTTTTGTATTGTTACATACTATATTATATTACTTTATGGTAGTATTAAATATGATTCACCATTTTACCAAGATTAATAATTTTTGTAAAAATATGAGTTAGTTTAAATTCCATGATCCTACTTATATAAATTATTCATTATTAGTGAATTAAAACAAATAAGATACAGAATAGTATAATGGTTAATGGTTCACAAAATAATTATATACCAATACATTTTCACAGAAAACAATAAATGATGAAAAAAAATAATAATAATGTTTGATCACATTTTTATCTGAGCAATAAATGAATATTATATTGAAATGTATCTTTGAATAAAATATATCGAGAAACTTTAAGAAGACATCATAACCTCATGTGTTATCTTAGACGTATAAATGCATAACATGGCAAATCTAACATAATCCATTTAACTTGTTATTTTTAATAATTTTTTAGGTATTTCAGAATTTCAAATTTTCCCAAAATCTATAATTTTAAAATGCTCACAACTTGCTTTTAAATTAAAATATTTATAAAAAAAAAAAAAAATACAAGACATGGAGTCTTAAGTTTTCTAGGTCTCATTTTTACATTTAAATTTGATAATAAATACATTTATTCCTATTAAAAGTAACAGAATCAAATGGATTGTTCTGAACATAAAATTTGGTATATTTAGAGTTAGTAAGGCGGAGAAAACAAATAAGAGTATGCCATCCTCATAATACTGTATATCACATTCATTATTCGGGTAAAAAATAAATTTTATTATATACCTTGTTGCTTGTGTGGGAGTGTTAGCAGCTGATTTTTTGCCTTCAATAGAAGCTAAATGTTGTTCTAATGCATCCAATAAGCTACTCGGGGCCTAAAAATATATAAGTAATTTAATTACGCGGATATTATTTAATAATAGTCGTATTGATTGAGTTCAACATACTTTAGTCAGATCAGGTATTTCACCCTTGTCGATTCCAACATTTTCTGCCACTTTAAGAAATTCTCCTACACGGTCCATTCTAATAAGAAACTTTTTGTATAAATCTAAAGCATCTCGACATTGCTTTTTATTCATATCAAAATATTTTTCTGCAAAAAAATAACACATTCATGTTTGATGAATATAAAAATATAAAATATAAAAAATAACAATACTACATTTATCTAGCTATTTGTAACAGTGATGAGCACAAACTATGTTTGGGTTTATGCAATAATTTAATTAAATTAATATTCTTAAATTAATTATATTAATACAATTACACATACACATACATACAAACCTTACCTATAAAAGCTATCTAAGATACTCAAGTTTGGTTGAATTCATTACACAGCAGTTTGGATTGGGACATTACTACAATTATATTAGCAATTCGGAAAATACACAAATTAATGATAATCAATGGTGAAAAAGTAACTTGTAATTTTATACTCTTTAGATTTAGAATTTTATAAACAAAATTAAAATATATAAACTTGTATAGGAATATTTCCATTGACGGATGGAATACAAAAATGGTTCTGAAATACAAAATACGTCTGTATCCACACATTTTTTAGCTAAATAAAATTTGTAATTAATTATTCAGTTAAATAATACTATTATTATTAAGAGTACCAATCCAACAACCAATTTTATTTCCCTTCCATTTTGCCACATCTAGCTGCATGATTTTGTTCCAAAACACAGTCCTTTCAAAGAGTTTGGCAAGAAATTTTATATTCATTTCTAAATTTAAAATATTTAGAATTTTATAGCTAAATGCCCAACACTGTTTTAAATTAATCTGTCATTGTATAAATACCTAAAAGATTAATGATACTATCATTATAACCAGCAAATAGTCTGATCAGATCACGAAATAACAACATGAATGCCATGTTAATAACACCATTTGTGAGATCAGCAGCAGAACAATCAAATTCAAGTAGTGCATCAAGTTGTGACTGTAAAACTGGTAATGTCTTCAACAACTTTTCTGAATTCATAGTGCGTAATACTCCATCTTCTTTGCTAAAATAAAATGCACAATATTCAACAAAAATAGTCAAACAATTTAATTAAAATCAAGGAGCATAATGTAAAACATTTTTTTTTGATACTCATTAATTATAAATATAACTTTTTTTTTATACTAATACCTTCTTTTAACTTTACAAAAATCAAATGCTACAGTACGATAAGATAAAGCTTTTTCATTTAAGTATTTTGAATAACGTCGAATAAATGGTGACATATCATAACCTAAAAAAAATTAAAACTAATAAGTACAAACATATTAATTTAATTAGGTATATGATTTATTACTTGTATTTAGAAAATTATATGAACTATAAATACATACAATTATTTTGTTTGCTTATAAGATTTTTTTTTTTTAATTAACTTAGTTTTAATTATTTTTCTTACCAGATCGTACTCCGACGGGTCCTACATGTACCAAGCATAAAAATAAAACAAGTGTACTTTTAATACTAATTTTTTTTTCTTCAGTTTAATTATTAGTATTTCATAATTTATTATATTATGCCTTAAACTAAACCACACTAACATAATTAACAGCTATTTACCTTGTAAACTGCTTTTATCCAAAAAATTGCTGAGTTGAAAGGAACTATTGCTGGATGCCAAATACTGTGTAAATCTCTAAAAATACGTAAAATATTTGATAAAATACTATGATTACTAAATGATACTAAATTATTTATACTAACCTCGTTCCCATAACACATTAAATGATGAACCGTAATTAATGATTTAAATACTACCACCCAACTGGCATTTTGTGACCGCTCAATTAATAGATTGGCTAGTTGAGGAATTGACACATTTGGTTCATTAGTACAGTGTATTAAGTCTGCAATAAAAATAAATAATCATGTTTTATACATTAACACACACAGATAAACAAATAACTTAAGTTATGTTCTGAAAATCAAATTTCAGAGATGGATCAATAATAATAAAAATAATACTTTTAATAATTATATGTATATCTAAAATGTATATTTCAGAGCTGTTACAAAATATAATACTCTGTATACATACCATAACAGTATGTATAATCAGTGGCATATCCCCCACAAATGAACCTTTTTGGCACATACCACATTAGTGTATTAATTAGGGATAAGCCAATACTCTGTGATATTGTTTTTCAAAAAAAAAATTAAGATTTGTAATGATACTGTAAAAACAAAAAAATCAAATCCACCAACGATCAACATAAAAATATAACAAATAAAGACATGTAAAATAATATAAATGAAAAATAAAGTTGATACATTTTTATTTCATGATACCCAGTAGTATCTATCATTCTCTCTTTAACAATGACGGCATGAGATCTGTCCCTATAGTCTATACACAATCTATCTCTTTATATATATATGATATTGCACAACAGTAACCACAAAACTTCAAATGCAATTGTCATTTGTCATATAACTGATAATCTGAGCGCACGGCAGTGCGCCAGGCCAAGTTACAGCAATGCCAGTGTATCTTTATACGAACCAATTCGCCCTTTTTTTCTAACCCATATATCTCTGTTTCCTCTTAAGAGGAATCTTTTGAAATTTAAAACACAGATTAACCTCTAGTAGCTTAGGACGCTGTAAGAAAATGATCCCTTAATATTGTGCCATTTCAAAATGGCAGGATTTCAAAATTTGCAATATTATTACTGACTCACTCACTCACTCACTCACTCACTCACTGATCATCAAAATTATAAGACACTTCCCGTATAGGTAGAAACGTGAAATTTGGCACAAAGGTAGATTTTACAGTGTAACAGGAATAAAACATCATTATCGAGTGTGCTCACTTATGACTTACGAGGGTGATGGGGAGAAGATTCAGAAAAAAGTAAAAGGTTTAGATTTCTTCTCAAAAAAGACAGCGAATCATAGTAAGTAGTGGTGTCTACATTGCGGCCAAGTCTAGTTTATTCCTCATTCAGAAACTGACCAAGTGTTAAACAATACAAATAAAAGAGAAGTGTTGCTCTTTAATGTAGGAGTGCATTGAGATTATGAATTAAAAAATAGCAGACTTGGCCACAATGTAGATTTCACTACTTTGATAGGCCGACTTTTTTGGGAGGGAGTTTGGAACTTGGCCTTTTTTCACTGTTATGTTTTTGTTGGGGATATTCTTTACATTTTAATCATTAAATTAAAAAAAAATTATTTTAGTCATTAGTCTATACATTGTAATAATTTTTCCTTTAACAGCAATAAATACTGAATGTATATAATAATAAATAAAATATATTCATAAAAATATAGTACAATTATAAATTATTACATAATCATGTTAGTTTTTGGAAAATGTTCTCAAAATATTCAGACAATAATGTTAACACATTTCTTTTAATTTAAAATTGTTAATAAGCCAAAAAGATTTATTTTGAAAGTTCCTAAATGTTTATTTATAATATCACATATATTTTATATTTTTAAAAAAACATGGTTATTTATTATTATTTTTTTTTATTTAATTCACTTTGTATATTAATTTGTTAAAGCTTTGAAGGGAACTATTAAAGACTATTATAAGAATAGTAGTAACTAGTAAATAAATACTAATTTGTATATTTATTATTAACTAGCTGTCATTCTGAACGTTGTCCGAACCAAAGATATGTTTTTTTTTATAAATTTATTTGTAAAAAAATGTATATGCCATATAAATACTAATTATAATACTGATAAAATATGTAACCAATGACAATCCTATAAATAAACAGAGATTATACATAAATTCCATAGACAAAACACTTCAGTTTTTCCAGAATTTTTTAATTTTCCGGATATTTTTTCTTATTTGTCTTTTTTTAAAAACCTTTTCAGGACTATTACGAACATTAGCCTAATCGGGTCTGTTCATTTTCAAGTTAAGAGCTTATCAACGAACAGCATTTCATTTATTCATTTATATATATATTTAGATAGATAGATAATCATTGATAATATTATATTTTCGATAAATTATATTATATCAGTTCATGATTTTTGGAAAAAATTTTGTTTTTAAATTTATTAGTAAGTTATGGTTTTTTTACTAATATTTGTAGTAAATATCGGGTTGTCGGGTATTGTCCTCATCATTAGCAATACTAGTAGGTATATAATAATATTATATTATCTTAATGGAACAAATCTACTTTACCGTTTCACCTGAGGTGGTTTTACACAACAAGTCGAGGGATATTTTCGATTTGCGGAGCGGAGCGACGGCGCCGAGGAGCGTAGCGACGAGTCCCAATACACGCGTAATCACTGAAACTTTGAATTTTCATAACTTTTGAACGGTAAGTTTCCGGAAATTTTTTCAAACACTTTTGAATTTAGCATAAAAAACTACGTATTTTGAAAAAAAAATTGAAAAAAAAAGGGTGTCCGGTAAAGTAGATTTATACCACAGTTTTTCCTACGTACATATTATATGCTAAAAATTCTAGAAAAACTGAAAGTGCTATTTTTGATGAGATATATTATATCAGTGGTTGACTTGGGAATAAAGTAGTAGAAGTACTCTAGCTACTTTTAAAAAAGTAGCGTCCCTAGCATTTTAATCAAACTAACGAACAAACTATAGAGAAGTAGAGGTACGCTTGAGTATCATAAAAATTAGTTGAGGTACTCAGCACTAAACAATTTTTAAAACCGAAATTCATATTTATTTTATAGTATTGGGTTATTTTTTGGAAGTAGCAATTTTTTCCAAAATGCCTTTTTGGTTAGCTACTTAACCAATTTCTAGATTAATCCTCGCGCACTATTGGGTTTTATCATTATTTCTGATATTTACACTTTATCGGGTATTTCGGATGCAAAGCCCAGAAAAAACATATTCCTATATTAACTGATAGGTTATTAATAAGTAATAACCCAGATAATATTACTTCATATTTTCACAATATCGGCTATTTTCGATACAAAAATAAAGATAACAGAGTGAATAGTGTTATAATGATATAAATAATATTATAAATTGTAAATTATAATAAATAGGAGAATACCTTTATAGTTTATAGTTAACTACAATGCAGTACCGACTGTGACAACTAAAATATTTCAAGTGTTTTTTATATTCCTTCAATCCTTTATGCAGTCGCGGTTGGTGTGATTGTATCATTTAATATGTGATTTTATGTTTATACGTTTATAAGTGTGCATAGGTCATACGTACTATGTACACAATATCACACCCGCAATGGTTATAATGTTGTATCTTGTATACTTGTATTGAGATATGAGAGGTGTAATACGTAAGTTGTAACACATACAAAAACATTTTTTGGGTTATATTCAAAATCTAAATTCAATTTTCTACAAAAGTTGATCCACTCCCCTCCCCTACACAAACATAAACCAAATTACGCCACTTTTACAGCACCAGTAGCACCACATAACATTATTTATTTATCAATTTTAGTATTTCTTAAATAAACGTTTCGATATTTATAAATTAAATTATACGATATTTCATTACTATTATTATATTATTATACTAAATAATATATATTATTATTTATTAGAGAACAAATCTAATAGACAGGATACAGAAACTGGGTGTGAGACATTCGTCTCGATTCGTTCATTTCGCTAGAAAATAATGATAAATAAATAAATATTATTATATTTCAGTATATAAAAGCAATGATAAATTATAAAAATACTATTCTGGATAGAGCTCAACATATAACATTTTGATAAGAGTTTATGAAAATTACAACTTTAAAAGTTTTGTATATGAAAGTGTTTTATAATGTATTTATATTTTATTAAATGTACCTACTGTTAAGGCGCCCATACAAAACAAATTTTTTAAATGCCGGCACTATTAAGTAGCGTCGGTTCAAAGTAGATTTACCACTTAAAAATATGATTATTGAATTATCCTATATTATTGATGATTTAATGATTAAGCATATTATGTATTATTTATTACATTTCAAAACTTCTAAATAAATATTTAAAAATAAAAAATGTTTGTTACTGAAACCTATACTTTAACATAGAAACATACTTAAAACGTTAACATAATATTTTAACTATAATATATTAAATCTGCCAGTGATTGTTTTAATCAGTAATTGGATTATCCATTACATGTTGAACTTATTTTGTATTTTTTTTTACTAAAAACAGCATGTTATGAATGTTTTTCATCGTGGGCGGATACCGCGTACATAATTGATAAACATATTAAATTAAGTAAAACTGTATAACGGTTAATAAAAACTTATTTGGTACCACATAATTGCATCAATCAAGCTGAGGCGAAAAGTCAAATTTAAAACGATCAAAATTTAGGATCAATATCGTTATGGTCATCATAACTAACAAAATAACATTTAGCCTAAATCGAAGGTTATATTCATTAGGGAAGTTCACATTGGATTGATATTTGATAGTGTTTGGATAAACAAGATTATACAAGTATTACAATATTTGTAGCTAAGATGCTTTTGAAACTAATAAAATTTCCCGCTGGAAAATAGAAACTCAATATTTTTAAGGTCATTTATTTTCTGTTTTCTCCCCTTTACAATCGATGACCTAGTTAAAATTGACGCTAATACTAGAGTAGCTAGGGACGGCCAACAGGCACGATTAACCCTTATTACCATTCTTATTTCAATAAAATAACAAATGTAATAATTATTGTTAATATAATAAAAATACTGCATAGCACTTACATTTTAAAACATGCAAAAAATATTTAAATTTGTTAAAACTTGGTTTAAAACCAACAATTAATAATTTGAATAAATCTAATTAAAAATATCTTAATTTATGGATTATATTATAAATTTATAATATAATAATATATAAGTAATATATTATATAATATACAATTTATCTATTATGAGCTGGGAAAGATGCAATTTTCTTTTACTTTCCAATATTTACATATTATTTTTAGGGCCCCTGCGGCACTGTGTTTTCGCGCACCGGTAAAACAAACGTAGCGACGGGACGTCGAATTGACAAGAACCGGTTAAATGCGCTAGTGTGATATCTGCAATTATTAAAACTTATGTACTTAGTTTTCGTGTTTTACCCAGACCCCCCCCCAAAAAAAAAAAATACATTGTGACAAGGTCTATACTATAAAGTTAGGAGCCGCAGTACTATATACTATATTATTTTACTTATTTATTTATTATTATACAGTGAAACCTGTATACAACGGACATCTCTCTTAAGAGGACGTAATACCGGCATGCGTTGTCTCCGTCTTACAAGTGCGTAACATAGCAAATTTTACGCTCAGAAGATCACTCGAAGCTCCGTGAATTTTAAAATTTAGAGTGAATTGACCTCTTATAAAAATTAAAGGTAACATTATTATCGAGGGCTTCTCGATCGGCTTTTTATTATATTTTAATTTTAAAGCGAGTTATGAGTATTTTAAGATATACAAACAATTTACAATTTTAAAATACTCATAACTCGCTTTAAAATTAAAATATAATAAAAAGCCGATCGAGAAGCCCTCAATAATAATGTTACCTTTAATTTTTATAAGAGGTCAATTCACTCTAAATTTCAAATTCACGGAGCTTCGAGTGATCTTCTGAGCGTAAAATTTGCTATGTTACGCACTTGTAAGACGGAGACAACGCATGCGGGTATTACGTCCTCTTAAGAGGACGCCACACCCGCATGTGTTGTCTCCGTCTTACAAACGTGTAACATACCAAATTTACACTCAGCAGTTCACGTTTTATGCCGTTAGCTTAAAAATTAGAGTGAATCGACCTATTATAAAAGTTGATGGTAAAAACTTTATCTGTGTTTTGTTGGAAATATTTTTACTATAATTCAGTTTTTAAGTGAGTTATGAGCATTTTTAATTTACATTTATTATAAGTTATAACACACATAACTCACTTAAAAACTGAATTATAGTAAAAAGATTTCCAACAAAATACAGATAAAGTTTTTACCATCAACTTTTATAATAGGTCGTTCACTCTAATTTTTAAGCTAACGGCATAAAACGTGAACTGCTGAGCGTAAATGTAGTATGTTACACGTTTATAAGACGGAGACAACACATGCGGGTGTGGCGTCCTCTTAACGGACTGTATTACGGAGACAGACACTAATATTTAACCCCGGTGATTTCATAAAGGATAAAAATCCTAATTCAAATCCAAATGTACATTGTACATGCCATACTATGTATGTATGTACAAACTACGAAGCAGCGTCAATACGGAACGACATTAGGTACCTACACGTGAAAACACGGATTACAACCGATTACGATAACGCGAGTACCTGTATTGAATTTATGAAGTTATTAAAATACAATGTAACAGAAATAAATCCAGATATAAATTGCAATACGTATAAAAGATAACCATAAGTAATTCTAACGTTTTTATTCAGTTACTAATTTACTATATCGGTTCGCAGTCAGAATTATTTTTCTTAGCAATGCCACCCCTCTCATACTGCGTAAAGCTTTGAATTTAAAACAAAAAGTGGACATTATTCGTTGTAAAAACTCTAGCGGTTTGTCTATTTATAAACTTGCTGACAAATTTGACATCGGTAAAACGCAAGTGGCCGAAGTTTTGACGCTCGAAATGCACAAGACCTGGCAAAGCAAATCGATGTTTTAAAAGCGATTACATGGGTGAAAAAATAGTGGACAAAAGTTTCTTCACTGACAATCACAGACTGTTTCAAAAAATCAGACTTTCCGTCCAGTGAACTTCCAGAAATCGAAAACGAAGCGAATGGGAATGGAGTTGATTGAATTAATGGAGCTTCTTCCGTTGCCTAGAAACGACGATTTTGCCACAATAGACAGTAATTTGTCTACAGAATGTAGCTAAGATGATATAGTTGTGATTTTAGATAACATTAGAACTGAATTAAATCCTGTGGAAGCCGATGATGAGCAACAAGCTGATGACCAACTATAAAATTCTGAAATTAAGAAGTTTGAAAATTATTCAGAAGCTATTGAACAGCTTTATCCATCACGAGTTGGAAATGACCAAATCGAAGTTCAAAAAACAAACATCAATATGTACTATTATTTTTTTAAGAAATAATTAAATAATAAATTAATAATGTGTGTATGTATAATATAATAATATAAAAATAAAAATTATAATTAAAACTAAATGTATAATGTACAGTGGAATAATATAATAAAGATTATAATAATACTTATTAGGTACAATATTACGTACTCAATTTAAATTTTTCAACAAAACACTGAAACCTGTCTACAACGGACACCTGTCTATACGGACAATTATTTTGGTCCCGTGACTGTCCGTTATATACAGGTTCCACTGCAATAAGTATTAACGCCCTGAGAAGTCAACAAGCAAAGGTAGGTACTTTTTTATTTTTAGACTGGTATCTTCAGTGTATTAGTATGGTTTCAAGCCTTCAGGGTGCATACGAACATAAATAATGAAAACGAAAAACGCGTGTATGATACTCATGCGTGATGTACGAGCATAGATAATAAAGAATTCTTTATTATCTAGGTGTACGAGCGGCTGTGAAACAGGCCTTATATTATGGTAAATTCGATCATTCGGATTCCGGTCCAGATTATGAAAATCAAAATATTTGAAATTTTTTTTTTAAATATAATTAATAAGTTGGAAATTTATAAACAAATCTAAAAATAAACATAGTCAGCAATAATACGTAGGTACTTCCATACTATGATACCTATGAATATAAAAATGTACATAATATTTTAATGATAACTAAATATTTTAGCACATTTTACATTATATATTATAGTATAGTACGTTGTAAGTTTGTCAAGTGTATAAAAGACAAATATACAGGTCTTGCTGTTTCACAATTTTAATTTTAAAACGTAAATCAATAAGATTATTTTGAATTCATCGGATAATTAGAGCACTTTTGAGAATGAATAAATGGTTACAAAATAAATGTTATTAATATTAGTGTGCTTATAAATAATGTTTGATTTTATATCTAAATGTATTAATAAAATAACTCTACCAGGCTTCAATGCTTTTACAATTAAAATGTGGAAATGGCAAAAATTAAATTTATGTATTATAATAAATGTATTGTCTTACATTGATAATTCATTGTTTTAATTAAAAAAACATTGATAACTATAACTATATATTTCAAATTATTTATCTATGGACTGAGTTGCTATGTAAAGCCGATATTACACATGTTCAATATCGGTTGATTGACAAAAACTCGGTGAACATCAAATGAAATAAAGAAGATATTTGTCGATCAACCGACGACGAACCAGTGTAATACCGGCTTAATAAGTAATAAGTACCTATATATATCGTACATTTTCAAGAATGTCGTTAGTTGTTACGGAAGACCTATGTTGAATATTAGTTGTTTGTATTTTTGTAACCATAAGTCTAAATATTATTATTATGAATGTTAATTATTATACATGTTACCTATATATCGGTGTGTTATTTAATTTTAATACTCGGTGTAGATTCACATTTCCTAATTCGACAAAAACTTATAATAAAAGATGATGGGGTTTCTACGATGAAGTTAAAGGATTACATTTATATTATATATTATTGATATGTGTGTTATTTATGCTATTTCGTAATATCAAGTTTTTATTTATAAATTAATAAAGTTGTTACTCTCATTATTACTTATACTTAATACTTTATAGGTACCTCGTATTTGTATATACCTAAGTAATTTAAATACACAATATTTTTGTTTTTTTTAAGATTGTGTCTGTTTATTATTTTGTATTTTTGTATTGGTAATTAAACATTTTAATTGTCACAGTAACTAAGCCAACACGCATGACACGACAACCTGTTGTTTAGCCACCTAAAATCAGTAGTAAAAGCCTGTGCAAATAATTCTAACCTTACAAAAATCAATTTATGGAATCAACTTACTTTGATTCTGGTTGTTACCTATAATTAGTGCTACTAATAATTTACTAATCCTTAAATTTATTGACGATAATAAAACAATTTTCAAAATACTAGGACTATACTAATTGTATTCCAAATTTAATGAAATAATATTTAATAAATAAGACTTACATTAATCACTAATGTATACCTCAGACATTATGTGGAAACAAATTATAAAATATATTTGACGCTAATGACCTTGATAGCGAGACGTAAATTATTTTAATTTAAAAATAATAATAGATATTTATTTGATAGCTTAATTAAGCTATTTAGTTTTACCCTCTAGATATTCATTATATTATTATTTATTAAATGATACATTATTTTCTTTAATTTGTAGCTAAAAACAAAGCACTTGGTTTTTTTATACACTTATGTACATTTATATATCGTAAGGTTAAATACAGTCGAAATAACTTAAATGCCAATGAATTCATGAACTCTAAAGGATCAAAATATTTTATTATTTGTTACTTTATTAGATAGCTATATATTTTTTTTATAATGATGGTACCACAGCCTAGACGCGGACTGCTCCCTAGAATGTACTCGTACATGTATATCATAGTTAGCCCATTACCACGTCTATGATTATAGAAAAATCGTACACTATAGTTATGTCTTAGACTCTAAGACCTAAGGAATATATAAATCTATATTTAGACTAAAACTTAATTAGTCAAAATTAAAAAGTTCAGCAAGTGGGTACCGCTCTGCTATACAGTAGGTGTCGAGTGGGGGTCATTGTAATGGATGTGTTAAATTTGAATTTAATAATATAAAATCATTGTATACGAAAAACGATTCAGAGCAAAGACGGCCCCCGTCAGCCTAAATTAATAAGTATATTTTATGATATCATTGCTATTAAAGTAATTAATTATAATACAGTAGGTAGAATTAACTTTTTTCAAAAACATTGCATTTTAAAATATAATAGTAGTTTCAAGTACCAACGAATAGTATTTTTAAATTACAACGAAATATCTAACATCGTTATTCTTTGTTTAAATATCTAATTTCGTCCAAATGTCTATAAAAAACAACCATGTTAATATATTTTTTAGAATTTTTAATGACACTATTAACTATTTACGAGAAACCTTGTCTTAAATTTTTGATCCTTAACTATAAAAATTAAACTTTGTATACATTTTTAATCAGAAATTAATTTGCAAATTTTCGATATTTTGAATGAATTTTGTTACCATTTTAACTTTAAATTCTTATAAAAAAAAGTGTGCGTATCAATCTTTAATCATTTTTAACTGCTACTATAAAAACTTATGACGAACCTTATACTAAATTTTCAAGCTTTTGACCCAATAAAAATGTCTAATCAATATTTAAAGAAAAAAAAAAATCGAAAATTTGTTTTGCCTATAAATAAATAGCTCAGAGTCAATATGTTTTAAAATTGTATAGTGTATAGAAAATAATAATCCCAACATTCGTTGAAAATTTTAAATATCTACTGTTATTTGTTTATCAATTACAACAAATTCAAAAATCGTTAGTTTACAGGTGAATATCCTATTGAATATCCAATGTCTAATTTTAAACTCTCATAAAAAATTAGTTTGACTTTTTAGTAAACTTTTTTTTTTATAAAAAGTAGAAAAACGTAGGGGAATCTTGTGATAATTTTCAAATCTTAGGTTAAAATAGAAGATTTTTTTTATAAATTTCTAAATAAAAAAAATTGTGATTTTGAAGTATTTTGTCAAACTTTCAGTCTCAAACTATTGTAAATTTAAGCTCAACTTTTTTTTTAATTTTTACTAACAACAAGTTAGAAATAAGAAACTCGTATTACATTTTTAAGTTATTTTTTATATTATATTATTGTAGTTTGTAATACTTGATCTACAGATAATTAACATTCCCTACAAACTTTAATTTTTATTATTCTGCAAATATGAACCAAATGTTGGCCACCAACGATATTAATTAAGTAATAGGTAACTAAGAGCAAGTACCTATACACCTACGGTTTATTATTTACAAATTATTATAGTAAAAAAAACATACCTGATTTCTAATTAGGTAAAACTATGTCATTATTATTATTTGTAAGTAGGTACTAGGTACTATAATAAAATAATATAAGAGCAAAACTGTATTAAAAATTAAAAGTGTACCTTTGATAGTTATTTTTACTTGGTTTGGTATTCTAACTGATTAGTTGAAGTATTGCATCTATTAATACTAAGTATAGTATATACCTAGTCATTTAATTTGTTTTTACTTAGATTAGAATTACTGTTGTAGTAAAAACTGAAAAATATATAAATTACAGAGACATATATAATTTATTTAAATGAATCATATATGAATACAATACTTACAGTTTAGTGTTTAGATTCTCTAACAAATATAATAGGTAGGTGGAACCTATGTACCTACTTAACTATATGTTGGAAAAGCTTATGACCCTTATCTACATTTTACATAAACCATAATTATTATCAAGATTATTATGAAGAATAGCATAGGTACCTATTGAAATTTTACTCAAATATGCTCAGATACCAGTTCAGTTAAATTATGAACATTCAACAATATTTTTACTTCATAGACATAATAATATTATATAATATGTATATTTTAAATTAACATAACTTAACTTATTTTAACAATTAGACCTAGTGATGCATAGCTACATCATAAATAATAACATTGTGTTTTTACAAAATACAACATTTTAAACACCCTGTTACTTTAATAATATATCATTTATCCACCTAAACCTATATATTTCATACAATATAACACCAATACCTCAATGGTATTTAGTTATACCTTAGCATTTAAGAGTGAAATAATAGAATATAGATTTAAAAATCATTAAAAGAACATTGTGCAATCATTATCTAACACAAGACATACTGGCTACTACTATACACATATAAATATCCTAGTATGCATATATCTAGCTTTCATGAAATTAGGCAACATTTAAGTTGTATTATAGGTTGTATTGCACTCGATAACGTGTGACGCTTGAATTGCCTGCCATTTACTATTTTGAATTGTAGTAAGTTACGTTAGATTATGAATAATAATAATCCCGATAATAATATTAGTAACAAGACGTATACACTCACAGTCCAAATGTTTCTTTTTCGGTCCGATCAGCTCTTCGGTGGTGGCCTTGCACACGGACTTAGCCAGACCTTGTCCAGCCAAACTATGTCGGGCAGCCAGCAGTCTGTCTTGTATCGTTTGACCGGCCATCACGAATGATTCTTCGGGTATGAGTGCTGCGCGGTTCTCGTTTTTCCTTCTCTCTCTCTCTCTCTGTCGTTTTACCGCAGGCAGACTGTCTATACCTAGGCGGCTTTAACAAGCGTAATCATGTAAAAATCTGCGTGATCGGGAGAAAATCTGCCTGATCGATCGCTCGGAAACGGATTGGCGAACGATTTTGTACGTACTCGATTTTTTTCTCCACTGTTGCACGTCGTTAAAGGGGAGACTCGAAATCCTAGCTAACGTCGTCTGTGAGGGACTGCACTGCCGTCTCAGTCTGCTACTCTGCTAGCCAGTACTCAGTAGCCTGTCACCGACGTTCCTGATAATAATAATAATAATGACAGCGATGAGCCGATGAAAAAAAACACACACGCACACGCACTACTTATCACGGTTCAATAAGACCGTCCGTCGAATTTGTTTTGCCGGTAGATCGCAGCCGCCTCGTCATCTGTGGACGAGATCGTATATTTTAATCGTAGTGGTGGTGGTGATCGTCGTCGTTTTCGTACAATGCAAACGGACGAACAATACTTCGTTTCCCACGGACAGACGATCACGATACGACGACAAGCAAAAAATTATTATTGGGGAGGTGCCCAGACGAGATTCTGTTCGCGACTCACGGGCTACAGCCTACAGCAGTACAGCGGTCAGCGACTGTTGGGCGGCGGGGTTTCGCACTTTCGTACCCGTTCGCAGGCGCAAAAATATTTCCGAACCGTTTGCGCGTGCGCACACGGGGTCATGGTCGAGTTTGCCCCACCACCGAAACAACTTAATTCTTATCACTCATCTCCTGCCCGACTGATAACAAGAAATCGACTAGCCGACTTCCGAGTCTTCGACAGTATCGCGTTAGTGCGTTACTAGTTTTCTATTTACTGCATTTATGGCTTGGCTTTATGCGTTAGTTTCAAATTTTAAATTTTTACAACTCTTAGAGATAGACAAGTAGACGACGTTTTAACAGTTTTCACTAGAAAAGTTTTTTACGATGGTTCGAACCGCTATTTTGTCCAGATCCAATTATCGACTTTGTAAGCGATATGTAGCGGAAAAGGTATCAAGTACTATCTACAATATGTTTTTTCTCTTTTATTCTTAAGAAATGAAGGCTAAAATGCTAGGTAGGTACTTATATTAACTATTTAAGAACAATGGTGCAATCACAATTTGTGTTTCGGACTAATTTAAAAGGCAATGTTACGAGAGGTCCGGAGGACCTCTAGTTGTACGACCGGAGCCACTATATACTTATGTTACTTTAATTGACCATCGAGTTTGGCGACCGAAGCCAGCAGGTGAAAGAAGTCACTACATACTTATATTACTCATATTTTATAGTGAAATTTAAGTGTTTAACTTAGTTAGTTAAGTAGGCTGTAATATTTTTGGATATAAAATATTTCTCATTTGGATCATTTACAACTATAAGTTTAATTTAATACTGAAACATTGAAATCGATGATCAATATTATAAACTAATTATATTTCCGAGAATTAGTCATCACTAGACTGTTCGGTTAACAAATTCTGATTGCACCATCATTCTTAACTCGTTGAAGTACGTAAGTTTCCAAAAATAAACATCAATATTAGTAATAAGCGCTGTAAACTAAAATGTTGCGCGAATTTGTAAAAAACACAAAATTGCTAACTTCTTAAGGCCATAACTTCGAAACTAAGTCCAACCAAATAATTTTGATGACCTATTGTTCTTAATAATTAATATAAGTAAGTTACAAAAAAAAAAAAAATCTAAAAATTTGTATGGGGTGGTAAAGTGTATTTGTTCCGAAATCAATAAGTTTGTTTAAATTCATTGTTGGAAAAAAGGGGCCTGGGGTTACTGTTAAAACGAATGTTTTTATGTGTGGCAAGGATTTGTCGCTAAGAACCCAGGTGTTCATCCAACCTAAATCTTGCGGCACTAGATGATGCTTGCCATACCAGGCCCCTCTTTTAAGTTTGTTTGATGTCTTGGTAACTAAATGTTGATTTAAAATGTTTCAGGTTGCCAGCGCAATCAATACAAATTCAGCAGATGTAGTGAATGATTTCATAGCTAATCTGAAAATAGGCAAAAGAAATTCTATGAATGATATTGGTTTGCATATGCCTCTTAATATTCTTCAAAAACATTTTGGAACAAATTCGTTAAAAGATTTTAAAATACCAAGTCATGAAATTACAACTTCACAATTCAATCCACATAATTTAATAATACATTTGAATAAATATGATTTCATTAATGACATTCTTAAAAACCATATTGATATCTCTCATCAACCTTGTATACAGAGTTCTAAACCCTGCATCATTGAATTTAGGTAATTGGTAAGTTTAGTTCACTATGTATACTTATTTAAAATCTAATTACTTTTTAATTCTAATCACTTTGTAAAATTAAAACTTTTTTCAATCATTACAGTTCTCCAAACATTGCAAAACCATTTCATGTTGGTCATTTACGTTCAACTATTATTGGAAACTTCATTTCTAACCTAACAAATTTTATCAATGGTCATGTTGTACGTATTAACTACTTGGGTGACTGGGGACCTCAGTTTGGTTATACTCTACTAGGATTGGAACAAATGAAACCAGATATTTCTAATAACAATATGACAATAGAATCTTTACACAACGCATATATACTAGCCAATCAAATGGCAAAAAATGACTTAAGCATTCATAACAAAGCTAAAGCTATATTCAATGATTTAGAATGTGGTAATTCTACTTCAGATATCAATAACTTATGGAATGAATTTAGGTCAATCACTATTAATGAATTAGAAGTTATTTATAAGAGACTGGGAATAGTCTTTGATGAATATGATTGGGAATCAAAATATTCAAAAGAGAAAATTCAAGATGTCCTAAAAAAACTCAATGAAATGGGTATATTAAAACATAAAAAAGATGGGTCTACTGTTGTGCTTTCTAATAATCAAGAAATCACAATTTTAAAAAATGATAATTCTACATTATACCTAACACGGGATATCGCTGCAGCACTCAGACGCCACAAATATTATGGTTCTGAAGATTTATTTTATGTTGTTGATAATACTCAAAGCAAACATTTTTACTTACTAAAATCTTTAATTGCACAAATTAATTCAAATATAAATGTGCATCACATTCCATTTGGAAGGATACATGGTATGAGTTCAAGAAAAGGCCAGGGAATATTATTAGATCAACTTCTAAATCAGGCAAAATCCACTATGAACTTAAAAAGAAAATATTCTGAAAGTTGGTATCTATAATAATTAGGTTTCGGAACTAGTTGCATTAATTTACTTATACAAATGTATATTTTCCTGTGATGTCAAATATTCTAGATAAGATATAAATTTATTTTTTGAAATGTTGAAATTAAATACAAAGTTTAACTTTGCATATTTTATTATATTTTACAAAAAAGTCATATACAACAAATTCAAGCATTTTACAGTATTGTTACGATATTAGGACATATTCATAAATATAATTTATATTTTCATCCTGTTTTTCCCCCTATTATTTTAGCTAATTACATATTTTAGAGCATTTTTAGTAATTTTGATTGCATATTTAAAATACTGTTATTGCAATAAGTTTCGAAACTAATAATAATGCTTTATTAATATTATTAATATCTTATTTACTTTAATTATTTTCAGCTACAAAAACTAATTCAATTGGCGATAATGAAGTAGCAGATGTATTAGGAATATCTGCTATAATAATAAATGATCTAAAACAAAAACGAAAAAAAGATTATAATTTTTCTTGGGAGTCAGCATTACAGGTAAAGTTTAGTTTGTTAACCTTTTCTTTGACTCACTAATCAAGTTTTTTTTAAGCAACTGCTTAATTTTTTCAATATTTTAATAGTTATTTTTAGCATATAATAAGTTTGTCAAATGTTTAAATATTTTACAATATACCATTAATAGTAATAATAACATACAATTAGAAAGTACTGAATGTATCTTATTTATTTATTTTTTAGGTAAATGGAGATAGTGGCATAAAACTTCAATACACCCATTGTCGTTTAATAAGTCTAGAAGAAGTTAATTCCAATATTACCCTACCAGACGAAGTTGTTGCTGAATGCTTTACAGAAACTGTTGCATTGGACTTAATTTTAGAAATATGTCGGTGAGTTATTTTTATGATATAAATTAGATACTAATTGTTATTTTATCCCATTTCACATTTTTCATTTAATATTATATTTTCTCCATACCGGTCATTTAGTGTTATATTTTCAATACGATGATCGATTATAGATTCTGAGCAGAGCAAAGAATTTGTTTAAGCTATTTAATATTTATAGGCATAATAAATGTTTGGTTTTTTGAAATTTTTTTTATTACTGTCAATAAAAAAATTTGAAAATTTAATGCAAGGTTCTTCATAACTTGTTGTAAGTGAAAATTAAAAAAAAAATGAATATAAGTCTATTATAGTTTTTTATAAGTCCGAGCAACTATGATAGTATGATACTGAAGTGTACCTTTTGGCAGCAATTTTTGAATACCTCATTAGGATTTTATCTATTCTATGTGAAAAATATATGTTAAATGAATCTAAAAGTTTTAATTAAATAATCTATATAAATAAAAATCTAATGCTGTTTGTTAGTCTCGCTAAAACTCGAGAACGGCTGGACCGATTTAGCTCATTTTGGTCTTAAATTATTTGTGGAAGTCCAGAGAAGGTTTAAACGGTGAGTGAGTATAAAAATGTTCGGAATTAATTTTTTAATATTAAATTTAAATTTACATGCTTATTTGCATGGTGTATTTCGGATATTCCCGTGACCGACCGCGATAGTAGGTTTTCAGCTACCTACCTGTAACCTGACCTTTTTTCTTTTGGGTGTGTTTTATCGTCGGCAGCGTGTAGGTATGAATTGTTCCGAGAAGTAAAACCCGACAATTTATCTATATTACAATATATATATATATATACCAAAACTACTCAACACACTTTTTTTTTTTTTTATTGTGGTATCGAGGACTGGAGGAGGAACTATAGTGCCAGTACTTCTCCTCCAGCCGCCATCGTTTATTGTTAAGAGACAAACACAAGACAATTAACAGCGGCGGGACAATCCCCCGCCCGCTGTTCTTACAAGCAAATGGTTATATTACAACGGTAAATCAAGTCTTTAGCTAAGGTATATTTCGCCGGTTCGCGGCCTGTCGCACTCGTTCCTCATCTTCCTTTATTGAGAGGATGTTTTCCACCATGCCGTAGAACAGCCTGAACCGCTCTTCGGCCTCTCTCAGGATCACATCCTTCCCTTGTGCGTCCACCGGCAGGAGCTCGAACGCCGGTCAACAAATTATGTCCGGAACGTCATCGGTGCTCGGTCGGTGGCCGATCCTGGCTCTCAGGGCTGCGCGAAGGCCGTCCCAATAGGGGCAATCTAACAGCGTGTGTTCAACGGTGTCTGATTCGCCCGAGCACTGCCAGCAACGAGTGCTAGCGGCCTTGTCCATACGATGGAGGTACCACTCGAAGCAGCCGTGGCCCGTGAGTGCCTGAGTCATGTGATACGTCAGAGGCACCCACGGAACGGTCCTTCCTAGCCATCTTGCCAGGTCAGGGATGACTCGGCGCGTCCACTCTGCCTTAGGGGAGGCGTGCCATCTTGCCTGCCAGGCGACGATCGTGATTTCTCTTGCCTCACGTTTCACTGCCACCTTGGAAGGCCGTTGTTCGCCGGGCTCCGTTGCGGCACGCAGACGGGATCCGATGTACTGCCTCTCCAGTCCAAGCAGATCAACGGGTGGCATGCAGGCCAAGACCAGGGCGGCCTCGTCCGACACGGTGCGGTAGGACCGAATTACGCTCAAGGCGGCGGTTCTCTGCGGACGGATCAAGATGGCCCTAGTTCTGGCGACTTCTGTAACGGAAGGGATCCAGACGGGAGCAGCATACAGCAACTAGCTTTCCACAACGGTCGCGAGCAGCCTCCTCTTCCACTGAGCCGATCCGCCCGTGTTGGGCATGAGCCTGGATAACGCGGCAGCTGTGCGGGCCGCCTTCACAGCAACAGAGCTCGCGTGTGCAGCAAAGGTTAGACTCTTGTCCAGGATCACGCCGAGGTACCTGATCTCATTCCGCAATGGGATCGGGTGGCCGCCGACCGTCAAGCGTGGTGGGACAAACGCCCGCCTCCGGGAAAGCACCACCGCCTCGCTCTTCTGATGAGCCAGCTCTAGGCCCCTGCTCCGCATCCAGACCTCTATGGCCGCCAGTGTGGGATTGATTGCATCTTCGAGCTGCTGTCCGGTCACGGCCGTGCCCACAACCGCGAGGTCGTCCGCAAAACCGACTAGCTGCACCCCGGGCGGCGTTTTCATCTTCAGGAGGGAGTCGTAAGCGACGTTCCACAAGGTTGGGCCAAGGACGGAACCCTGCGGCACTCCGCATGTCACCGGTCTCTCTGCCAATTCCTCGCCAGTCAGAAGTGTTCTGTTAGCCAGCCAGGACCGGAGCATCTCTACCAGGTACTCCGGGGTGTTATTGCCCCTCAGAGCTGCGTCAATGACCGGCCACCCCAGAGAATTGAAGGCGTTCCTGACGTCCAGCGTCACCAGAACACGGAGGCTCTTCAATCTCGGGGTGGTGGCCGCCTGAGCAGCGATGCTGAGAACGGTGCCGATTGCTGACTCAGTGCTAACTCCCCTCCTGAAGCCAAACTGGTTCGGGGCTCTTCCCCGCCCCCCGTGAGCGTCCAGGTGATCCTCTAGCCTCTGAAGAAGGAGCCTCTCGAGCAGCTTCCCAGGGGCGTCCAGCATGCGGATCGGACTACTCAACACACTGGGATGTGCGAGATACGTGTGCCATGTCGATTTATATATATATAGACTAGCTGATCCCGTGCACTTCGTTGCCCATTAAAAAAAATTAATAATGCCAAGTCTATATGAATAATATATTTTATTTTATAATATAATGGTTAAAATATACTAAGTAATATCGTTACAACAATATTTAATTTATTTTGGGTCATTATGTATTTTTATTCGTTTCATCGAGAAAAGTCTGATCCGTCTCATTCTGTCCCGCCCAGCGTTGCCTGTGGCAAATATTAAGTTAAGATTAACCTCAAGTGATTTACATGCATCCAAACCACCAAGGTCCAAGGTAATCCACTGAATTGGATCTCGGAAATATGTGAGCAGTAAATTATTAAGTAGGCAATCCACGTTGACCCCAATGGATTTCGGACCCCATGAAGTGCGTAAGAGTCATGCAAAAGATTTGTTTTTTTTATAAATTTATAGCTGAACCGGCAACGCTTTGCTATTGTGACCCAGTGAACTTAGTATCACCTACAATTTATTCATATTTTATATATATAGCTGTCCTATATGTGCCGTGACCGTTCCAGGATTCCCCTGCTTTTATAGACACATTTTCAACTATAGACATCTTTGATACAACGACGGAAAGTGCGAGTATTTTGTAAGCTATTAGTACGAAGCAAATGACGGATGTCGGGTAAAAAGTGTTTTAACGCGTTTATAGTTCGAACCCGATACCACTAAATACGACGTAAGGCGTTAATTTTTTTTGCATTAATGTTATTTTTTTCGGCACCCAATTAATTTTTCCACACTAAAACCTTCCCCGAGTCTAGACCTATTTAATAGTGAAAACCGAACTAAAATCCGTTGTTTACTTTTTAAGATTTTTGCTACCAAACAAACAAATTTATATAACAGTAAGATAACAAAAGGCAAAACTAAGATTAGCCACGACATTTAATGCAATCTCTATATAGTGTACTTTACCAATAAATAGAACCTATTTTCTATACAACTCATAAATATAGCCTCGGAACAATTTATATCTACACGCCGATAAAATACACACACACATGAAAAAGGTCCAGGTAGATGGAAACCCTCGGGCCGCCGTGCCGTACCTTATTTCCTGTTATCTTTCGGGTGCTATTGTTATTATTATATCAATATAGATATACAAATTACATGTAAAAAATTATTTTTGCCGATTTCAACCCTTTAAAATCAAAATTTTGAAAAATCCTTTCTTAGTGCCCGATGAAATTATTATAAAAATCTATCCTCGAAATTTCAAGTCGATAGCTCAAATAGGTTTGGCTCTGCGTTGATTCTTGGTAAGTAGACTTTCCTTTATATATAGAGATTTAAAATGGAATATCAATGAACTCCCTTTATAGCTGAAGATTTTTGCCAAACGCTACCAGTAATTCCTAGATTAACAGCTAAAAATGAAATAAAAAGTGCACGGGATCGGCTAGAAAAATTTAATATGCGAATGGTGTTACAAAATGACAACTCTGTACTGTTTTTCACCTACCTAATTCTGTTTCCATTCAATCACGCACCTCATGGGGTCCGCAATCCACCGTAGATGGATTGCCTACCTGATAATATACTGCTCGCATATTGTCCGTGATATAATGCAGTGGATTGCCCACCTAGGTGATTTAGATGTATGTAAATCACTTGAAGTTAATCTTAACTTAATATTTGGCTCAGGCAACGCCGGGTGGGACTAAATTGAATATTGTTGTAACGATATTACTTAGTATATTTTAACCGTTATTTATAAAATAAAACTTATTATTCATATAGAGTTGGCATTATTATTTTTTTAAACGGGCAACGGAAGTGCACGAAATCAGCTAGTATATTATATTATAACACGGGTACATAGAAAATATTATTTTTGTCAGAATTCGCCTAGGACAACACTGTTTTTCTTTTCACAATTGGAATGGAATTGGTCCCGTCCCAGGATTTAGTATTGCCCCTCAAATGCATTACTTGCGTCTAAAATTAAAATATCGACAAAATACTAAAAATTTACGATAATTTGCATTTTTTTTTATTAGAAAATTCATAAAAAAAAAAATCAGTTTTAATCTAAGGTTTGGAAATTCCACACAAGTTCCTCCATAAGTTTTTCTATCTTTCACAAAAAAAAAAAGTTTATTGGAAAGTCAAACAAATTTTTTATGAGCGTTTGAAATAAGACAACTACCGATTTCTCACGTTTGATTTTGTTTTAATTCAAAAACGAAGAACCGTAAACATTTGAAATGTTCACCAAATGTTGAGATTATCATTTTCTATACACCAAAAAATATTTTGATTATTGTTGAGTTAATTGTAGGCCTAAGAAATTTTTGGTTTTTTAAAAATGTTTTCTATAAATATAGATTTAAAAGTTTTTGTAGTGTCAAAATGCTTGAAATTTTAATACAATGTTCCTTATAAGTTGTTATAATAGCAGTTCAAAAATATTAAAAAAATATATACGCAACATTTTCTTTATAAGTGTTTAAAGTTTTAAATTATGACCAAAATATTGAACATTTGCAAATTATTTTGTAATTAGAAATTTATATTTATTGATTTTTATAGGTAAGGATTGAAAATTTAAAACAAGGTTTCTTGTAAGTTTTTCTGAATAGTTTTAAAAATGTTTAAGATACAAAGGTACACTTATTTTTATAAGTATTTAAAGTTCAAATTTTGATCAAAATGTCAAATGTTTGTAAAATATTTGGTAGTTAAAAATTGATAAAATGTTCAGTTTTTATAGCTAAGGATTGAAAATTTAAATGAGGTTTTTTGTAAATAGTTAATGTTGTAACCAATAAATCTAAAAAATATATTTATAGACATTTCAAGTTAAAATTTGGATGAAATTAGGTATTTAAATAAAGAATAACAATTTTAGTTATATTGATGTAATTAAAAAATATTTTTCTTGGGTGCTTGAAACTTGTAAAGTATATTATTATATTTTAAAATGCCATGTTTTCAAATACAATATTTGGCTGACAGACCTTCTTCTCCCAGAATTGTTTTTTGTTTACAATGTTTTTATATCATTGAATTCAAAATAAACATATCTATTACAATAAACCACTCCAAAATGTCCAACGGTGAAGTTTCCATGAATCATTGATTCCCATGTTTCGCACTCCCGTGTTGACATTTTGCAACTATTTTTAACATTTCTTTCATTTCAACATCACATACCTCACCAGCAACACTTAATTTTTGAACATCAACAATTTTAATTTGATAATGATTCATAGTCTGTTAAAAACTATGTTCAAGTTTTATCATTAAAAATATTTTAAAGATATAATTTATAGTTAATCATCCGTATTACTCATTATGAAAAATTGTAAAAATTATTCAACGAGTATCAAACATAGTTACACAAGTTGAAAGTTCAATTATAGTCATATTTGTCATGAAGGCATAAAATTAGTATGTCATATGAGGAAAAAAGTAGATATTGTTATCTAGTATAAATAGCGTACAACACCAATTAATCAACATCCCACGTTTGCCGAATATTTTCCTATTATTTTAATTTGTTTGTTCAAGACTTAAAATATTAAAATTAAAAATGTAGGATAGTTGATATTAAGTGAGTCACATGAAAAACTAAAATGTATATTTATTAATCTTATGAATCCACATGATAAAAGTATTATGTTGTGTTTGGAATAGACAAAATGATAGGCAATCACCCTTTCTGATCTTTTTAAAATTCAGTTGACTGAAAATGAATACAAATTATAGTTAATACCATCTTATATCGCCATACCTCAATTTTATAATACTTAAAATATAATATAATTTTGTTTTTCAGATTTGAAGATATATTAACTGAAACCAACCAAGAATTAGAAGCATGTATTTTAGTTAACTATTTATTTCGATTATCAAATTGCATAAACAAAGCCTTAAAAATTTTAAATGTTAAAAATTCTAGCAGTACTATTGCTCAGCAGAGAATTTTGTTGTTTCGCAGGGCTAGAGAAACTCTTAGTGCTGGAATGAAAATTTTAGGATTAGTACCATTAAAATGTATGTGATTTAAAACTACCATGATGTAATTTTTAATTATTTTACTTAGTAATGTCAGTTTCTCTTTAAAAATTTGAAAAATAAAAAAAATGAATAGTTTTCTAACATTTTTTTTACCATAACTTTCATTTAACCTTAAAGCCTACTATTACTTATTAAATATATAACTATAAATTATTATAAATAATCTAAGATATTTTTATTTCCACAATCCATAGATAACCCTGGAGATCCACACGAGTTATCTCGGTAAGATCAAGTATCAAGTAATCTGTTATTAGATTTTAGTTTAAATAAAAAAAATCTTTGTATTTTTCAACTATTGTGTTTTTAAGCACAATTTGTTATTGAGCATCAATGTAATATCTGTTGAAAATGTCAATACCTTATTTAGCATTACTAATGCATTATTAACATATGTGTGTTTTTGGGCTGGGTACAGATATTTTATTTTTCTAATTGATTTTGGGTAAGATTTAAAATCACTAGAAACCAAAGAACATAGAAGTCAATAATTAATACTTATTTCGCCATATACAGTGTAGTTACAATTTAAGGTAACACTATATATATCGGCCGGATAAACTTGTATTGAAATGAATTTTGGGGGAAACTTAAGAGGTTCTGAAATACTTATTTTGAGAAATTTTTAAACACTTATGCACAGTACAACGTGTATTTTTTTGAATTGTAACATATTTTTATCATATGATTTGGATTGATCAAATTTTTGTCAGTCAATTTGATTCATAATACTCAGCTCTAAGTTAAAAATTAAATAAATGACAACCATCATTCAATTTAGAAAAAAAAAGTTTAATGTACCCGAGTAATTTATTAATTTTTAATTCCAATTATTATTAAATATTAATGCTATCATAAAACCCCTAGTCTAGCTGCTAGGTCGTATGCCGATCAATACCCAGAAAAGTACCATCCGCCCCATAATTTTGTTAAATGACTTTTATAAGGTTCAAATTAAGAAGGAAGATTTCCAAGTAGACAAAATAACGGAAACCAACAAACGCGTAGCAAATATTTGTGATGAAAATACAGAACTATAGGTACTCACTACATACGAGCAAACTCACAATCGTCACTTAGATATGTCTCTTGCGAAATAGATATTTCATATTTCTATGTCCAAAAAATTCTTGAAAAGCAAAAAATGCATCCGTATAAAGTAGATTTAGTTCATTTACGAGCAGAAGACTCTACCTATTGGAATTTTTAGCTTGGTTCAATTATCAATTACATAATGACCTTCAATTATTAGGGTACTGCCTAATTTACTGATCTACTGATTTACTGATAAGGAGCCATAGCGGCCATTTCACCTCCGGGTTACCTGTCGCAGAAATATCAGATACCTAAAAACTTAACAAAAAATTATGAAATTTTGTACACTGCATACATCATATCGTATTTAAATATCGTGAAAATTTCGAGTGCCTACCTCGAAACCCCACGCAGTTATAACACTTATAACGCAGTTCAGTAATTTCTTCATAGATGCAAATCAGTAATATCACAGCCGCCGTACAGGAAAACTGCTGATTTGCTCTTAAACCCGCAATACTTTACCAAAATGTATGAAATTTTGTACACTGCATAAACTATACCGTATTTAAATATCGTGAAAATTTCAAATGTCTACCTCGAAACCCCACGCAGTTCAGTAATTTATTCACATATTCAAATCAGTAATATCACGGCCGCCGTTCAGGAAAACTGCTGATTTGCTCTTAAACCCGCAATACTTTACCAAAATTTATGAAACTTTGTACACTGCATACATCATATCGTATTTAAATATCGTAAAAATTTCGAGTGCCTACCTCGAAACCCCACGCAGTTATAACACTTATAACGCAGTTCAGTAATTTCTTCATAGATGCAAATCAGTAATATCACGGCCGCCGTACAGGAAAACTGCTGATTTGCTCTTAAACCCGCAATACTTTACCAAAATTTATGAAACTTTGTACACTGCATAAACTATACCGTATTTAAATATCATGAAAATTTCAAATGCCTACCTCGAAACCCCACGCAGTTCGGTAATTTATTGACACATTATGTTATATGTATATCGGTTTCTACAATAGAAATGATAAGAATCCTGTATGTTTTATTGCATCACAACATATCTAGGGCTCTTACTAATTTATTACAACGGATTATACTAGACAGTGACTTCAAATTTATCCACATTCTTGTATTTATGGTTAAAATTAAGTGTTTGTCGTGGCCTAAGAGTAGCTGTTGCTTAGATTTTTTAAATACTTATTAAATCTAGCCGTTATTTGTACAACTCAATAATAATATATTTTAATAGCATTATTATGACCAATTGACAACTACTCATATATTTGTTGTATAATATATGTTTTTAGGTTAGACATTTTTCTCAAATTGTCTTCTAAAAAAAAATAGTACCTACCAATACAATAGTTAATAAAAAAAGCAATGTATTACACTTGAGAGTGACTTAGAATCCATCCATATGGTTCCTGAAATCTGAATATGTAGGATTAAAATAAAGAATTTGTTATTTGTACCTGAATGCTAATACAAAAAACTCATGCGGTTGCATTACTTCATTTACATCAAATCCGTCATATCCGAATCAGTATAATTATTTATTTATCTTTACATGCAAATGAGTATATATAATACTGTAACATAGAGTAGGTATATATATATAATCTTTCATACAATGTTAGTTTCGTTATAAAAATGTTGTTACAATACTTAGTGAAATTCATATAAATTATATTATATTGCATATAAAATTATTGCTTTATTGATTTCAAATTGTATGTGATTAAGTGTAGTTTTTCACAATAATATATTGAAATTTGCTTTGTCACATATTCTTATTGTTCCTAAAGGAACAGATTGTTAATATTGTATAATATATCGTATGAATAAACAAAAATATTACTACAATATACCATCACTAATACAATACTGTGTACCTAGTAATGACGTATTGTTGTGAGGGTAATGTCATATTTATTATTATTATTATTATTTTAATATTTGTTTGAACATAATATCATACAGTTCCAATAAGCGTATGAGCGTGAACATAACAAAAATAAATATACATGACTTGAAGTTTTAAGGAGAGTAACTTCCTGCTACCTAGCAGTAATACTCAAATAATATTGACTAAAATTAAAAAATAAGTCGCATATTAATTTTCTTGCATTCTCATTTATTAACATTACAAGAATTGACATGGATAATGATTAATTGTTATAGTTGTACACATTTATCATTCACTTAATTAAGTTACTCTGGAGTTTGAACACCTATATATGATATTTAAATGCTCTAAACTTAGTTTTATATCATTTTCTTACGTACTAAAAGTTATATAATAATATGCCATTGTTATAGAAAATGCCTATTGGCCAATAATACATTTTGTGTTCATAGAATTCCGTTTTTACTGATTGCAATTATTTTCTTATAATTGAAAATGAAATATAATTATAATATAATTTATACTTTGTGACGAACGAAATGAGTGAAAACATTATATAATTATTATTCGCTATAATAGTTATATTATGCGATAGCGCTTCCGTGTCCCGCGGGTTCAGGTCCGCCGATCGACTTCAACACCTACCTATGTGGCGTATGCACACACGCTCCCCTCCGTTTTCCCCGTGGTCCGGGAAGCACCCGACCTACTACGCTAATTAGAATATCGGCCCAATTAATAAATTAAAACAGATAAAGACCTCTACCTCTCCCCACGGTGTCCGTTGATCATCGCCTTTTTCGTGCCGCTCACGGACGACCAAGCCGGTGACAACGTCACTCTTCTTTTTTTCCCCGTCTCTCCAACATCATGGAGGAGTAGAGTGCCCGTTCGCCGATGCGCCCTCGGCCGACATATGGGAGGCATGCCATACCACCCGATGAATGGTAACGTACCCCGTTTTTACCCACATATTTACATTTGTTAATTTGTTACCGTGGCCGGTGTTCTATATATCTCATTAGTTATTACCTATTTTTATTATTGTTATTATTATTATTATTATTATTATCGTGATTATTATTCATGTGTGATTTTTGTCCCGGTAACCATTCTTGGAGCCGTTGGTTTTGGCTGCCCCAATATATTTTACACCTCGGTAACCATTCGTGGAGCCGTTGGTTTTGGTTGCTCAATATATTTTATACCCGGTAACCGTCCAGTGGAGCCGTTGGCGGTTTTTTTATCTATATATATATATTTACTTGTTTCTATGTTTATTGCCCACTATTATTATTTTTTGTCCGAGTTTTATGCCCGTTCGGCTTTCTCGGCGCCAACTTAAATGCATAACTTAGCTTCAATATATATATATCACTTTATACCTAATCATTGCATTTAAGTTATTATTATTCTTATTATTTCTAATTTTCCTTATGTCCACTACGTTAAAAATCCACGTTGCTCCGACCCCATCAGGTCTCGGCTCGTGGTTGGCGACCTTGTTAAATTGACAGGCGACCACATGACTTTCGGTGTCAATTTAACACGTACTAACGGTGCCGAAACGTCACAACTTATTAATTATATTTCTGTAATGTGTAATTTCCAAGTCACCCAAGAGGTACACACATGACTCGTTTCTTATTTTTTCATCTATTTTTAACCCTGTACATGTGCTCAATTTCATTCCAATCTACACACTGCAGGGTTAAAAGCGGTGAAAAGTTCCCCAATAGGCCTACAAAAACACCGCAGTTCATTATTTACATTACAATATTCGCTTTAAGTACTTATACGACTATGGGACATTGGTGGACTGCATAGATAATAACTAAATCACAAATTGTTTGAAATTATACTGGTCTTCCCCCCTCCTTGAAAAATGGTGGTTGAGTTAAAATCTCAGTGACCAGGAGTTTTGGTGACTTGGGTTATTTATTTATCAGATAGAAATTATCTTATTTAAAAAGAAAAGTAAAATTAAATACATAAAACTTGTGCAACGACGACAATAAAGCCATAAAAAGGTCTTTATAATAGTTACTGTTCACTGGTCTCTAGCTGTTACATGCCCACATTACAGATTGATTGGACTTCTAACAGTCATATTTCAGAATTATCTAAAAATTAAAATTAGATTTATACAATAATATTGTCGTAATCCCGTCCAAGCCGTTTCCGAGAACAACCGCACCAAATATAAAACTTAAACAATCTATATATTACTAGCTGATCCCGTGCACTTCGTAACACGAAGTGTCACTGTTTCAGCTATAGCCTATATTAGCTGTCCTATACTCCTATCCTAGCTGTCCCTTCCAGCGTTACTTGAATCATATGCCCATATATCATGTTAAGATTAACCACAAGTGATTTACATACATCTAAGCCACCTAGGTAGGCAATCCACTGCATCGGATCGTGGATAATAATATATCTGCTAGAAACATTTCTTCTTGTGAATGACAGTAATGAAAACTTGGTTATGTTTTCATGTAAAAAAAATTGAACTACTTTATGTGCCGTAAAAACAATATATGTAGATGGTACATTTAAGTACTGTCCAAAAATTTTTTTCATTTTTTTACCATTCATGGTTCAAATAATGGTTATTACATACCATTAGTATTTTTTTTATTGAATAATAAACAAACAGAATCGTATTCTTCGTGTTTTTTGGCGTTAAAAAATGAATGTACAAAATTAAATTTATGTCTTAACCCCGAAATTATGTACGCAGATTTTGAAAAATCTATTCATATGGGTGCAAAAAATGTTTGGCCAGATATCATTACAAAAGGTTGTCGGTTTCTTCTGGGACAGGCATGGTGGCGAAAAGTACAGAATCTTGGTTTAAGTATTCATTGTTGTGATGATGTATCAGAAATAGTGACGCGGCTACGGCGGTGTTCGTTTGCGGTAAGCCGGTCTTGTCGTGTGGTGAGTGGTGACCAATAGATAAAGACACAGAATGTTTTCTACGTACGATTGTACGAATTGTTTATTTTGACAACCAAAAAAGATAAAAACAAAGACAGTGGTGTGTTGCACATGCGTTTCTGGCAAAGTTGATAAAAAACATGATTATTTAAAAAAATCAAAAAAACAGTTTTAATTGTTTAAAACATGTTTTTTTTTTAAAATGATTTTTTTCAACTGTTTTAAACATGATTTCATCGAGTTTAAAACAAAATAATATGTAATTTATTTTTAAAAAAATCGTTTTTAAATGGCATAGAGTGATAGTACCATTTTTTAGCCTATATTTTGGACCCTCGGTATGTTGGTGCTAAATTAACCGATGAACAATTAGATAGTACTATGAATTATGTAAGTATGTACCATCAAGAAATTATGGCTGAAGTCATCACCTTTCAAGCACAGGGATTTCCTTTCAAATCTTACCTGTTCAATGAAAATGTTGTTTTAAAAATTAAACCACTGACATGGTGGACAGCATTGGAAAAAAACTTAACCAAGGAAATGAATGATATTGTTAAGCAACTGTTCACATCATGTGCTTCATCAGCTGGCATCGAAAGAATATTTTCAACTTATAGTATAGTTTATACAAAACTAAGAAACCGGTTAGGTATCGAGAAATCATCTAAATTAGTCTCTGTATTTAAAAGTTTAAATAGTTGTAACAAATAATTAATACTATTGTGATATTTAAATATTATGTTACCTATCAAGTTGATATTAATTTATATATATTTTTTTTTTAATGTTGGAGTACCTACAACTAATTGTTAATTAATATGTTATTTATTTTTTTGTAATTACTAATTTTATATTGTTTACACGATTTGCTATGAAATGTTATTTCAATTTATAATAATAATAAAATATATAAGATAGAATTGTCAATTCATCTGATATTTTTCTGTTTTAAACAACTGTTTTTTTTATGATATTTAAATAATTTGTTTTAAACGTTTTAAACAAAACCATGTCTGGTTTCTGGAGTCGTCTCTCGTTGGTGTCGATAAGTATTGCAGGTGACGTCTATCATCACAGACGATTTGCAAACGACACGGAGACTGCCGGCGGCCGGTACTCGTCCGGCACGACTTATCTTCCCGTCCCACCTGTGCCTTTGCAGGCCGGTGGGGAGTCGACTGTGTCCACATTCAGACTTCCCTCCTCACACATGGGCAGAAATGAGCAGTAGCAGTGAAGTAGTGAACGAACAACAAATGCATGTGAAAGCTCCATTCTAAATTCAATTCATGTTTTTACACACCTCATCCGGATATATATTCGTTCTTAGAAATATTAAAAAAAAGACACAACAATTTTGATACAAACTTCTTATCATATACCTAAAAAAATTAGATCAGTCAATGAAAATATTAAATTCATTGAAGAAAATATATGAAAATACAGAACTGAACAAATCTCTAGATATGATTATGTGAAAATCATGGCATTGAAAAGTCAACCAAAAAAATAGTTTAAATATTACCCAGCATTTTAAAATTGGATGTAAGCCGAAATAATTTAATACATTTTTATAACAATAAATATTTATAATAAATATAATATAAGTAATAATTAAATAACCAAATAACCAAATATTTTTGGGGTGTAAGCCAGTTCACCTCCTCGTGGTGCACCCGGGGAACTCTAAATGAACTGGGACGCATTCGGGCTATGTAAAAAATATGACCTTTTTTCCTTGGGACGCACTCAGACGATATCTTATTCTGGACGCACTAGGAACATTAAAAAAGTGTTCATTTCGGGACGCACTCGGGAGTCACCCATAGGTACAACTGTACAATGTACTATACTTGTAACGTGAACATTATCCACGGGGCCTCGCCGCCTCGATTGTAGATAATCCTTGTTCTATCTACAACCATGGTATTATCCAAATTTGTGCAATGAACACAAATAACAATACATTTAATATTTAATAAATACAAAAATATTCAATAGGTACCTATTATACGAGTTATATATATTTTTGAAATACTTTAAGAATTGTTTTTAAAAATTAAATACTTAACAAAATACGGTATGTTAGTATGTAAAATATTATTACATAGGTACATTATTTGGTGTTTACAGATATTATTTTATTGTTTAATGCCTGGTTTAGAAAGCATTTACACTCAAAATACAGGTCAATGCAATTTACCGTAAAATATGCACTAGTAAATATGTGGTAATTGTCGAAATGTAAAACACCTGACGGCTGACTCACACGTGTGCAATATTCAACTATTACTTCCTACTGGGGAAAACTTTTAAAAGTATAGATGAATGATGAATTTCAAAAGTGGTTAATCAGGTCAAGTGTGTTCACACACATATAATTTATGAAATTATGAATTGTTATTTTTAAGTGTAGGGGTTAAATAAATAAAAACTACTCGATATTTTCCACTTTCAAGACAATTTATGAATCATATTTGTTTCGTGCATAATTGTTAATTTTTTTTTTTTGTATATTGGCGCCATTAATTGCTAAGTTCCCATCTCCGTTATGCTTCTGCAGTGTTGGCAGCACTTCAGAGTATTGGCAGTCAGCTGCGGTGATTAGTGATAGTGGTCCATTTGAAATTATATTTATTATATTTAAAAAATTACTGGTTTATTTTATGTTGTTGTGTTTCGTCTGTCATACAGATATTTTGTTATGTAGCCTTTTAGTTTTGTTCCTGGTGATTTTTAAAAACCTCGTGTCAAGTGTATTTTTCTGTGCTGCTGTATCAACGCTGGTTTTTCTGTCCTATTGTCTGGTAATTATGGTTCGGCAACTCTAACTTAAATATTTTAGTTATTGGTATTTATTTGTTAGTATAGGGTTGTCATTTTACCAGCATTAGGACAATTTTGACACCTCGTGTCTGTTGATTCAGCAATTTTGTGAATTTGACCGTGGTTCGGTGTTGGCTACATAACCGTTTGGCTGTGGTGTGTAATATTGTTGTGTGTGGCCACGTAAGTTTTTTGTATAATGGTGTGAGCTGCAGCTTATGCCTTTATATTATTTTATATTATTTATATTGTTTTTATTATATTGAGGCCGTATGAGGCATTGTATTATATATATTAATATTATTATATTGAGGCCGTATGAGGCATGTATTGTTATTATGTTGAGAAGCCGCATGAGGCATTATTAATTATATTATTTTTATATTGGAAGGCCATATGAGGCATTTATAGTTATTTTTATCTTTGTTATACTATACTTATTTGTTATACTATTGTGCCAACCAGGCCAAATGTCCTATTATTTTAAAGATTAAACCAAATACATTTTATATTTTTTATACAGTCCACTAAATAAGATTTCTTTTTTATTCCTAAGAGAAAACGACAAGGGCCGTCTACTATAGCTGTAGGCACCTTATGCGTTTACAATATTCATATACCTATATATTTTTAATCTTTTCCATACAATTTGAAAAATATCGTGTTTCGTGCTACGTTATAAGTTAATTTTTTTACTTAATTACAATAATAATAAAAAAATAAAGCATAATTTTTAGTGATTTTTAAAATGTATTTTACTGCACAGATAGCACCATTGGTGTATAAAAATCGGTATCGGTCAAAAATCCATTTTGAAAGAAGTTGTACTCATTTTTTTACCGTAGGACAAAAAGTCGGAGCACATTTTCATTGTCAGATAAAAGTCCAAAAATATAAATTTTTATTAATCAAAATATATATTTATTTTCTTATTCAATAATTGATTTGATCATTAGTTCTTATAGGTACCTATAAAATTACGATTCTCATTTGTCAAGTACAAATATATTTTTAAATAATATTTGTAAGCTGTAGGTATAATAAGTAATAACTAATAAGGTATAGTAATTACTAATTAGTAATCAAATATAATATTGCAGTATAAGAAAATTAATTAAATGGGCTGCACCGTTTTCGGCCAAAATGAACCTTTCCCTTTTCGGCCATTCTGAAATGACCGTTTTCGGCCAGTACACTATTTTGATTACCAATGAAATATTCTTTTCACGTTTTATTTTTGTTAAACTACCAAAAAACTACTTTTTTGAATGGACTGTATAAAATAATAGTAACAATTGTCAATTATTAATTAATAATATATTGAATTAAGTTAAAAAGTATAAAAAATAAAAGTTATATTATTTTATTAATTTACACAATAAATATAAAATTATGTGAATTTTTAATTTTTTTTATAATTATAACACATACGTTTAATAAATTCTATTCGTGTTATTTCTCTTCTCTCATAGTTCGTAATATTGATTTGGTGTATTTTTGTTGTAAAAAAAAAAAAAATAAAATATAAGATATACAAATTATAGCGCAGAGCTCTAGGTACCAATCATTACAAAAAAAAAAACTTAAAAATATTGAATTGAAAAAAAGTTATTGCATTAGTCAAATAGACCTGGGACACCCTGTATATTGTGTAAATTGATAATATAATGTAACTTTTATTTTTCATATTTTTTACTTAATATATCATATAAATTGGTAGTTTAACAGAAAAAAAATGTGAAAAGAATATTTCATTGGTGTCATTGGTGACCAAAATAGTGTACTGGCCGAAAAGTGAACTGGCCGAAAAGGGAAAGGTTCATTTTAGCCAAAAAGTGTCCCGCCCAATTAAATTTTTAAAATTTCAATTTTGTGAATAGAATATTTTGTATTTTGGGACTTTTGTCTGGTATTTAAAATTATGAGTCAGGACTTTTTTCAAAATAAATTTTTTGCTCTCGGACTTTTTTCATAAAAATCTTTGTGTTTTATTAAAACCAAGTCTTCGAACAATATCATAGGTATTTCGGACTATATTGCATGAAATTCCATCCAAAGAAATCATGATAAAAATAAAATATCATGAAAGAAATCATGTAGGCATGTAGCTTAAGTCCACTAGTTTCTGGTGTTATACAGTGTGATCACTATTTAAGGTAACACTAAATATTTAGGCCGGATGAACTTGTATTGAAATGAATTTTGAGGGGAACCTTCAAGGTACTGAAATACTTATTTTGAGAATTTTTTAAATTTTTAACACCTACGACGCATGCGCAGTACATGCATTTTTTTGAATGGTAAGACCTATTTTTAGCACATGATTTGGATAGACTGATTTTTTGTAAGTCGATTTGACCCATATAATAATATTTGGTTCTAAGTTCAAAATTGAATGAATGACAGCCTTAATTCAATTTAGAAAAAAAAATGTTTATCTAATCTACTAGTATACTTTATTAATTGTTGGTTCATGTACGTAATTTTTTTTTTTTTTTCATTAAATTATATATATTTTTATGTAAAACTCTTCACTTTCTAGAGGAAAACTATGTTTTTAATTTTTATAGTTTATTTCCAGGCATCAAATTATGAATGAAAAAGTTAAATATTAAATAAGTACCTACTACAGGTACATTTTTTTGTTTATTTTCCTGTGTTAATAGAAAGAATAACAATATTCAGTACTACAACTATGTACTATACTACTACTACTACTACTACTACTACTACTACTACTACTTTTTTTTTTTTATCTTGGTATTGTCGAACCAGGGGAGAACTGCCTAAGCTTTGCATTCCCGCCGGTCCGCCATCGTTTATTAGCATAAATTACAGTTTTACATTAACAGTATGCTCAATCGTGTGTTACAATAATACTACAGTTTTTAGCTTAAAATATACAGTACAAGCTTTACATACAGGTGTATTTATACGATAATATTTGCCATAACATATACATATATTGATAGTTTTAATTTTCCTGGTCGTAGCTTATCCTTTTCTCAGGCCAGCTAGCCAGCCCGCCACCTTTGTAGTCCCGTACTATGGTCTATTGGCGCGTCTTTGGAACTCTTCCTCCTCCTTGGTGCATAGAATTTTCTTGACGTACCGTTCAACTGCTTCCCATTTCTCCCGACTATTAAGCATGATGGGTATGATTGACTCTGGTGTGACGTCCTCTCCTACTATAGCCTCGAGTACCGTGAGTCTTCTAGTCCATCGCCCGCATCTGAACAACGTATGTTCTACATCGTCTACCAGGGCCCTACAAGACAGACATTCTGGGCTCTCCACCCGCGTAGATCTGGGCAGAAGGTAGCTTTGGAAGCAGCCATGCCCCGTAAGAAACTGCGTCATATGGTAGTTTATCGGGCCGTGTGTTCGTGTTGCCCAGGAGCGGATGTCAGGTATCAGTCGCTTTGTCCACTGTCCGGTGGTGGTTAGTTCTTCCCATTCTTGCTGCCACCATCCCCAAACGATATTATCAACTATCTGTCTAGCGTTAACTAGCGTACTTCGAGGGGTTTCCCTGGTTTCCTTGTTAGGACTAAGCGTGCTTCTTTCCACTTACGTGGGAAGCAACCTGTTCGTAAGCAATTGTTGAAAACACTCGCCACATCTGCTATTTTTCGTAGTAAAACTGCCTTTACTACCATATCAGGGATACCATCTGGACCAGGTGCTTTACCCGGTGGCAGGGCGTGGGCTAGTTCCACCAGTTCTGTCGCAGTAACTTCTTCTGTGCCTACATCGTCGTCCGGGATTTGCCAATCCACAAACTGGCGCGATGGAAAGAGACCATGTATAATTTCTTGTAGACGGCCGGGTAGTGTTAGTCCTGGGATAGGACGCCTGCTGGTCAGCCTCTTCATCACCAACCGGTAGGGTAAACCCCACGGGTCCTCCTCGACTGACTGGCTCAGCTTCTTCCAGCAATCCTCCTGGATTTTTTTAATGGCTATTCTTAGTGCTTTAATAGCAATATATCTTATTTGGATGCAATAATTTTAGGGGACAATTCTTCTTATACGGTTCCAATAAATGGTAACTTAGAGGAATATCGAATACACATTAAGGATAAAATAATGGAATATATGCATACAATTTCTACACCACCAAATGAACATGACTTTGATGAGTTGAAATTTAAGAGATTTCCTTTTAAATATACCGTTAATATCCGAGAATCAGTGTCAAAAGAAATCACATTTCGTGGAGATGCAATGATATATCTGAGTCAAATTGCTAGAACATATTGGCAATCTGCTGTGGAGTGTGATGTATGCGAAAAGAAGAATACTACTGATAATGCACACAATATTACAAAGCAATTGGTTTATTGCAAAAATGGTAACCACTGGTTACATTGGTCCTGTGTCGGAATAAATGAAACTACAGAATTGCCAATCGATTCATACACATGCCCCAGATGTGAATATGAACAATTCAGTAAATAATAGATTTATGTACATAAATTGAATTATTCATGATGTTCTTTTGATTGCATAACATGAATTTCCCATCACAACTAAATACACTCTTAATTTATAGTAAACAATATGTTTTTGATATTTAGAGGTGATTGGATAGTGTTAATATTGCAATATTGTATTGTGGTTGAGATAATTACTTACATAGCTTTATTCTTTGAGTAGTAGTGATAATATCATATTATTTCATCTATGGGCTCATTTATGCACAAAAATCATATATCCCCATATTTAAAAGTGTAACATAACATTTTAATATTAATTAAGTAATAAATGTTGTCTAATTTATCCATTTTAATTAAACCTCCATTAGAAACATAATATTCATTCAGACCTATTTAGATTTTAGAACACTTCCGATTCTCAGTTTTCATTATTAAATATCTATACATTTTTAAAAATAAGGATTTCTAATAAAAAAAATAATAAACATTGTTAACAGATGGAGTCTGGTAAATGACAATTTAGTTTAACCACTGAAAATCTGCAATAAATAACACAATTTTTTTTCTTAATCAATATATTTTTTGTCTGATAACATTCCTATATTATTAAAGTATACTCTTAGAGTATATTGGGAAGTCAAAGACCTTAAGAGGACGTTATACCCGCATGTGTTGTCTCTGTCTTAAAACGTACAACATAACAAAAACTGTTTCGCGCGGGGAAAGAACCGAGAAGGCTACAGTTATAACTAAGAAACCAAATTTTCTCACTGTAAAGAGGAGAATATTTGCTGTGCAACTTCGCTTTAATTTTTTCGATTATATATACAAAAAAAGTTATTGAAGTTTTAAATAAACCATTTTTTTTTCATTTTTTTAACAATAAGAACTTTTTTTGTATTTGTGATTTCGAAAAAATAAAAGCGACGTTGCACAGTAAATATTCTCCTCTTTACAGTGTGAAAATTTAGTTTCTTAGTTATAACTGTAGCCTTCTCGGTTCTTTCCCCGCGCGAAACAGTTTTTGTTATGTTGTACGTTTGTAAGACAGAGACAACACATGCGGGTATAACGTCCTCTTAAGAGATTAAATAAACAATTTTTATTACAAAGGTATTGTACTTATATATGTAGAGTCAGCGGTGGGTATTCCAAAAAAGGACACCCCGGCCCCTTTCAACCCCAACCCCCCCCCCGTTTATTCAACTACCATACAACCATACGTCCAGACAACTGAGCCTGCCCAAATATGTGTGCTTCTCTTTGGCCCGCCCTGAGAAAAATTCCTGGCGCCGCCACTGAATGTAGCCATAATAATGTATAACTGTTAATTGTTATATCATTATTCATTACTCTTAATGTTTTACTAAATAAAATGTATATACTTTTAATGCTGTAGCCAGGTTGGCACAGTTATGCACGGATGATTTTTAAAATCATTTTTTATTTTAATTATTATTAATACGGTTTCAACATTATAGTCATTAGCCGGGGAAAAAAAATAATATACATTACATTAATACAATATTATATAAGTTCATCATAATGAAAGTATAAGAATTAAGAGTAAAGTAAAGTATAAAGTATATAATATGGAACTATGGAAGTAAAAGCACAGAATAGATTAAATCTATCCTGTGGTAAATGTAATAATAGTTATAATAAGTAATGGCATTAGTGGAGTATTGAAACTCGATTGTACAAATTGGATGTTTTTTTAGAAAATACATAAATAATTTAAACATTTTTATAGATTTAATATCTTCTGAGTTTGTTGGCTGTGGGAAGATTTTTCTTTCTTTTGCTAAACATGGGCATTCGAGGAAGAGGTGTTTTATAGATATTAGAGCGGACCCGGACATTTCGCCGCGACCGTTTCGCCGCGGCACTATTCGCCGCAGACCATTTCGCCGCCGGACCTATTCGCCGCAGACCGTTTCGCCGCCGGACTATTCGCCGCAGACCCTTTCGCCGGCGAATCGGCGAAACAATATTAAGGAAAACCGAGTTTCACCTGAGGTGGTTTTACACAACAAGTCGAAAGGATATTTTCGATTTGCGGAGCGGAGCGACGGCGCCGAGGAGCGTAGCGACAAGTGCCGATACACGCGTAATCACTGAAATTTTAAATTTCCATAACTTTTGAACGGTAAGTTTCCGGAAATTTTTTCAAACACTTTTGAATTCAGCATAAGAAACCACGTATACTGAAAAAAAAATTATATATTTTAACTACAAATATATCATTAATCACCATTTTGTTATTGCTATTGTTGGCTATTAATGGCGAAACAGTCCGCGGCGAAAGGGTCTGCGGCGAATCGGTCGCGGCGAGATGTCCTAGACTCAGCCCAGAAGCAAAATAAAATCATAACTGAAAAACCCGGATTCCTCAACACCGTCATGACTCATGACTCATGAAAGTGATTTTATAATATTTAATGTTATTTATTTTGTTAAGAACGGTTTCAATTGTAATACTATAATAATTTATTTTAACAGTAATAATAATAATAGTATCTAGGGCAGCGGTCGCCAAAGTTAGGTTAGGTGGTAGTGACCACTGGTGGTCCGCGGAAAAATTTGAACTTAACTTGCAATATTATTTTATTAATCTTTCAGCCAGTGTCGTATAATCACTATAATATGACAAAGTATATTGTATCATGTTGCTGTGTAGGGTTTGTATTGTAAACGGCAAATAATAATACAATCACCATTATCGTGTGTTATAACTTTATAAAACTATAAAATGTTACGAGACCTTATACTTAACAAACAGGAACAAACATCACATTAAAAGTTAATTAAAACTTAAACTTTCATCATAAATAAAAATAAAACCTTTTTTATTATTTTACATAATATGTATTTTTTTTATATTAATTTAGTGTAAAAATTATCAGGTATTTATTTAAAAAAACTATTTTAAGCTATTCGTGGTCGGTAGAATTTAGAATATGGTTTTAGTGGTCCGCAAAGTCCAAAAGGTTGGAGACCGCTGATCTAGGGTTTCCAGCTACCTGCCACCTGACATATTTTTTTCTATTGTGTGTTTGTTTTATCGGCGGCGACGCGACAGGTAGATATATAATAACAACTAGAGGTCGTGGTCGTGCACAGGTATTAGAATACACAGGTACGCGGGCAAAAAGTATATTAAAGCCCGTGTATTTAATACCCGTGTATACCCATCCGCCCGTGCATAATACTCGTGTTTATCCATGTATTTAATAATAACCGTGCATACCCGTGTATTTATTTATCATTACCCGTGTACCTATATTATATGTATGAGTATTCAAGGCCCCGGCTATTTAGATACACGGGTATTAAGATACACGTGTATTAAATACACGAGTATTTTTATTACACGGGCTTTAACCCCGTCGCGTCATAGGTAAAAACACGGGTACCCGTGTAGTTCATTACACGTGTAGTCGCGACCCATTAACAACGTAGTCGACCGTAGAGCGAGAGAGACAGGAGTATATAGAAAGCGGTAAAGAGTAAGAGAGATAGCGACTAACGCTTTTATTTTCGATGGGCACAGTTTTTCTGAGCTAGGGTCCCTCCGCTCACATCGCGCCATAAGAAACTACGTTTCAAAAAAATACTATCGATTATGAAAATAATATAAATATATATTTGTACCACCTTGGGATCCTATTTTACAGTATCTATTGCGAGAATAGGAGATGCGTGTATTATTTGTTTTTCTATTGCATAGTATTATAGTAATTAGTAATTACTAATTAGTAATATAATAATTTCAAGTACATTTTTACAACAATAACACGGAACCCTGTGCATTATCATATCATGTACGTTATCATACCTGTTTTTCCACTTACGAAAAAAAAATGAGAAGCACCAAAAACGCCGGCACCAAACTGTGTGCGATAAGAAATACAATATTTTAAAACACGTTAATTAAATATTATGATATTAACATAATTGAAACGTATACAAATCATAATATCATGTATGTACATAAACGTATTTCCTCTCCCTACCGCGAGCTTTGCGTGACCGTAATTGTTGTGTCTGTATCACAGGCGACAGGCCCAGCATTATATCATTATACCTATAGTTAATTTTATTACCTATATATTATCATTATTATTACCTATTATCATCGTAATCTATTATAATATTGTATTTCACGGTGGCATGTCACTTAAATGAGCAGACGATGGCCATCGGCATAATTTATTTGTCGCCGACCAGTATACACAAATATACACGCACTCTACATTTTGACATTTGACAATAATTGGTCTGCTCATGTCACGATGTCACGTTGATATTAGGCCCGTTTCAAATGAAAACGGATCATACGCGTGCTTTTTGTATACGCGCATAATGGTTAACATTGCTAAAGTCTTCGCGTGGAACGGGCCAATAAAATTAGTCCCGTCATACAATCGTGAATATGCGACTCCGACAACCTTTTTATGATGTTTATACGATAAATAAATACTGGTGCACATCAGAGCGACTCTACTTGACCAATAATATCTGCAGGCATTATATTATTAAATATGGAACATGTTCTTCATGTGTGTATATATTTTTAATGGAAATTCGATTAATTAACCAACTCATACGGTTCAAATTATTAAAAATGTATTAATATTATTTCGGCTCGAATAGGTACGGAATAGTAGAACAATTATTATTATATTTACACTCACAGGTGTTTGAATTGTATGTTATTGCTGATCTACACATTAAGTGTATAAGGTTAGTGTAGGTACGTGTTTGCAGATGAATAATATGTATTCAGATTTTAGGCAACAAATATTCGGAGTTCGTCGATTGCGTCCCGGACGCAGGTGCTTACGTGCCGACTTTGTTGGATTATCTATTTACCTGCTAATCTGCCATTATAATGAGTTTCCGATTAATTAATATATTATTTTTTATCTACATTATATTGTAGTATTGTGTTGGCAGGCCAGAATAAGGGCCATATTAATATTATTATTATTGTTGAATGTTGAGTGTTTTGAAAGCTATTTCGTGTTTTATGGACTATGATGCTCTGTTATGTTTTATATTGTGTCTTTGGTTGTATCTTTTTTTTTTTTTAAATGCCCTGGGGCTTTATATTATTTAAACCACCCGAAGGTCTTTATAAATATTTTTGACAATTATACATATCTTACATACTAGATATAAATTATATATATATTACACGTTGATGGAGTCACTTCCAGTGAAGTGCCTCCTGCCTTAATCTAAAATCTTAAACTAAGTCGTATGGTTTCAGACGCTTAAGACGTCTGATATCCTTGGAGTTATCTAATAGTTGGATGGCCAATGGATTGACATGGTGATCTAGCCTCGTCTCGTGTTTGCGAGCAAACCTTTGGATTTCGTCTGCTATTGTAGGCAGCATCATATCACGGTGAATTGCGTTGTTTCTTTCGAACCGATAGGCTGCAGTAATGGTCCGTAGGGCAATGTTTTGACAGCGTTGTATTACATCGATGTTAGACTTACTGGCACAACCCCACAGTTGAATGCCATATATCCAGATCGGTTTTATAATTGCAACATATAGTAGACGTTTATTTTCGATGGTTAACTCGGAGTGACTGAGTGAGGTCCTACTAACCAATAAAGTTTTCGCATTTTTTCTTTAATCTGAATTTTTTTCTGACGGACGTGGTGTTTCCAGTTTAGACGAGGGTCAAGGTGCATTCCAAGATATTTTGCTGAATCTTTTTGTGGGATTGGTGATTTATTCAGTACTATTTGGATGTTTTCGGTTTTGCGTAACGTATAGTTAACGTGCACCGATTTATCACCATTGATCTTAATTTTCCAACGTCTTGTCCAGGCAAAGATATTGTCAATTGACCTCTGTAAGTTATCAGTTGCAGTGAGCTGACTATTACGTGTTGACAAAATTGCCGTATCATCGGCAAACATAGCTAATGTTATGTTATCGTCGTTTGGTATATCAGCCGTATAGAGTAGGTACAGGATAGGTCCTAAAACACTACCTTGTGGTACTCCAGCTGATATATCTTTCCATTCGGTTATCGCTTCTTCGTATATGACTCGAAATTGACGGTCGGTGAAGTATGATTCAAGAAGTGGACACCAGGTATGTGGCAGCAGATCACGCAGTTTGATGAGGAATCCTTTGTGCCAGACTTTGTCAAAAGCCTGGGCTACATCAAGGAATACTCCACAGCAGTACTTTTTTTCTTCAAGAGCTTTACTAATCACATTAGTAACTCTATGTACTTGATCGATTGTTGAATGTTTGTTGCGAAATCCAAACTGATGTTCTGGTATAAGATTTTTTTCCTCTATAATCGGTTTTAGGCGTTTAAGCAAAAGTTTCTCTAAAAGTTTAGATAAACTTGGAAGGAGTGATATGGGTCGGTAGGATGTGACATTTTCAGGTGGTTTTCCTGGTTTTAGCAACATGATAACTTGTGCCCGTTTCCATTGTTCTGGAATGTATTCTGTGCGCAAAATAGCGTTGTATATGTGTGCAAGATGAATGATAGCTTTCTTTGGAAGTTCTTTCAGTATTTTTGGACTAATTTCATCATAGCCTGGTGATTTTTTTGGGTTTAAGTTGTTGTCTATTTCTTTAGCAATTTCTAACGGCGAGAAATGTTTGATTTTTTCACGTGCTACATTAAGAGTTTGGCATTGCAAAATGTCGAGCTCAGAGTCAATAGTGTTTGGTGTAAATACATGTTAAAGATGCCGAGCGTATATTTCGGCTTTTTCTTGTTCGGTGCGTGCCCAGGTGCCGTCTTCCTTACGGAGTGGTGGTATTTGAACACGAGGCCTCTTCATGAGTCTTGTGGCTTTCCATAACGAGTAGTCAGTATTATCCGTCGCAGTGAGACCACTCAAGTATGATTTGAACGTTTCATTTTTCATTTCTTTGATTTTGCCATGAAGAATTTTGCTAACTCGGTTCCATTCCGTTTTATCCGTTGGGTTCCGTGTACTATGCCAAGTTCGTCTCGCTCGACGTTTATGTTGGACTAGTTTTCTTATTTCTAGTGGGTAAGTTAACTCGTAATTACCATTGATAGCTACCGGAGTTGCTATTTTCGCCGCACTGACGATGTCGTCGGTTATTTTTTTTACTGCAATTTTAATATCTGCTATTGTTTTTAATCGAGTTGAAAGTATTATGTTTTCTCCGAGTTTATTTCTGAATAAGTCCCAATTTGTTTTTTTGTTTGTTATAGAAATTTTTTTTTGTTTCATTATCACATCAGAGCTTAGTGAGAGAATCACAGGAATGTGATCTGACGTAAGTTCTAATAGTCTTTCAATTTCCGTATAATTTGATGAAATTCCTTTCATTACGTAGAAGTCAATAAGATCAGGTAATTTATTTGGGTCAGTCGGCCAATATGTTGGTTTTCTAGTTGAAATGAATTGTGCTTTAATTGTATTCACTGATTTGAACAATTCCCGCCCTTTGGTGGTAATCAATCTCGATCCCCAAAAGGTGTGTTTGGCATTATAATCTCCTCCAGCAATGAATCTGCTACCGAGTGTCTGGAAGAATTCAATAAACTTTTTGTCATCTACTTTATGTCTTGGTGGACAATATATAGCAGATATAGTTAGATCGTTGTGGCCGTCATTAATATGGACACTAGTTGCCTGTAAATGTTCTTGAGGATATTTATCAAGTTCATAATGTTTAATTGTTTCTTTTATTATTACTGCAGTTCCTCCATGAGCGCGATTGCTTGGATGTCCTGTTGTATATATTCGATAGCCACGTAATTTTAGAGTGGTCCACGTTGTGAAATGGGTTTCTGAAATTAACGCTATGTCAATTTTTTCGTTATTCATAAGGTGTTCAAGTTCTTGTTTTCGTTGTACAAGCCCGTTAGCGTTCCATGTTATGATTCGAAGTGTTCTACTCATTTCTTTTTCTTTTGCGCTTTGGTTTTCGGCTGGCTATTTTCAAGCCTGTCCAATCTCTCATTTAATTTAGTTAATGCTGCCATAACGTTAGATAGCGACGGTACATTTTTTTTTGTTGTGTATGGGTTTGAGTCAGACCCTTTTGATTTTCGTTGGAAGAACTAGCCATCTGTGCAAAAGAAACTTCTTGAGTGACTGGTTTCGCCGGCTTTTGTTGTATTCTTTGTACTGCTGTAGTTTTTTTAGGGTGAGCTTTTTCTAATGCATTTTTATAAGTGATGCATCCTTTCCAATTTGCAGTATGTCCTTCACCACAGTTTGCGCTTTTCGCCTTTGATTTCTTAGACTTAGGGCAATTTAGTGAAGTATGTCCTTCACTACATCCTTACACTTTGGTGTTTTGAAACAGTAGTTTTGGGTGTGACCAAATATTTGGCAATTTTTGCATTGTGGAACTTCTTTATTTTTCCTTGGAGGTTCCACTTTTATTATATGATAGCACAAGTTTTTAATATCATAAATGTCTTTGTTGTTTGCTTGTGGCTCCAAATCCACGAAGAATAATGGAAGCCTTACAGTAGTTCGATCACTAAGCTTGTTGTTAAGGTCGACCTTTTTTTAAATTTGAATGTTCGTAACATTATGTACAAAATGTCCTAGCTCGGATAATTCGCTTTTAATGTCACATGGATCAGTTTCAGGGTGTAATCCACGAATTACCACCAGAAACTTTTTTTCTGTTTTAAGTTGGTATCTGTGATACTCAACTTTTTGCTCTTCTAATACTTTTATAGTTCGTCGAAACTGGTGTTCGTCGCCTGTTAGTATCTTAATTTCACCATTAGCCAAAGTTTTCATTTGTTGCTCGTGTCCTTCAGCTTCTTCGAGTTTTAAATTAATCATTAATTGTTTAAAATCATTTACACCACATACTGTTATTGGAGGTGGTTTATGGATTTTTACAGAAGTTTTCGCTACTTCTTTCGTCACTTTGATTGGTTTTTTTGGCGAGCTCAAAATTTCTTTGGTGCTCCCGGCCTTCAATTCAGAAATCTGAAGTTGTAATTTCTCATTGTTTAATTGCAATTCCGTTACCATATGTTTCAAGGTCGCATTGTCGTTTTGTATTGGTGTCCAAATACTAGCATCAACTGTTATATTATGCGGCGGATTTGAATCGACGTCCATACTTGGATTCATTGTGTAATTCGGTCAGTTTGAGCGTGACCCACTTAAAATATATTTGTTTATAAAAACTTACCATCCGTCCGAAAGGCCGTGGTTTGCATTGTAAACATTACCAAAAAAATTGTAATAACTTAGTCAGCACTATTTCGCGAACTGCGAAAGCGAAACATACGTGTTGCTTGTTCGGTGTGCAAAACGCAACTGAAAAATAAAATGAAATTATTGTTGAATGTTGAGTGTTTTGAAAGCTATTGTTTATGGACTATGATGCTCTGTTATGTTTTATATTGTGTCTTTGGTTGTATCTGAAGACGAAAATTTGTTGTACCGTTCTCTGCACTAGGTGATAGTCAAATATTGTCATATGATCAGAGGTTATTACCATTACCTACTTTAAAATATAAAAAAATGTATGAAAATTAATCAAATTTACCAAAGATGCAAAATATTAAATAGGATGAAGTTTAAAGGCTATTATAAGTAGGTAATTTGATTTGCCTAATAAATATCCATTTATTAGGTAATAAAATAAACTCCATCTATAATTTCAATATATTGCAATGGAATGTAAGGAGCCTTTCTGCTCGCCTTTCATCTTTGCAGTACTTACTCACCAGCCAACAATTTTTCATCGCCATTCTTTCCGAGACATGGCTCCTCTTATCACGTTCCACCAAAATACCCCATTTTAGATTATTTAGATGTGATCGGCCAGATGGTTATGGTGGCGTCGCTATAGCTATACATAACTCTTTTGAATCTAAACTTATACCCATTGACATTACAAATAAAAATAGTCTCTTAAGGTATAAAATCGATCTTATTGGTATCGAACTTTCGAAAACAGATTTTCCATTTCCACTTAAGGTATGGTCTTGCTATATCCCCAGTAGTTCCAATGTTCCTATCGATCTCTGGCTCATAATCTTTAAATTAGTCACTCCAAACTCTCTACTTTTCGGCGACTTCAACGCCTTTCATCCCGCCTGGGGCTCCATTTTAGCGTCCCGTAGAGGTAACCAGATATATGACACTATAAATTCACTAGGCTTATGCCTTTTAAACGACGGTAGTCCTACACATGTGGGGCGCCTAAACTCTACTGATTCAGCCATCGATCTATCTTTTTGCTCTCCCGACCTTGCTTGGAAGTTATCTTGGTATACTTTATGCGAGGCTCACGGTAGTGATCACTTCCCAATTACCATAAAAACCAACTTTTCTAATATCACGCTCCCAATTCCCAAACCGGACTCAATCCGAAATACTCACTTCAATTTTAATAAAACGGATTGGGCTTCTTTCTCTCTCCACATCCAAAACTCAATTTCTTCCTTACCAAACGATCCTAACCCTCAAATATCCTATACAGCGTTCACCAATTTTATTGATAATGCTGCTAAATCAACAATTCCCAGCATAAGACCAAATAAAAAATCTTTCCTACCCCTCCACCCTGGTGGAACTCTACCTGTACCAACTCTGTGAAAAATCGATCCTCACTTTTTAAAAATTTTCGTCGCACTGGTTCTATGTCCGACTTTCTCTCATATAGTAATGCATGTGCCCTCACAACTCGAACTTTAAAAAATGAAAAAAGAAATTGTTGGAAGCGTTTTTGCTCTACCCTAAAACCATCCTACACCATTCAACACCTCTGGTCTACAGCTCGCCGTTTTAAAAGCTGCGTTATTCCCCCTGTGCGTCCAGATAACGATGATTGATTCGAGAGTTTCTGCTCTAAAATTGCGCCATGTTATGTCCCAAACAAATTCGAAATTTTCCCCTGTTACACTCCTTCTATCTGTTCCAATCATGTTCTTACTAACAATTTCAATTTATCAGAATTACAACTAGCTATTTCTTCCCGTAAGTCAATAGCGTCTGGTCTTGATAATATTTCTCCACTTATGCTTAAACACCTTCCCGAAAACGCTTTAGATTCTCTCCTCTCTATAATGAACAACATCCTTAATTATCAACAAATTCCCTCTTCGTGGAACTCATATAAAATCATACCTATACCTAAACAAAACTCTAATACTTTCTTCCGACCAATAGCGATCTCTTCCTCTCTGTGCAAAATATTCGAACATATGCTTAAATCAAGGCTTGATTGGTGGCTTGAATCTAACTAGCTCCATTTTATAAACTAATATATTTGCATTCAGGAAAGGTCTGGGAAAGTGGGAACCACGGAATGCCTCGCAACGTTCATAGGTCATATTTATCACTCCTTTATTAACAAGCAGTTCTTTGTTGCTACATTCGTTGATATCCGTGGCGCCTTTGATTCCGTCAATATCTCCTCCACTCTTACTTCACATCTCCTTTCTTTACATGCTCCTCCCAAATTCTGCAACATATTGCTCTCTCTCTTTAATCACAGAAATCTCATCTTCTCCTCTCCCTTTGGCTCATATAATATTCGTTCTACTTTCACTGGTCTGCCGCAGGGTAGTTGTCTTAGCCCTTTACTTTTCAACATATATATGAGCATTGTCAAAAAGAATCTAACTTCTCTCGGGCACCAATGTCTCATTTATGCCGATGATATGGTCATTTTCACTTCTAATAATTCCCTTAGTATTGCTGTAGAACATCTTAATTCAGCTCTTAAAGACCTAAAAACCATTTTAGATAGGGTATCTTTTGAAGTTGCTCCGGAGAAATGTAATTCTGTTATTTTCACTCGACGCAGATACATAGATCCTCCTAACGTCTATTACGATAACAAAGTCATCTACTTTGCTCCCAATGCTACCTATTTGGGCATCATACTAGATGCAAAATTATGTTGGAAACCTTACAAAACTTCACTCTCAGCTACTATTTCTCAAAGGTCCAACTTCCTTAGAGCAGTGTCCAATACCTGGTGGGGCTCTCACCCCTCTTGCCTATTAACTATTTACCGCACACTCATTCGATCCAAACTAGACTATGGTTGTTTCTTTTTCGGCTCTGCTTCCTTCTCGAATTGGAAAAAAATAAACAAACTGCAAATTTCCTGTTTGAGGAACATTATGGGTTTTGTTAAATCCACTCCTTGTCCTGTCATTGAGGTTGAAGCTAACTGTGCACCTTTTAATATTAGATGCCAATGGTTAGCCGGTAAATTTCTTCTTAAGTCTCTAGCCTACTCTAATCATTTTATTTTTAACATGTTTTATTCTCTTTTTCTTTCATGGCGTTATGTATCTAAGTCTATGCCTATACTATCCACCTCAGCTAGTGCTTTGTCTAATTTTCACCAATACATTTGTAAATCATCCAAACTACCTCTTTATGAACAATCATTTGAGTCTTTCTTATTCTCTCCTCTCCTTAGACTAAAAAACCAATTCTCATATCTAGCTTCTCTGGAACTTAAAAAAATGTCTTTACATAATATGATCAATAAAATCTTTTCTGAGTTTTTTAAGTTGAATTTTGATCATTTCATCGTGGTGTATACCGATGGCTCAGTTTCTCCTCTTTCTGCCGGCTATTCCTTTTATATCCCGGAACTACATATCTCTTTCTCTCATAATCTACCTCCTTCTTCTTCATCTTTCACTGCAGAGTGCTATGCTATCATTGAAGCTTTATCTCTTATTTCAAATCTTGCCTCTAATAAATACTTAATTGCTTCTGATTCAATGTCTTGTTTACAAGCATTAATGTCTAATCCTTTTGACTCTCATCTGTCTCCCCTAGTCCTTATCATTAAATCATTCATCCTAAAACTCCATCAAGCCAATTATACCATCCAATTTCTTTGGGTTCCAAGCCATATCGGTATACATGGGAACGAAGTCGCCGACAATCTGGCGAAATCAACGTCCAATTTAATATGTCCCGCTTTCACCCAACTTCCTCGTACCGATTTCATTCCAATTTTACGGTGTCATATATCTAACCTCTGGTCTACTTATTGGTCAAATCTCCCAGCCGAGTTTGCCACCAGATACAAAAACATCGTACCAAATGTTCTAAAAAAAACATGGTTTAACAACCTCAATTTACCAAGATCCAGTATCATACAATTCAACCGTCTACGTTCTGGTGACACATTATTACCTGCTCACTCGTACAAATTAGGACTAAACGAATCTCCACTCTGTACTCTTCATTCCAACGAAAGTGTTTGCGATCTCCCTCACCTTCTCTTTGATTGCCCTTCTCTGCGCGCGAAACGCGCTATTTTGTTTAATTCTCTTAGTTCTATTAATGTTCCTCTCAATCTTTCCTCCACCCTCAACTCCAATTCGGAAATAGTCACAAATATAATTATTAATTTTATTTTGGAGGCTGGTTTTATTATATGATTATTTAATTTACTTTACTTTTTATACTTTTTATTTTTATTTTTTATGTTTAACTTTTTATATATTTTTTAATACTGTATTCTATAGAATTGTTTCTAGTTATGTTGACCAAATAATTTTTGAACTGTAATAGTCATACTAAAAGCTAATAAAAAAATAAATAAATAAATAATATTGTATTAATTGTCAATATTCATAGTACATACCTTCTATTTTTAAATCTGTTAGATTTTCAGGTACTATTGGAAAACTCTGAGTCCTTTGATTTTGAATTGTTTTTTTAATAGATTTTTCTTTCGGAAGTTCTTCAAGAATACTTTCCAAAACACCCATCATAGCTTCTGAAAATAACTGTGCTGGCGTAGACTTCGTTATTTTAGCCCGTGTTTTAATTTGCATTTTAATTTTTGCGGCATCAATTTCATTTTGAACGAAAGATGATTATGTTCATGATCAATTTTAATTAAACGTTTTTTATCCAGGGAAGTTTTTAAAATACATGGACATTTGTGACTATTTTTTTTGCAGCATTTCCACCTTATAAAATGTAAACACTCTTTGTGTACAACATACATTATAGGTATACTTTTTAAATGCTAACTTTTCTTTGCCCTTCTAGCTCTCGAAAATATCTAGAGTATCCATAACACTATTCGAATAGAAATTACAACAAAGCACAGAGAAATATACAATACACGAAACTACGAAAGCACACTGTAGGACACTGTAACACACACAAGACTTGACAAATTTTATAAATTACCACTTCTATCAGAACATTAAAGATAAAGGAACCTTTCTTAAGAGGACGCCACACCCGCATGTGTTGTCTCCGTCTTACAAACGTGTAACATACCAAATTTACGCTCAGCAGTTCACGTTTTATGCCGTTAGCTTACAAATTAGAGTGAATCGACCTATTATAAAAGTTGATGGTAAAAACTTTATCTGTGTTTTGTTGGAAATATTTTTACTATAATTCAGTTTTTAAGTGAGTTATGTGTGTATAATAAATGTAAATTAAAAATGCTCATAACTCACTTAAAAACTGAATTATAGTAAAAAGATTTCCAACAAAACACAGATAAAGTTTTTACCATCAACTTTTATAATAGGTCGATTCACTCTAATTTTTAAGCTAACGGCATAAAACGTGAACTGCTAAGCGTAAATTTGGTATGTTACACGTTTGTAAGACGGAGACAACACATGCGGGTGTGGCGTCCTCTTAATTTTTATCCATTATAATATTGTCACATTGTCGCTGTACCTACCTTATTATTATATATTTATATACCTGATCGATATGGCCGTGCTCTGAATCGTTTTTATCGTAGGTAATCAATAATTTATCATTGAATCCAAAATTAACGTTATTTGTGGGAATATAACAATTGTACGTAGGTAATAGGTATGTTATACATTTTGTTATTTTTTTTACGCAATGATATATTAACACCAATATTTAGATTAATTTGCAAAATCTCATATGGGGTTTTTTTCCCGTGGTTATTTTTTCGGGGTCTAAATTTCCGGGGTTATTTTTTCGCGGTACCAGGTAATTTATAGGTAAAATAGTGTTTGCGATTCGGAGAAGGTGCTGAAACCCTAGCTACTCAATGAAGTATTTGTGATGGAATAGTAATAAACACCTAATTTAAGAAATATTTGGAAGGGCTAATGAAATGTTTGGGAGGCTTAGAGTTTTAGCCTATACCTACATGATTTTTAAAATAATTTGAAATAGGTACATGTAAATAGTCTAGAAGTTTGTTTTACAATTCATTGATGTCAGTTTATCAACAAACAAATAAGTAATGTAACATTTAATTAGGTAATTAACTCCACATTTGTAATAAATTTAATAATTTGGAACTTTACTGCAGAACTTCCCGTCCAAATAATGGCTCATATCCGAGAAACTATGATACTGAAATGTACCAATTTTTGTATACTTCATTAGGATTTTATCCATTTTATGTGAAAAATATATGTTAAAATAATATAAAAGTTTTAATTAAATAATATATTATATTATATTACGGGTGCATAGAAAATATTATTTTCGTCGGAATTCGCCTAGGACAACACTGTTTTTCCTTTCACAATATTGGAATGGAATTGGTCCCGTCCCGGGATTTAGTATTGCCCCTCAAATGCATTACTTATCGGCTTATCGCTAAGAAATCTGTGCAAAAAAAAAAATGTTGAATTTTGTCCATTTATTATACAAAATGATTTCATTTCAGTCTGCCACATAAAAAGATCTCTAGATTGATTGACAAGTAACTAAGATTACTGTCAAGATTTTTGTTTATGAAAAAACTAAATAAGTTTACAGTGAACATACTTAATAAGTTTTTTTATCCAATACAGTCCCTTAACATATTTTCTCAATTCCTCTATAAGGAAGATAATTGTTTAAACCTAAGACTGGTCCAAATCTCTATTTAATAAATTTCCTCATGGCCGTCTTTTTCATTATTTATTCTGTTGCAAGCCATCTCCTAGTGTAAGATCAATTGGCATTAATAAATAAATGAATGAATAAAGAAAACTATTAATATGTAAACAAATACTTCATTTAAATAGTTAAATAAATGTGTACAACATTGAATGAAATATAGATGCAATAAGCAAATAAAACATTATAATTTTAAATAATGTCACTTAAATAGTCTAATCAAATTATTCCAGTCCAGGAGAAAATAATAAATATCAACAGACAATAATTTACAATTTAACAAATTTTAGTTTATAGTATTATAGTAAAAAAATATAAGCTTGTCATTTAATTACTAAGAGAAAAAGATTTATTAACTTTTTAAAAATATTATTTTACATAACATAATTCATTGCTTAATTACTTAGTTATAATACAAGATTTACCGTGTATAAATTGTTTATTTGTTTGTTTTTTTTAGTCTTAAATCATTGTTTTTTGTAAAGCAAAAGGTGCACGTCTATTGTGGACATCCACTGCTCTCAGAGCAAAATGGTAAATAAATCCTAATTCAAATACTTCTAGTTCACAAGCCATAGGTAACAAATCTGCTTCTATGTTACCCTTCTTTTTCCACATTGATATGCATGGATGTGTATCTGTCTCTTGGCATACAAACAGTTCATACATTTTGATATCTGCTGTCTGCCAAGTCAAATTCAAGTCCCAAGTTAATGTCACTTTATTTCCTAAAGTTTTGATTGTCATATTAGGTATTGGTGGCACGTTTTTCCACGACGGTTGAGTTTTATGTGGCGGTATTAAGGGATATGGTGGTGGATACTTTGGTTTTAAAAACTTAGAGCAAAAATTATGATTATACTTCTCAGTATGTTTCAATTTGTTTACCGACAAATTTGTTGAATTTGCTTCTTTGTTATTAATAACTTCACAGTCATTTAAACGGATTTTTTTACTAACAGTTTCGTTATTTACAGCATCAGAAGTATCCATATCATCAATAAACATTGTCTTTGATTTCGGACCAGGTTTCCGTTTAGGCAAAGACGATGTGGACGACATAGGTTTCCCAATAATTAAAGATTTGACAAATTTGGTATTAATTGGCAGTACTTTATCGTTACCATTGATTTTGACAGCAGGCACAGGAAAGTTAGTTTTTGATTTCGGACCTGGTTTATATTTTACATTTAAATTTTGGGTACCACTATCTGAATCAATCAAATCAACAATTTTTTTATTTTGAGTTGGTAGTTTGATTTTTGACATATCAGATATCACAACAAGCTCGACTTTATTGTTACCTTTGATTTTGACAGCAGGCACAGGAAAGTTAGTTTTTGATTTCGGACCTGGTTTATATTTTACATTTAAATTTTGGGTACCACTATCTGAATCAATCAAATCAACAATTTTTTTATTTTGTGTTGGTAGTTTGATTTTCGACGTATCAGATATCACAACAAGCTCGTCTTCACTATCTGATAGTGTTAAAATTTCATTTTCGTTATTAGAATTCCTGTGTGCATTGACCCTAAACAATAGTTAAAATAAATTACCATATAGTAAATATAATGTATTTTGATTTATGGATATTAAATAATTTGTCATTATATGATAAATCTAATTAACAAATGATGTAACATTTAAATACATATTTACATGCTATATAAAATTTACTTAAATAAATATTAGAAATAAATTTGTTCAATATTTTTATCAAAATAAAATTCACTACAATTTTAAAAAGAGAGGAAGTAGGAGACTGCTCAATGTTCATACAGTAGTGTACCTCATCATTAAGTCAGTCACTGTAATGTATGTTTAAAAATTTGAATTAAATTATAATTCATTGTATACAAAAATGATTCTCCCTATAGCTAACTTACAAAGAACATGTGTTATATTTTCAAGCTTTTTGAGACGGCCAAAAATTGTGTTAAAATTTATAGAAAAAAAAATTACAAATGTCTATAAATGGCTCAAAAAGAGTCAACAATTTAATGACATATACTAAATGCCAATTCAAAAATTTGGCTAAAAACGCATGAATTTAAGGTTGTTTATTTTTGAATTACACCAAAAAAACAAAATGAACATTTTTGTTACAACTACCAGTTTTGCATAAAAATGTACTAAGATTTTTTACTTTTGTCCAACCAAAATACAAACTAGATTCAAATTCCTACCAGTAAGGCAGTAACCACACAAAACTTTAAGTTTAAAATCAAAGCATTTTAACTGTCCAAAAGGTGATGACAGTTAGAAAATAAACACACATCATTGTAAATACATGAATCTATACATTTATCCCTCCAAATCTAAATTTGTTAAAAATCAACAGTAATTTAAATACATTTTTTTTATAATATATATCTTACGTGTTTAATTTGTTGCTCCTGGAAATTTTAACATTTTGATAAACCGAACTAGCCATACATCTCTGTGGTTGTGCAAACTTATCTATTTGTAAATCTCTCTCCAAGCGTTTTACAATACTAAGTAAGACTTTAGCTTCAGTCTCTAATTTTTTAAATTTTGATTTCCAACACTCAACATTTGTCTTTAACACTTTTAGGTCAATAATATCCTTCTTGTCAGTCTCGTTGTTCAGGATAAAGTTTGTGATTTCTCGTTCTAATGTGTTATTGAGGGTTGAAAGTGAAAGTTTAATTATACCGCTATCTAATTTGATAGATATTTGAGGTTCTTGTTCTGACTTATTACTCATTTTGTTTTCTTTGTTAATTTTGAATTGTGTTGTTTTTATATGCTTGCAATTTTTGCTATAAATTGAAAATATAATACTAAATTAGTCAATTAGAATAAAAATGTAGAAAACAAATAGGTAATAGTATGTAATATAGTATAATAACTATTATACCCTAACCTTGCTATAAATTGAAAATATAATACTAAATTAGTCAATTAGAATAAAAATGTAGAAAACAAATAGGTAATAGTATGTAATATAGTATAATAACTATTATACCCTAACCTTGCTATAAATTGAAAATATAATACTAAATTAGTCAATTAGAATAAAAATGTAGAAAACAAATAGGTAATAGTATGTAATATAGTATAATAATATGCTGCATAGTAATTAATAACAAATAGATAATCAATTGGTAAATCATTATAATCAAATGTTAATGGAGGAAATGCATCTATTTTATATTTCTATGATAAAATGTAACCAAATCATAGACCGGTAAGCAGAATATATAATAAAAGTACAATTTTTATAATATTTGTACTTGTATAAGAGATTTAGAGTTTTAGTTTAGAGATTTAAATTGTTTTGATTGGTTCGTGAGCACATTGACATTTTTATACCTAGTAGGTATATAATATATCAGTAACAATAGTTACTTCCATAGAGTCACAGATGGGTTGATATTATTACAATAATTCAATGGAAACGATGTTTCGAAAAAAAAAAAAAATACAAAATTGGGCATTGATTAAATACTATACATTGTTCATTTCATCAATGGTGTATCTAATATAGGTACATAGAACGTACTATACCTATAGTTTCAGCAACCATTAAATCGTAAAACCTAAAAGTTAGCGTAAGGATGGTATTTTTATCACATATTAGTTATTACAGAGTAAAGAATTAAAGAAATATACTTATCTAGACCAGCGTTTCCCAAATAGGGGGTCGCGACCCACCACCGGTCCACGAAGAAAATATAGTACCGGGTCGCAGAATTAAATCAAATGTTCATATTAAATGTTGTCACTCGCATATAATTTTGTTTGATAATTTGAACTTTTTAGTACGAATAACTATTATTTACAACATAGATACGCTTCAATTTTATTATAAAATCCTATGTGGACATTCAAATGTGTTTTATTTTTACTTTTTTTTACACGATGATAAATGTAAACTATTTTGATGGGTCACGAAGGGGAAAAATATTAATTACCGGGCCAGCTCAAACAAGAGTTTGGGAAACGCTGATCTAGACAATAAATTATAATATAATATTATTGATTTACCTCAAAGATTGTCTAGGGCTATGACGATGATGAAAGACACTAACCAATAGTCAATAGAGATGTGGCGCAGAACTGCAGAAAAAGCAATTCAGAAAAACGCCAGTGCCCAGTATGGCAGTATTTACCTAGTGATTACAGACGATTTCAACCACCACACTAAAGGCGCCTTCAGAGCAGCTCACAGTGAAACGTGATAATGTGTAGTATACACATTTAATCTATTCTGTGGTATCATAGAACAATTATAGACCACGGTAAAATGCCAAATGGCTTATCCGACGACCGTCAATATGAAACCAGGGGATCTTGTTGACCGGGGATCTAGGTGATACTTCACCATTTAATCTATTCTGTGAATGAAACTAGCAACCAGCTGATTTTAAGACTGTAGCGCTTCTAGCGGATAAAATAAAGACTATGCTGACTACTTTAAACTTTTACCCGCCTAAAACTGTATTAACCTCTTCTGGGCAGAACTGTTGTATGATTAAATAAAATAATACATTAATACTTAAAACAAATTAAACATATTAATTGTAATTTGATATTCTTAAATCGTGGTGTAAATTTAGTATTTATCATTTAAAAATTGGTGATGTAATGTATTTGAATTCTGTTTTATTATTATACCAAATAGATTCGACATTCGCATTCAATATTATTTACTGTTTAGGCTGCTCTGATTCAATCGCAGCCGTTAGAGTCAAAGTAATAATCTGGGATTTGTTAGTTTGTGCATTTATTTCACATATAAATGGTATGCATCTGAACTTTATAGGCGTGTGAACATTTTTAAACGTAAATAAGTAAATATTACGATCGACGCGCTTGTTTCGGTGTATTGTTGCTAGGTCCATCAATGAAGGAGGAACGATTGTTACAATGATGCAATTGCATATAGCTTTTAAAAGTATTAAATAGGATATCAATTTATCTTTGGTTTAAAGAATGAAAGAAATACACAGACTATGCCTGCGGGCTACTTCGTTTTAGGAATAAAAAAAATTACATAAGTTAATTAAATTCAAAAAAAATTAGAAGGGGGACCGGGCATCCAAAGGTATTTTCGTTTTAAGAAGCAAAAAAAAAATTCAAAATACATTTTACGAGTATAGGAAAGAGAATGAGACTGCAGTCTAATTTCCAGATTCTTAAAACAAAAAAATTAATTAAATATTAAATGTTCACTTTGTGTAAAGAAATGAAAATGTATAAATAAAAGTTAAGAACTGAATCTAAATCTTATCTGTCCTTTACCCAAAAAATCATTCATCAGTATAGACGGTTTTTAGGTTTTTATTATTATATCGGTAAACGCTATACTGACTTGAAAACTGTGCTTAAAATTATGATAAAATTATGTTCGGTATATCGTATATGGCTTGGCCAATTTCATTTTTTCAGAAGTACCTCTAATATCCGTCCTACCAACCCAAACCTGATAAGTACTAGTCAATATTTATTAATATCCACCCAATATATCCTGCAACTACCCAACCATCCAGCAAATCATTCATTTCTGGAAGGCAGCTGCCCCAGCCCCCAAGAGTAGGGAGTACCCTTCACAATGCCACTGACTGCCTTACTATTATACGTCTGATAATCCCTCGGTAATATTTAAATATTTCCTTTCATTTTATGTTTACAATATCGAATTCGTTTTTAAGAAAAGATTATTGTAAAGCTCATGACCAGTGATGATATTCCACTACCATATCACAATATAGCTTCAACATAGCTTTTATAGGTTTGACATTGACCCTGACCTATAGTCTCTTGGATAAAAAGAGACCTGCGAGTTAGCGTTGCCGATCTCTTGAATTATGTGTCTGCTTAACAAATCGAACTAGTTGATTTCCAGCACGGTTTCTTTAACGCTATTGATTGCCGCGCCACAGCGTCGAGCCTCACAACTGCTCACGGATCAGCACAGTCGTTGGCCTGGACGACTTTACGGCTGTCACATAGCAGAGCAGTCTACGCGGCTCATAGATGAGGCCGGATGCGGCGATCAATAGCGTCGTGTATATACTCTATTCAGAATAAGAATGTCCAAATTCACGCATAAATACTGTTAACCGGGCAGCTGACAGTAACTATCGTACAGAGCGTCATTTGTGGGAGAGGAGGCGTGCAGAGTGTACATTTGCACCAACTTTATTATTAAACGCCTTATTTGGAGTGCCAAAAATATAAGCGCCGATAAACCGAAGTGTCTTATATTATATCATATATTTTATATTTTTTCAGTATTTAAAAAAAAAAGGTATTGTGCTAATGTGTTTTATTTCCAAAAATGTTGGATGTGGTTATTGTGTTTCGACAATATTATAATTGATAAAATAAAAACAAAAATATAATTATATTATATTATAAGAATGAGTGCATAGATAATATTTAAGTTGTTAAATTCAAATTGAAAGTGGAAAAATTTAGAAATATGAATTAAATGGACTGTATATCTGTATATTATGCCATTGTGAGCAAGGGTACCTACCCATAAAATAAATTGTAGGTTTTATTAAGTTAGCTATATTATATATTTCGATAGTGTGCAGGGATAAAATAAAGTATAGGTACCGGTCAAGTATTTTATTATCAAGGTTATTTATCAAATGTAAATACCACTGTCCACTGGTATCCACAATATAAATATGAATACATTAAAAATACCTACACATAGTTCGGAAAAAATAGTAACAATATTGTAATATTTGTATGCTAATATAGCTGTATAACTATATGTCTATATAAGTAACATTATATTAAATAAATTATACAAATATTCTTAAGTTTTTGAATATTTTTTTCAGGTAAAAATGATTTAGGTGTAAACTCGGTCCGGGGTTTGTGCAAGTAAAAATGATTGACGTGTAAACTCGGCCCAAATAAAAATGTACATAAAATTTTCTTATATTTTTGAGAACCATTTAGCATTACCCAGAGGACACCATGAGGAGGCAATTCTCATTATCCTCCAAAAATTATTATCAAATTATTATTCATAGTATGAAGTTTGTTATATAAATGCAAAATGTAAGTAAAATGTTTCAGTAACGGATTTCATTTGATAATTCAGTGTAAAAAATATAAGTAAAATTTATTTATGTAAAATTGTAAGTGTAAAAAAATATTTACATTTGGCCGAGTTAACAATCGACCTTTTTAACTATCTTAAATTTCCGGGCCGAGTGTACAACATAAAAGGTAACCGCGGGCCCAGTTTACATTTGCCCCGCAATACTGTATCGTTTATTTCGTGCCTTTTTTTTGTCCTATTTATGAGTGCAGTGTGGATAAAATTCCATGGTCCTAATACCGATATAAGTCGATGTAAAATTCAACGAGTGGCGCGGCGAAGGGGGTAATCGCGGCGGTCGTCTCTGAGTTTCTTAAGGAGTGGTGGGTGGGTAATGGCCAACCGGTGATAATTTAGTATTACCTACTACCTATAGTATTTTAGCAATAACTACGACGAGTAGGTAGTTAAAAATATGACAGTGAATGCCTTTATCAGGTTGTTGGGGCTGCAGGATGGATGAAATATTAGACTAGTCTCGGTACAATTTCAAATTCTCCATGTCACTGAATCCAATCATATATATTATTAAACAGTGCCGTTGTGGTTAACACTATAACACTATAGATAAACATTAATGGTAAGTGGTAACACTATAGATATCAGTTACAGTATAAAATATTTATATTATACCATGGAACAATTCTTATATTATGATACCACACAGGTCCTCACGGGAGTTATGAGGGACAGGGTGTCATATCCAATATATAATAATGCAGAGCACACCACTGATACCATGGAACATCATTGACCATTTCATTATCTATCATTACCAGATCACTGACCAAGTTTACAATTGGGTATAAGTAAATGTTTGGAAATTGTGTTAAAACAATGATATAATTTTATTATACATAAATAATCCAATAATAATTAGTCAAATTTAACTCTAAACAAATAGTTTTTTGTCTTTTGTCTCGTTCAAAACTGGTAGCAAATATATTTTATCTTGGATCATTTAACTTCACTTTTTGTTTTATTTACAAGGGGTTAGGCAAACAAAAACACAATATTTTATCATTTGGTTTATAATAAAATAATACATACGCTATCAACAAATTACAATAAGTGTTAAGTAGGCAAGGTATTTGTTTATTGCCAAAAAAAAGTAATCCAAGAAGTTCATTAAATAAATTACATTTTACTACTTTTAATGTATTTGCATTTAACATTTAATGCATAACATACATGTACAGTATAATTTTTAAATTAATATATTGATATTTACATTGCTTGTGATTTGTTGTAATATACCAATTGGGATAGTATTCAACACTTTCATATATATTTTATGTTCTGATTTATGTATTTCTACTAAAAATGTACAATATTATGTTATAATAGTTTTATAACAAAAGTGTAATCTAAATACACAAAACAATAAATAACAATAATTATAATGTTGTACTTAATTTTTGGGATTTTGATTTTTGAAATTGTTATAAAACAATAGTTTTATAAATACACCTTAGTTACAATAAAATATGAGCTCAAAATGTCTGATAAAATAACAATATAGTTGATTTTATGATTTCATTTAAATTTATTTAGAACTATTCCGAATAAATTTCAATGTTTTTTTTTAGTAATTGTATGCAGTTTTAAATATAGGGGCAAAACTAAGTTAGCAAAAATAAAATATAATTTAAGACTTAAACTAAAAACAAAAAAAAGAGGAAAGGAAAAAACAACCGAGAACGAAAAAAAATATAAGTGCAAATATAATATATCAGTAATATTAGATTATTAAAAATACTCCAAATTACAAGTTAATAAAATTGATCTTGAAATTTTACGTTAATGTTATGATGGAGTATAAAGGTACTTAATGATATAAATACATTATTATTTAAACTAGTTACTCGGTATAATTTTTTTCTATAAAAAAAAATTTCATTTGTTTTTCATATTACATAACATTTAATTTTTAAAATTATACTTTGTTGTTGCATACCTAGATACAGAAATATATATTGCATCAAGATGGGTTATTTTTTATTTTTTCCTTGTTTACCAGATCCTCTGGGTGGTGTAACTGGTCTGCCTGATGACAATCCTCCATACATGTACTTTCGTTTGTCGGCCGGCTGGAATAAATATTTTAAGTTTTAACAGTCAATAGGACTATAACACTTATAGCTTAACACACATATTAACAAATGTATAATTATTAATTCAATACTGCACAAAATATTTAGTTTTGAGTTAAAAAGTCAAACCGTGGAAAAAAAAATTAAATTTATCATAACTGTGTCAAGAGTTTGAGATTGGTTACCTTGAAAGTGTACAAACAAGAGCAGCAAATTTTGCAATTGCTGTTGTATTTGTGGGCCGATTTTTTTTATAAGCAACTGGAACGACTATGTATCATATTTTAAAGTTTAACTAGCTAAGTTATACCTGTCTACACTCTACATGATGAGGTACCCTTAGAATTAATTAACCTAGGTTCCAAAAAAAAAAAATTTAATTGTTCCCAAGAATTCTATAATATCTATATTAAAAATTTAATTAAAATACAATACATAATCTTAAGAATTAGATGCTTAACAACACAAATAACTTTTTACATTATAACACATTATAATATTACATGTTACCATAATACACAACAATAAAATATTTTAAATAAATTTAAGAAAAAAATTATTTTATCAAATAATAGCTTCTGCTGAAAATTGGGTAAGTACTAATGCACTATGTAGTATGTAATAAATAAAAAGAACCTATTAAAATAAATACATTTGTTTCCAAAAAATTTAGCATTAAAAATCAATAGTCTAGCACTATGTATTAATAACCCTGTTAAATTGTTTCCTGTCAATTAAACTTAATTTGGATTAATTTCAGTTAAAATAATTAATTTATATTAAATTTTGATTAATTACTATAATTGAATTTAATTCACACATTAGAATCTAAGAATGGTGATCTAAGTTAGCCAATTGGCTGATGTTTTTGATAAGCTCAACGCTTTTAATATGGGATTACACGGCAAAAATATGACAATATTCACTGTTCATGATAAAATAAATACTTTCAAAAGAAAATCGGAACAATAAAAATTCCAAAAAAAAAAAATTTATACTTATTCCACATTTATTGATGAAAATGAACTCTCTCTGAAGGAAGATTTAGATACTGAGATATTGAAACACAAGCGCTGAAAGTAAATTTTTCATAATATTTTTCTGAAGACTATTCAAAGAAAAATTGGATAAGAAACCCATTTTTGTATTGACAAAGAATCGTACATTGATATGATAAGTGACAGCTCAATGATAGACAAACATTTTGGATGTCAACAAAAATAGAATATCTATCTCTTTTCAAGCAAGCATTACAGTGGTTAACTCTATTTGTCACTACTTATTTGTGTAGAGAGGTATTGTTAGAGTGGATTTTCTGAATTCCTGTATTTGAAAAATAAGTACAGAAATAGGCTCAATATTCAAAGTGACTTAAGAGTGAAAATAAGTTCCATTCAGCCTGATATTAATGTTCTTGTACAAAATAAACAACCACAAATATCACATTAAATTTAAAAATTAGGATTTAACTAAATATGTAGATTTTTTCATTTTCATATAAATATCAAATAATAAAAAATGTTAATAAATTAATAAATAATAAAAATATATATTAAAAAAAATTTGACTCATAATTTAGTTTTAGAATTAAGGTGGTACGTGTATTCATCATAAAAGTGTCTGGTGGTACTCGATGATAAAAAGGTTGGTAACCTCTGTATTAGACCATTTACTTAGATTCTACTTTATATCACACATATTAGAGCAATATTTTTATGTTTTTTTACACTGTGTTTTTGTTGGGATATAATATACACAAGTTGAATACTTGTTTTTTAGACATATATAATATTTACTACTGAACTATCTACAAATGCTTTTGTAAACAGGCCCATTCCCAACACTTAAAGAATATTGTTAAGAATAAACAACAATTAACACTAATCATCATGCTTATTGTACAAACAAATTTATTAATACCAGGTTTTAGCCAGAACTGTATTTTACTATATGTTAATTAAAAATATAAGGTAGGATTTGGCATACTCAGATGACTGGGGACTCTGCTCTATTATAATTCGTGCAGTTAAAAATTAGGTCAATAAGAAAATAAATATGAACTGATATAGGGAAAGGTTTTAAAAGATTGTCCCATTCAGACTTACTAATTAGACAACGGAAAAGATGCATTAGCATCATAGAATTTTATGCGTCTCCAGTATTTGAATCTATCAGTCTTTAAAAAAAATAAAACAAGTTATAAGTTATAAAAAAGTATTATTTTTAATTTCAACTCATAATTTTCTATTAATTGAAAAAAAGAAACATGTACAATGTTTTTAATTGTCCAATATTTTTTAAAATCTCTATATTATTATCTCAAGTTGGTAATATAAATAACACAAGATTAAAATAAAAATATAATATTCAAGCTTTGATGTATACACTACTTCAATTACCACCTATAATTTAATTTCTTAAATTGTATATTTTTACTTTATATGTATTACTTGTTGGTATGATATATATTAAAGAAAATCAGTTTTTTTTTTATCTAGGTAAGATATTGTTTTGGTACATTATTTTAAAAATACATGATTTTCTAACCAAACTCATCCTAACACAGCTATGTTCCTTACCAAAGTTAATAATATTTAATTTGTAAAATAATTTTACTACAAAAAATATTACTTATAATAAGCTTCAATTTGTAAAGTTAAATTTAAAAACAACCATACCTTTAAAATCTGGAATGAGCACATTAGAGTTTCATCGACAGACATCATTGCTCCAGCATTATCAAACTCTCCACAATAATTTGGAGCTGAAAATAAAGTGACCAACTGACGCTTTGCAAAGAACTCATAACCATCCTCTACAACCTAAAAATAAAAATTACAAAATAAATTAACAATATTGATTTAGTTATTAAAATATATACAAACCTGGTGAGCCCTACATATGAGATCGAAATCGTGTTTATGCAAAAATTTAGTTACAACCTCAGCACCAAATGTAAATGATACACCTCTGTCATTTTCTCCCCAGCCCATTGTATCCTTTGAAAAAATTTAACAGTTAAAAATTATACATTTAAAAGTAGAAATTTTAATATATTATTACTTTATCAGGATCAGACCAAAGCAAGTCGCATAATAATCCCTGATCAGGAACATCTGTTGGCCTCATAATCCTCCTAATTTGTTCCATTGATTGCAAGTCAGGACTAAGACCACCATGACAACAAAAAATCTTTTCATCAACAATTGCTGCCACAGGCAAACAATTGAAACAGTCTGTAAATATTTTCCAGAGCTTTATATTATACCGCCGTTTACCTAAAAATAATATAAATAAATTATTACATTAAGGGTTTTTTTCAAATAATTTAATAAATACTTACATTCATCGTAAAATCCATATATTCTGTTTATACTAGCGCATTCGTGATTGCCACGTAAAAGGAAGAAATTTTCAGGGTATTTTATTTTATATGCCAACAACAGACATATTGTCTCCAAAGACTGTTTGCCACGGTCGACATAATCACCCAAAAATAAGTAGTTGGACTCAGGTGGAAAACTGCCATACTCAAATAAACGTAGTAAGTCATAGTATTGACCGTGAATATCCCCTTGAAAAGAAAAAACATTTCACTTTCAATTAAGAACATTTAAACCTTTATACAGTATGTAAATGTATATATATATATTCACATTGTACAAATATTAAGTTGCCGGGTAAGTAAACTAAGTTTTTAGCCATCTAGTAAAATTATTAAAATTTGTATAACGTATTTTTAATTTTAAATAATGTTACATGAAGTTTTAATGTAAAATGTTTAAAAGTTGTTATTACCAATTATATTATGAGTATATTTATTCTATATTTTTAAGATTTTTTTTTAACATGAAGTTTTAAGCACATTTTAACAATAAATTTATAGTAAATCAAAATAAATAAATATTAAATTGGTAAAAAAACTGTTTTATCACAACGAAATTTCACAATTAAAAACAAATTATAAAAATCAAACAACAGTAGGTACAATTTGTTTATCAATTAATATATCAGATTTTTTTTTCAAGCATTTACATTATTCTTCTTGATAGTGATTCCAAAAATGTAATTATGAGTTAAATAGACATAATTCAATTTTTTTGCATAAAATATCATTAGTAACTACTTTCTAAATGATAATACTTATTAGTTATCACAACAATTTCTACCTTAGGAGTTTAAAACACTAATATATTTTCTTGATTATACTACATTTTTATTTTATGTAGAACCCTAACCAAAAGAATATTAATGACATTTTATCATAATTTCAATTCTTATTTAAAAATAATAAATATTATACACATAATAATACAGTCAAAAATAAAACTGTTAGAGTAATTACAGTAATAACTTTTTTTTAAAAACTAACAATTCAACATCAAATTCCCTTGGAAATTGCAAAAGGACTGTTGGTCTTCTTTAAATACCAAAAATATTCCAAGACTTTCATTAGGTACGACAGATACTTGTTCAAAATATAAGGTATGATATTTATTCCAATTTAATAACTATTAATAGTGAGTTTGTACATAGCAATTTTAGAGAAGGAAAGAATAACTTATCTACTAATATGAAAAAAAGGATTTAAAGTTTGATTTATGTTTAATAAATAACCTGAAACTAGTAGGCAATTCTATTGATTAAATTTGTGTATTTCAGATCAACAAATACAATATTGTTTTTTTAAATATTTGAAATAAGAATTTTATATAAGTGAGTTTATGTAACGATAATATGGTTCACTTTGTAATATCTATAATTAATAAATACAAAAACAACTATTACATTTTATTTATTCTGTGGCATACAATAAAAACACAATATTTACATCAAGACAGTACAGAGCACGACCAAATGATTACCAAACAGCACACTGAGTACAGTCAACAATATACCTAGTAATAATTGGCAATGGTAAGGGTGTATAGCTAACAGCCATGTAGATACGACATCCGGTCAGAGTGGTCAAGGTACTTACCACATATTTTCAACGGCGCTTCGAGTTCCAATAGTATGGGTTGCGATAGGAAGATCTCCCTGGACTTGAGGCACAGGCCCCTAATTTCACCTTCGGACAGCTGAACGTTCTTGCCTGGTCTCGCACCGCGCACTGTTGAATAGTTACAACAATTGTTACAAATGAATCGTCATCGGTCCCAGGGACCGACCGAAATAGGTACCTAGAGACGGACGACGGCGGTGCCGCGTTCGCGTCACGGCCCACCGGCGGCTTACCTTCCAAGAGTCTTGAAATTATGTTGTCGATGTTCAATTTGTCACTGTCAGTCATTGTTTCGGCGTGCGCGGTGTGTGTGTGTCGTGATTACTGTTGTCGCGGAGTCCGTGGTCGTGGAGATTGTTGTAGCTGCCGCCGTCGCCGCACGATGCTTGATCGGGTGTGATGTCGAGCCGGCGTGCTTAGGTTCAGGTGCGTGCAATTGACGGAGAAGCTGCGAGCTGAAGGTACACGGGGATTTGCCTTGTAGGGAGGGAGCCGGATAAAATGATGGTAAAATAAAATATTTTTGTTTACGTTATCGCGACCGACGAAAAAGGAACGCCGACGTACTCGTCCCGAGAATGTAAAGTGAAATGACTGAAATGGCGTAGTTCGGACGTTACGTCATCAACAATTTTTTTTCCTCTCTCACAACCCCTCTCACCACCACCACACCCGGTATTGTTTATTCTTCCACGACGGGTACCAAATACCGACCGTTTTTCAAATATCACACAAAATTATTACGGTGGGGTCGGTCGTCTCGTCTGCGGCGGCCTCGTTGACGGCGTTCGTTCCTACTTCTTTTAACGAATTTTTGATTTTCTATTCCAAAGAAAATAATAAGTTGTAAGTACTAAGTAGACCGATAATTAATAATTATAGATATATAGAATATCTGAATATCGTTGTAATAATAATTATCGTTTATCGATAATATTGACAGTAGTTGTATTTTAAAAAACCCGATTTCATCTATATAGCGACTATTTATTATTTAAACTTTGAACAATGAAGAATGAATGGTGCGCCAAATTCCAGTGACCAATGCCGACCATAGAAATGCTTTGATACGGCAACAACTAACAAGTAACAACCCGTTTAACGAGTTTGGAATAGGTTTATAATAAATGAGCAACGACCGCGAAAAATTGATTCTTAGATTTTTTTTCGCACAGCACAGACATAGTACAAATTATACACAATAATGGTCAATGAGACAAAACCAACACGAATGCGCGATTCTAATCGGTTATGGTTTCGCATACATAGGTATTATTATATTATGATATATTGTACGTCGAGGTACCGAGGTCGCAACGAGACCGTATCGCAAATTATTTACGATGGAATTGGGAGACTTGTGTGGTTGCAGTGGGTATTCATCGGGACCGAGAATCACTGAATGAATGAATGGTCGAAAAGTGAAAACCATAGAACTATATAATCAATGGTTGTACGAATGATCGAAGACTAGGACATAAACTTAATTATTAAAGTCTATGGACTATGACCCAAGAATATGGATTACCGAGTGGTTATATTATAAAAACGGTAATCGGAAAAAAGTTTAGTTTAGGATAATAGGGAATAATGTTAATTTGTGGCTATTTTAAAAAGATAATTGGCATTATTATAATAACTATAATAGGGTAGTATAAGAGGTACTATAGACTATAGTCTATAATTGTATTTATAATTATAAATACAATTCCTATTACATAGGATTATTTTAGACATTTTAAAGTAATTGACAATTTTCTAGTGTAGGACCATTTTTATCGGGATTTTTTTTTTCTAGCGTGGCACTTTTTTCTACGCGGTTCCAATGGGCGATGGTCAAATAAAAATCTTTTAATTGCTTGATACAAACTATAATACACTTACACGAACGATCAACGGCCGTTAGGTTACTAACAAACAACAAACTTATTAAATAACTACACTTCATAAAGTTTATATCACACTGTAGTACATCAATAATTTTATCTTTTAGTACCTAACAATAAATATTGGAGGAAAATACAAAACTATATCGTACACAGCAAATTACATTTGGGCCAATTATATATCTTTTATTCTTTTTTTTTTGTTACTGCTCGGATATGCGGTCTACATATATATGATTGTAGATCACATACACGAGTATCACCAAATTTTGTTCATAGATCTTTTTACAATAAAATCACTCATCAACCCATAAATTCTTGGAACGCACTATTTTTTTTTTTATAACATGTTTTACACGTACATGCAGAACGTACATTTTGGTCCTCTTGACCATATTTTTAGTGGTTTAACCCAGGTCTTATTAAAGTTTATAACTACAATATTATCTATAATAGTATTATCCTGTAGAAGCATTAATTTTATAATAAACAGTACAATATTAAAATGTATTCTGCTAACTGCTTGCATAGGGCACAGCAGCACAATAAATAGTTATTTGGCAATAATAATTCTGATGACGTATTAAGATATTTTTATAAAACAGACGGCAAGCACGTACAAATAATATTCAACTGTAATACGACTAGGCATTATGATGTTATTATTTATTTACCGTTAAGTGTAAATTGTAATATTATATCTTATTTATTACTTGTATTGTCATTTGTCGCAACTCGCCAATTCGCAATCGTAATGAGTGGCGGGCGGCGGCGGCCGCTGGTCGATGGTCAGGCACGGTGACAAGTATAGCAATTATTCGCATTAGGCAGTTATTGGTTTTGTAAAGAAAAAAATTATCGTATGAAAACTGTTTTATTTTTTTAAGTAATGCTTACGAATTGTTATAGCTTAAACTTAATAGCTTTTAGTGCAGTAATGTTACAAGGAACCGTACGTCTGTAAATGTACAAACAGAAATTACCCAATATGTCTTAATCATTATAGATTTATCTGTGGGGGGGGGGGGCAAGTGTCCCCTATATTTGGCTTTGTCCCACCTGTACTTTGACAAAATGAAATGAAAATAAATGTTTATTTAATAGGTAAGTCATATTGATTATCTTTAGAGAGAGTATTTTAATTTCGCTATTAAAAGAAATCGTAAATACCTATTACTGTTTCATAGTAAAAATTAGAGGTGGGGCTAACTGTTTGAAGTTCAAAAAACAAATCAAACCTAGAGTAAGTATTCAGTTTGAGTTCAAAACTTCGAAAGTCAAATCTAGTTTTCAAAAAATCAAACTAAACCGAATTCGAACAAAACATTTGAAATTCTATAATTAATCTTTAAATCAAACTTTAAAATAGTTCAAAATCCAAAAAAAATTTGAACACGTCTAACATTGAGAACAAAAAATATTTCCGGTGTTTAATATTACAAAATTAAAATTATATTATTGTCCGAACAGCAATTATTTCTGTTATTGGATTATTTATACTTTATAGACTAACTGACTTACACGTCATAGGGTTCCGTTCCGGTATTTAACAAAATGTTTGGTTTGACATACGATTAAAAAGTTTGGTTCGAGACCATATTTTTGAGTTTGACCCACCTCTAGTAAAAATTATTCGTAAGTAAATAGTAATCCTCTCCCCTCACACCAATTACCATTGAAAAAATTATTATTCCCACCCCTAAAAAGTCTGGCGCCGCCCATGTAATGAGTGTTATACATTTGGGTTTTTAAACACCCTATAGTGTCTATGTACTAGCGGAATTCGACAATTTTTTCTGTTACACAATATTGAAGTTAAGCTACAATGCTACTTAAAATTAGGGATTGATCAAAATTACATTTTCAAAACTTGTAAAAACATACAAATTTTAAAATATAATATAGTAAACTCGTTATGTCGAAGTTAAAGGGGAACAGAAAAAAATTTGAGTTATCAAGTTTTATTGTAATGGGAATTATTTCAAAGGGATTTCAATTAAGTTTGAGATTACGAAAAACTGGAGACATCAACATTTGAAATAATAAGAATTTATTGTAATAGTTAGTGTTTCCATTTAACAAAAAAAAAGAAAATTAAAAAATCTGATATACTTGAACATTTTGAACTTGATTGTGTTCAAATTTAAATGTTGGTTTTTAAAATGTTGAACTATATGAATTTTTTTAAAGTTAAAGGTATTTTAAGGCTCAAGAACCCATCCCTATATTTTAAATCAAATGATAGGTTAAGATATCTAGTTCAAAAGTCATAACACAATAGTAACTATTGATTTGATGTATTAATCAATGTTTTCATCTTGTCATTGAAACTATATAACTATTATTCAAAATTAATTAACTAATATATGTGAGCATTATAATCTACATATTATAAGAAGGTAGTATCATTCCAATTATTCCACCATACTATTTCTGAGTATTGAAATATAATATTATGATCTATTGAAGAACAAACAATATTAATAATAATGTAACCTTGACTTTTGAGTATATTATTTGATTGAATTTAACTACACACTTCCTTGTTTATTTAAGAACATTTCAAATATAAACATACCTTTAATAAAGAAAATAGTGTAGTTTTTTTTTTTAAAAAAACTGACATATTTTATTGGTTAGAATATGAATATCTTATTAGTTCTTGATATTATAAAATTATATACAATAAAATAAGTACTAAAAAAAAACATAACATTGTTTTATTTATAGTCATATCATTAAATACAATTATATTCTTAGACATCTTCTCCAAATTCTATATCAAATTGTTCTTTAGATATCTGAAACAAACATTCAAATATTTAATAGGTAATTATATTTATAATTATATTTTATTAAGATTTGTTGTCTCCATTTTATACTAATGCATAGTATACCAACATTTACAATTAGCAGTTCTAATGAGAATTTATACATATTAGTATTTTACAAGCTTGCTTAAAAATTAAAATATTGTAAAACAACGACAAGAGAACAAAAAATAATGTTCTTACATTTAAATTTAATAACAGGTCAATTCACTCAAATATTTAAGCTAACAACACAAAATCGGAGCAGCTGAACATACATTTTGATATGTTATACGTTAGTAAAGTAGATGAAGAAAACACATGCAGGTACAATGTCCTCTTAAATGACATATATCAATATAATCAATTATTATAATATACAATATTGCTTATTTCATCACAGATAAAATACATAATAGTAGGTATAACAGTTAAATTTTTAAAAGGTACAATCAAGTAAGAAAATGTGTATAACTTTTCCAGCGTCGTAACTGACCCTGGTAGTTATTTATTACATTTACTAGTGATGATACAAACACCAGCAGCAGCCACCATGTTGACAATATCACTGTTGAATATTGTACAGCACCACTGAGACACTGAGTATCATTCACATAAGATAATTAAAAATTTTAATGTAAATATATTTATAATGAGTTACAGAACCAACATTTTAATGTACACTTACATTCATTTTAGTATTCATGATAAATCATATTAATATTGTACAAATTGTATATACGACATATTTGTAAATACATAGGCAGAATGATTTTTTAATGACCCAATTAATGACCAGTTATTTAAAAATGTTCAAAGTATTATTTCCTCTCCTTAAATGAGTTGTATATTTATTACTTTTATCTAAATTATATACGATGTGTATGAATATGCAAATTTATATGTAAAACTTATATGTCTTTTTATTTACGAGTTTATGACCTTTTAAACTGTATTTTAATAAGTTGATTACAACATTCAAAGTTTGTTGTTAAACTGCCAATTGGCATTCATTTTTCTATTTCAAACATATAAATAGACCATTTTGTATTAAAAATTCTCAACAAATTATTACAGAAGTTTATTAAATTAAAAATATACATAGTTATTGTTTTTATTGTATTATAGATCTGTGCTGTTAAGATACTGGCTGAAAAGAAAATTAATTACAAATGGATATGATTCTAAAAACTAGAATAATTGTTATTAAAATGGTATCACCATTATAATACACTTAACAGCAGGTATCAAAGATGATAGAAGCATATAATACTAAAACATTTAATAACAAGTGTATAGATTAGAGGTTCTTTTAATCCAATAAATAGGAATTTGTTTTTTTTTTTAAAAAAGGTTAGGTTAAGCTAAACCATGATTTACCATTCTCTTAATCCTGATATTTTTATTATAGCCACACAATTTTATTTACTAATTGAAATGTTTAAAAATTACCTTTTTATTTTTAAATTTTTTCATTAAGGCAATATCTTTAGCTAAATCATTCAATTCGTCTTGACTGAAGGCCTGTTCTCGTTTCTTTTTTGCTTTGGCTTTTCCTTCTAACTCCATTTGTTTTCGTAATTCTTTTTTCTTTTTGCGTTTTTCTCTTCTTTCGAGTTTTTTTTGTTTGGCATCAGCCCATGCAACAGTTTGTTTTAACCCTTTTTTATGTTTTATTTGACCAAGCCAAACTCCTGTTTCCATGTAATTTTGTAACTTCTTTTGCCGTGACTCTTCCCTCTCGTTATTTCTAATTCAAAGTATATAAATATATTGTCATATAAAAATATTCAAAGGATAGTCTTCTGTAAGCTACTTACTGATATTTAATAGAATTGAAATCGATATCAACAGGAATAAAATCACTAGTAACCTTATTTTTTAATTCTGGCATTTTTGGAAGTCTTAAAAGACCAAAACCAGTTGCAAGTTTACCAAATTCCAAATCTGTAAATAACAATTTATTTTCAATGCAATTTAAAAATAAATGCATTTTAAATTATACAAATATTAAAAACTGAAAACTTTATAGAAATTAGATTTTACCAGTTTACAATAATTATTTATTTTATATTTTATACAAAATAAAACAATGACTAAAATCACAAATTTTCATTATACATGAAACTGCTAACTATAAGTCAGCTATAAAAGAAATATCAGAATTTAAAAGAAATATAAAAACATGCATAGTATTCAAACCCAATACACGTTAAACATACTCAAATCCACTGGGGCACTGGGCTATCAGTCTTATCATATTATCTACGTTGATGCACTCTTATCTAGACGTGTTTGATGGTTGAGAATATAACACTATTGTGTCCTACAGTATGTTTACATGGCATGTAATATGGCATAGCCAATAGTAAGAAAAAAATATTAATAGTAGCTTTGGTCATAGTCTTATTTCTAATAAAGCATCAGTCACTAAGATAAATTACCTTTTATACGCAATAGTAAATGACATTCGTGTTTTGAATAAGCTTGAATATAAGATACAAATGCTTTATTAGCCTTATCAAATATTGTTCTATCTTTGAGTTGACGCTTTCTAACTTTTTCTACTACAAGATTCAAATTTTCAACTTCTAATTCAGGCATTAATTCCAATATTACCTAAGAACATTTTTATACATGATATTGTAACACATATTTTATAAGATTAGTTCCATTAGTATATTTACCTTTTGATTTGAATAAATAAAATGTATGTAAGCATCTTCATTTGGCATCAACATAACTAACGAAGATCCACTTTTACCTACTCGAGCTGTTCGACCAGCACGATGTACAAAAGAAGATGCATTATTAGGAGGATCATATTGAATCACCCAATTCACTTCTGGTATATCAACACCACGGGCCATTACATCCGTACATATTAAAATACCTAAAATATATGCATCTTATAGGTAAATAGTTCATACATAGCAACAAGTTAATAAAAAACAAGTAGTTTATATAAATATCAGAAAAAAAGTTATTAGATTAACCTATTTTTAAATTTTATTTTTAGAGATTTCAACAGTAGTTACTAAAGTTTTAATGAACACTGTTAACAATTTGTCAATGAGAGATCAAACTTTTGTTTGATATCTGTGATCACTGTGAACAAGTCATTAGCAAAATACCTAATGTTATGTATTAAATTTGAATATATAATGAAATGTATTTAAATGTACAGCACACAGTAAAAAGTATTGTATAATTTATTAAGCAATGAACCAGATGTCAATTATATAGGTAAATGATTAATCTATTAAAAATAACCATGATGATTCTGCTGGGTTTCACAGTACATTGTAAATGAACTTCATTATCTACTTCAGTGAAAATTGTGTTAACAATATGAGTATTTACCTCTATCAGCTTTCCAAAATAATTCAAATATTCTGTAACGTTTATTATTCATTTTCCCATGTAAGCTGAATAAATTTATTTCAGGAATCAAACTGTAAATTAAAAAAATTAAAACTCTAAAATCTAGAAGGAATTGTGTATATAATGACACAAAGTACAAACAGTATTAATTAATATTTACCTTCTTAAAATTATTGAAAAGTATTCAACACAGGCACATGTTGATAAAAACAACATATATTTTGAATTTAATCCATTTTTTTTTAAAAACGTTACTAAAAATGCTAACTTTTTATCAGCATCACATATTGTATAGTAATTTTTTAATGCTAAAGGAGTAGATATAGATTCAATTTGATTGCTAAAAATAAATAATAACTTATTATAATAGTAGACAATTAAATAATATTATAAAATACCTTTTTGGGTTTAAACAATGTTTTTCCTTTACAATAACCATGATAGGATTTCTGAGTCCTGCCTTAACAAGCATTGCTACCTGTTTGGTTTGAGTGGCTGAAAACAATCCGGTTCTTCTTTGCGTAGGTAAATATTGTAAAACAGTATTTATAGGCTTTTCAAAACCTAATTCTAACAGCTTGTCAGCTTCATCTAATACCAGCATTTCCTATAAAATAAATTCAAAATAATTCAATGGTTCAAATGAAAGCAAAAATTCAACTTCTTACCAATGATTTAAGTGATTTGTGTAAATGAAAATTGGGTATCTTTCTAGTTAATAAATCTTCCAGTCGTCCAGGAGTAGCCACAAGAATATTTGCTCCATTTTTATTAAATGCTTTGACATCAGTTTCTATTGGATTGCCGCCTAAAGTTAGCATCTGTGTAACACCTTCAATATTCTTCAAAAATTCGGCCAAAACATGACTGGTTTGAGTAGCTAATTCTCGAGTAGGAGATATTATAAGCCCTCCTACTTCGTGTTTTTTCAAAGGATCACTGCGTTTCTAATCACACAACATTTACAAAAGTATCATATAGTATAGGTACACACAATATATTCTTTTAGAAACATAAAAAGTAAAACCTACTAAAATCAATTCTAGCATTGGAACTAAAAATGCCAATGTTTTCCCGCTACCAGTGACTGCTTCTGCAGCAACATCTTTTTTTTTCTCTAAAAAATTCTTTATAGATTCGACCTAAAACAATAATTTTTTATTTATTAATCATGTATATAGTTACTAATTTTTTTATTTTGTTTCACACAATTACCTGAATTGGTGTCATGCATTTAAATTTGAAGTGTTCTTGGATTGTTTTTAGAACAGGTTCAGATAGATTTAAAGATTCCCATTTCAAAGATGGTGCCAAAGACATACTTACATGTCTTTTATAAAAAAATATTTGTAGAAAATGTTTATTTTAATACTTAGAAATGTAATTTTGGGCTATTACTAATTACTTATTAGTAAATACCATTATTTATTACAGAAATATAGAATAAATAATAATACTGCCATAAATCATAATGCCATATCTCGTCAGTCGTCCTCGTCACACGTGTTGTTGAAATACATTTTTATCACGGATGATGGATATCCGAGATTCTTATCATATTTACATGTTTTATTTAATCGTGTTTATCAGTGAGTGATATCACAGTTCTATGATAGTATTACCACAGAATATATGAAACCACAGATATATAATACAACCATAGTATATATATCATAGACCTTATACCATTGTTCTATGCTTATACTAAGTACTTAAACATTTAAACTTCAAATTTAAACTGAAATTCATCATCGTATATTTGCAAATTGTTTTGTAGTTAAAAATGTATAAAATGTTGAGTTTTTATAGCTAAGGGCTGACAATTTAAAACAACATTTTTCGTAAGTAGTGTAACCAAAAAATCAAAAAAATATATTTAAATAATAATTTTTTATAGACATTTTAAGTTAAAATTTGGACGAAATCTGACATTTAAATGAATAATAACTATGATGTTATTTATTTAATTGTAATTTAAAAATATTTTTCGTTTGGGCTTGAAACTTTTGACGTATATTATTATACTATTTATACACACAATACAATTTTCAAATGTAAAGTTTTCTTCAAAAATTAATTCAATCTATATCGTACCTATATTGTTAGTAAAATTTTAAATTAATTATTTTAATAGTAATAATATCTTAAAAAACACTTAGTTATGTGGGCCGACAGACTGTCTTTGCTCAGAATTGTTTTTCGTATACATTATACGATAATATTTATAATATATTATGTAAATATATTAATATATAATATATATTGAAAATAATTTAGAAACCAACAAAACCACTCAATTAGACTCTAACACACGTTTCACATATCCCCCACTCCACACAGAAACATCTATAGAAAGTAGAAACTGATATAAAGGTCTCAATAAAGGCGGAAACATCAACAGATCAAAAACATCAACCTGTCCCTCTTCCCCTTCATCTCCAAGCCCAAAGTCCCACAATCTATCCTCATCTACACCTGAAGATTTACAAATCGAAAAAAGCACAAAAAAATATAATATCAAAAAACCCAAATTATTGGACAAATTATTTATAAATTATACTATTTGATATAAATTTGTCCCCCCCCAAGTAAAATATTGAAATTGCGTCTATGAATCATTCCCTCATCAAACTGTCAACCCACAATATATCTTCTGAACATAACCATCCCCTACATCGAATGCTTCGAAATTTAAATAGACTTCATTTCAATTTTAATATTTAAATAAATGTATTAGATAAAAGTTCTGTACTATTATAGTCGTATATTGTATATTACCATTTAAATATTTAATTTAATTTATATTGAGTTGCCTTTGTTATATGTTGTGTATTATTAAAAATTATTACTTGTGGACTTATACTTATACTATAAACCTAAAATTGCAGATTGGCGTTTTCAAAATAATAAATAAATAAATTATATTACGCAAAAATGCAAAATGTAACGTGTAGGACAACTTGTTTGTAGAAGAATGTGATTGAACCCCATTTACAATAGATAATAATATAATATTGATTAATGATTAGAAGTTGAAGTGATTAAACATAAAAAATTAAAAAGTATGAGCAATAATATTACTGTTACCTACAAACTGCGGTTTGTGATATTCAGTACACGTATTATTTCATCTTTTATTACTAAACATTAAGAAGATACTTTTTTTTTTTTTTAGGTAGAACTATAGATAGTTAATTGCTATTATTTGTAAAAGGTAAATGTTGATAGACCATAGTCCGTTGACTATCTGAAAAAAATATGCTACATTGCTATAACAGTATCCTTCTGTAATGTTTTTTTAACAAGTTGTAACAATTTAGTCAAACCTTCTTTTAGTTTACCTATTGTCATATTTAAGACGATTGCCTTTACTAAATTAGGTTCAATATTTTCTTTTGAAGGTAAGTGTGATACATATGGAATGTTATATTATCCGTTATACGGTCTATGTTCTTATTTAGTATAAAACTAATTTATATATTATTATTGTTTAATGTTATTTATTTGACTGTTTTTTATTAGATACTACCATTGATATTCAATAATTTAAATACATTCAACAATGTGTCAATGGTATTGCTAGAAATTTCTGAAATAATAGTCAAGTATCAGTTAACATAAGTCAAAATACAAAAATGGATGATATAAATATCACGGGGCTGGCTGTGAGTTTATTTTAAACCATAATAATAATCCCCTAATTAGGGATGCAATTATAAAATATCATTGATAAATATTTTCACCATAGATTGAACCGGCGAATAATGTCACAAGAATTTTGACCCGAGAAGAACAAATGAGGTATGCACATATCAATGTATTAATATACAAATCATTTTAAATAAAATGTATGTGATGTATTTTAGTTACACAAATCATTATATTTAATAGATACTTACTTATATGTGGTATTGACTACTGTTCATCATAATCATGTTGTGTTAAAAATATATAAAATTTAAAAAATACAACAGTATTGACCAGTTGATATAAAATACAAATATTAAATTTGTTATCAGTAGGTGTAGTTTCAAATTTAAATTATATATTAAATGTAGTTATCTATAAATATATCACCACAGGTACATTGCAGATTTATTTTCTAATACCATTTTATATGAAAAGTTTTCGTTACAGAAATATAAATGAAAATTCCAAATTGAATAATAGTTTTAAGATTTATGTTTTAACATTCTAACTAGATAATCATGTAATTAAAAAATAGTTTTGTTAGTTTAATAAAATATAAATAAATAATTATACCTCAACATAGATATACAGATATCTATCAAACAGAGCATTTTGTTAGTTCGAAAACCAAACTTAAAATTATTAAATAAATAAATTGTATTTTTTTTCTTGAATAAAGAATTCTTATGTATTAATATGTAATATTATTTTTAAACTTAAAGTTATATTTTAATTCTTAGAGAAGAGCATCGGAAATTACACGAATTACATAAAGGCCATGAGTCAATGCATGCTGAGATGTTGATAATTTTAATGATTACTATGATTGTTGCACAAATAGTATTATTAGAATGGAAAAGAAGACATTTTAAATCATTTCAAGTAAATTTTATTTTGAACATTTATATTATGTTCTCTTGTGCTAACTGATTAATTTTTTAGGTTGTGACATCTTTAGCCTTATGGTTAATACCATTCATAATGTCTGTTAATATGGCATATTGGAGGTTTATTGTATTTTGGACATTATTTTCACTGATCACAGGACTTGTGGTACGAAAAGCTTTAGAAAAACCTTTACAAGGATCAACACCTAGGTATGTTTTATGCCTGTCACACGGGCGCTCCTTGAAAATCATTGAAGTCTGTGCAAAAATTAAGGTTAACTTCCGTCCCTAAATTACTAATCTCCATTGAATCAAAAATAAAATTACTAAAGTCAGTATTAAGAATATTTTTACTTTACATTCTTGAATGCATAGTCAAAATAATAACTGTATTATATTTTTATTGCATTTTGATACAAACATTTGGGTTTCCGCTGTCACATTACAACCATTGAGGGCGCCCTTGGCTTGTCATATTTATCGCTAAGGCGAGCATTTATATAAAATAATACATCATGTTGTATATAGTGTGATGGCATAAATGTTATCCAGATTGGTGTACAAATGGTTCTATTTCAACTACAAACTAACATATGTACTTGGTATTCTTGGATATTTTATCATGGTTGCTGCATTCTTTGGCATCAGTGTTGTATTCAATGTTAACCCAGCTATATGGATGGATTATGGATTGATAATTATGTACTATGGGTTGTATTTTGGTGTCTTAGGACAAGATATAGCTGAGATATGTGCATCTAAAATGGCCGCACACTTGGGAGTAAGAGTTTTTAAATTTATAAAAAGAATTGTTTGATAACATAATATACTTTGCATAAAATATTTTATTTCTTTAAAGTACTTTGCTGAAAAATTATTTTACAAGGAAAAGCTCATTAATAATAATTATATAAATTCCTCATCCATGCTTAGATTGTAAAACTTAAACATTAAATAACAAAAATAGTCACATTTTTTTCTAATATTGAATAATATTATGAGTGAATAGTTATAGACAATTGATAAATCATCTTACCATTAAAGTATTATTATTTATTTATTTATTGTTGTATTGCTATTATTAGTATTATACGCCTCAAGGAATGCCAACTAGAAGTTTGGATAAAAATATTTGTGCTGTTTGTGGTAACAAATTATTAGTGAATGCTGGTGAAGAAGGTATAATTGAATCTACTTTTCAACTAACATGTGATCATACGTAAGATTTTTAAAAATTATTGTATTTGTATTTTAAATAAAATTATAATCAAAAAATTATGTTTTTAAATTTATAGATTTCATGAATTTTGTATTCGAGGATGGTGTATTGTTGGTAAAAAACAAACATGTCCGTATTGTAAGGAGAAAGTTGATTTGAAAAGAATGTTCCGTAATCCGTATCCTTTATATTATAAAGATATTTAAGTTGAAATATTTTAAGAAGAAAAAGGATAGTGTTAATTACAGTATAAGGTAGTTTTATTAAATCACCAACATCATCATCTATAGAAAGCAAATTAGTTTTGAATAAAATCCCATTGTTTGTTAATTAACATCACTAAATAGTATATATTTTTAATAGAATGATACCAGTTTATAGAAAATGTAACATTAATAGAGGAAAATCAATTGTGGTTTAGAATTTATCTATTTTAAATAATTAATCATTAATGATTTATTCATTTTAAATTTCCGGTATGATTATATAAGCAATTGAGTTTATCATTCAAAAGATTAAAAATACATTCATCATATACAATCTCCCTTGTTGTACAATTTGGTTACTTATTTATAAATATTAATTATTGAATTCTTATTTGTGCCAAACAGTTATCAACAGTCAAGATCAGTAGCTGTATCTTACTCATAAAATTATTAAAATTTGAATAAGTGTTTACATTTTTAAGTCATTTTTTCTATAATTCAATGATACTAATGACTTTAATATTGGAATTAGTAGAATGTTTTTACTACTAAATTAAGTTTTATATTTTTATCAAGAGTTTGAACCTGAATATTTGAATTCTGGTTTGCAGGTTGGGCTCTTAATTGCTTTGTCATTAATTTGGGTATTGAAAACCGGCCTTGTTACACTAGTGTTTCAATCGTAATTTGTACATAAAAAATGTATAGTTTAAATGATTGATATTTAAATTTCATTAAATGTAGATCAAAAATTTGTATTTTCTCTGTTATTCAGATTTTCTTTAATATCTATTTAATGTTAATACATTTCATAGATCAAAAAAATAAACTACTCACTACCAAAAATCAATGTCTGTGTCTAAAGTTTTTGAATATTTTTTTTCCAACACCGGTACTAAATATGTCATTTTTGGAACCTATTTTTAGTGTTTTTATGGTATCGGGCTGATTTAAATTCAAAGCCTTAATTTGTATAAGTTGTTACTAAGTGTAATTAATTACGCGATTAAAAACTAACAATTTATTTTAATAATTCATGAGTAAAGTCTTCAATTATTTTTAGATTATGTATCAAACTACATATAATATTATGTTCATTTGAAATAATCAGTACCTATCAAATTGAAATCAGCTATATTATCTCTATTATTATTTTGATAAATGATAATTCACTTATGTAAATGTTAAAATGCGGGTATTGTACCTGCGTTCTACATTTTGATATAATATGTACTTATCCTTAACTATTTAATTGTTCAGATGGGAAAAACCTCATGTTTTGTATGGTCAACTATTGGATTGGTTACGTTGGTTTGTAGCTTGGGGACCGATTATAATGAGCTTTATACAATTTATAAATTATGTTCTTGGACTGAAATAGTTCCATATTTTGTAATATACATAAATATTAAATTTTTTTTATTACATGATATAATTATTTACCTATTCATAGAGGCATCTCTGAACCTTGATTTTTGTGATGGTAGTTAGGTAAATCTTTCCATTTTGGAAATGTGTTCATTAAAAATATGTACAAAATTACAATAGGTATTTAAAAATAACATTTGCAACAATATGTATAAAATGTTATTCAAGTTTCAATATTCTCTATTTGTCACATTTATTTATGAACTTGGGTTTTTTTTTGGTCACTCTGTTGTCATTACTTCTAAAAAAACGTTCTTGTTTACATAGTGTGTTTCTTTAACTTACAAATGTTTTAAATTGACTTACAGATTAAATATAAATTATAATATAATATTTTTATGTTTAAACTTTATACTAATTTTTATATGGGGTCTGACCAATGTATACATAGCAAATGTATACTCTGCTGAACCAATCTATGTTGTTAGCAATATTGAAATCACCTGTTATAAAACTTTAAGTTGGCTTTTTTTTACGTTATTTCAGTTTTTATGTCACTTATAACTTATAAGTATGTAAAATATTACAATTTGAAAACTTTTCTACTTCATAGAAAAATTAAAATATCACTAACAAGGTTTTGTACAAGTATAGAAAATGTTTTTAAGTTTGATAATAGGTCAATTCACTTTAGGATTAAAGCTAACCACACTAGATTGGTTTTGCTTAACACAAATTTGCCATGTTGTGGGTTCGAGACTGAACATTTATAGTGCACTGATATCTTATTAAGCACTGTGTAAAATGTGCAGGGCATAGGCTTATCCAAAATTTAAATGATTATAAATAAAAAACTATAAGTTCAATTCTATTGGTATATTTTGTACATTAACATTTTCAGAAAAGTAAAATAAGTTTAAATGCTTCAAAGTTTAGATTGAGAATATTAAAACTATTGGATGTGATTTAAAAATCCATAGGTAGGATTTACCAACAATAATTATAAATACCATCGAATAATAGGGCATTATGAAGTATAACATGTTGTATTGTATGTAAGTAATCAAGTAGGTACTTAACTTAAGTTTTCAAAAATAAAAATTGTTTGATAAAGTTATTACTTGTAACAGTTGGTTTACACTTGAACATTATGAAAAATGTATTCATATTATTTTATTTATTTGTTTTATCGCAAATATTGAAATTTTTTAGCTATGTTATAAGTTGTAATATGTAGGTAGGTACTAGGTAGGTATTTATCAGTTATTTTAAATGTTAATTGACTTTTTTAGGATTTTATATAAATATATGCTATTCATTTTGAATAATCAATTATCTGTATTCAATCATGTTACATACGACATACCTTTATTACATTTATTTTGGTTTATAATAGAGGTCTCAATGGAACACGTTGTTTTGCACTCGTACTGCACCTGCACTTTATAATATATATTTTTTTATACTATTATTTCATATGTTAATTTTTTACAGTATATATTGTAATCTATAAATAGATATAAACAACTATTTGTAAATCACTCACAATAGCCTGGTGTTGCCAAGGGTAACTTTAAATAAGAATAAAAAATTGTTTTAAACGATTACAATATTTTGTAAAAATTATTTTTATTGGTGTACCTACCTTAAGTTTTTAACTTATTTAATCTGCTTGCTATCAGATGATTCTCAAAAGTTCGATTCGACTTTTTCCCGATATTAATACACAAGTAGGTACCTACCCATATATAAATACAATTTGATATCTGCAAAACATGCTAAAAAATTCAAAAACAGTGATATATTAATTAATGAATTTGTATAACAAACATGGCTTACTACTTATTTAAAAATAAATAACTTTAATTACATAGACACCTATTATTTTGAAACACTTATAAAAACAAATTTTAGAAATTATGTAGGTAGGTAGGTAGATATCTACTATCTACCAAAAAAATGAACAAACATTTGCTATCAAAATGATAAAAATAAAACATCATTTGAACTAGCTTTTGGAATTTTAGAAATACATACTCTTATGTTAAATAATTCTTGAAAATAATAACAACTTGGTCCAAGTTAAAATCTTACATGCATGATGCATCAATAATATTATACCTACAGACTACATTGTAAGTAATAAGGCCCAGTGCCACACAGCACTAATGCATACCGATCACATTTTACTACCTGAAAAAAGGGCTCTCTAATAGTCGGTAAAGCACGATTGAGCATAGAACGATTGAGCATACACCTTTTTAGCAACACGATTGAGCATAGAAATTTTATGCGATGTTGCCAAATTTACGTTGCCAATATTTTGTAATTTATTATTTTCGTATTATTACACCAATTATTATGATATCTGAGAAATAAAAAAAATTGAATTTAATATTCAAGCCTACAACCAGTATTCAAATCGTAAGAATACGGAATCTTTATTAATATATTTAAGCCAACTTGGAAACAGATACCAAGGTATATCAATTTAATTTATTATTATTTTATTATTATCAAAAAGACTTATATTATTGACTATTATTGACTTATAAATATTTTGATTTTATTATTTCCATTATTCAAATAAATATTTTTGTATAGTAGAGTTTAAAATTGAAAATGGCAACGTTGCAGAGTTTTTTATGCTCAATCGTGTTGGTTTTCTTTTGTATTTCAATTTCCTTTGATACGCCGACAATTTATGCTCAATCGTGTCTCAAAAAAGGTGTTTTATGCTCAATCGTGTCTCAGCCCTAATAGTTAGGCTATATTAAGGAAATAAGTGGGCTGCTTATTGTTCATTAGGGCCGGTTAAAAATGTATGCTGCACCCGACACAAAATCCTGCGCACGCTTATGGCTTTAACAGTAATAAAGCCCATTTTCAGCATAATGAAAAATCTCAGTGTATTTTTACAAAAGGAAGATTCTTAGCTTATGCATTGATTATGATAATATAAAATATGCATGCATTATGACTTAAAATGTCTATAAAAATCTATAATTGTAATTTATCTTTTTGATTTGTTGGTTCACTATAAACTACTTAAGTAAAACCTTGTTTTAAATTTTAATCCTTAGTTATAAAAACAGAACATTTTATACATCTTTAACTACAAAACAATTTACAAATGTTCGATGATGAACTTCGGTCAAAATTTGAAGTTTAAATGCTTATAAAAAAAAATTGGCCCGATGTATTTTAATTATTTTTGGTGTATTATTTAAACAACTTATGAAGAATCTTGTATTCAATTTTCAAAAAATTTGTCGGAACAATTTATCGATATTTAAAGAAAAAAAATTTGAAAAAACCAAAATTTTCTTAGGCCTATAATTAGCTCAAAAATTAACAATATATTTAAAAAAAAAAAACACATCATTGTAGAATTAATAGGTACATTCATCGCTTCACTCAGAATCTAAAATAAGCCAATCAAGAAGCAGAGGAGCAAATGTATTTCTAATCTTTATTTCTGGGCACAGCAACATAAAAGGGAACGAAAAAGCAAACAAAGAAGCCAAGAAAGTAGCAAAATCCTCAAACACTCTAAAACATAACTTAACGACAAACGCAGATTTGAAAAACTAAATCCGAAAACTTACCTAAATTAAATGGCAAGATCGCACTGGTTGAAACAACGTACCAAATTCCGAGAAGTAAAAAACACAATATATCGATGGTTTAATCACAATCTCAACAGAAGAGAAAAATAGTTATCAATTGCCTCCAGATAGGTCACACAAAGATAACCCAAAAGTTCCCAATAGCCAAAGAAGAACCACCTCAGTGCCCAACCTGTGGCGTCAACCTAACAGTCAAGCACTTGATAACTTAACGTCTTAACCACCAAATAAATATAATAAGCCATCAATACGAAGAAGATATCCAAAAGCTCAACATCTCAGCTAACTAAGATACTGCTTTAGGTCCCAACGAAAAAAATATCAACTGTGTGATCAACTTCCTTAGAAAAACTGACCTGTTCGATCAAATTTAGATGTCCATTAAAAAAAAAATTTGTAGCTAATGCCTTTGTAGCCGATGTAACCCAAGAACAAAAAAAAAAAATTTAAATAAACGTGAATAACCAATAACCGAAATCTCCAAATTAATGTAAAATTGTATCATGAAGTATATTATTTAAGAGGACGTTACACACGCATTTTTTGTCTCCGCCTAAAAGTGCATACCTAACATAGCAAATTTACGCTCGGTAAATCACGTTAAGCTTCGTTAGTAAAAATTAGAGTGAATCGACCTATCATGAAACTTAATAGTAAGGACATTATCAGTGTTTGCATGTGGGTTTTTAAAGATAGTTAATTTTTTAGGAAGTTATGAGCATTTTTAAATTGCGCTACTTTATATACTCAAATTCTGGTATAAAATTGAACTATCGTAAAAAAACAACATTCACACACAAATAATATTCTTCAGTTAAGAAAATAGAGTCTTCTTTACACTCATAAAAAGACAACAAGTACGTGTGCACAGTGGTGTCACAAACATTTTATCCACTGTGGAAAATATTGAAACAACCCGTGTTGTAACAAAACGAGTGTCTTATATAATTAATGTCGTTAAATGAATCACCCCGTACGTATATTTGCAGCACATTTACATATTCTAAAATAATTAGTATCTGCAAGTATACTTGCTTTGAACCTACTGTGGAGAGTATTTTATATTTTGCATAAAACCGTAATTTATTATTGTATGGGCAATATAACTTCATGAGAAAAAAAAGTGTTCAAAACAAATCGATGTATAATGTGACGGATGTATGTTTCCACGAGACGCACACGCTGCATGTGGACCGTACGTCCGATTGCTGCACGTGTAGGTATAATAGGTGTGTATGTGTGTAGGCGTGTTGGTACTGCATAAACGCTAATACATTAATATTATTTTATATACATATAAACATTATGTCATCTAATTCTGTATATCTGTATACACATGTGTCATATATATATATTATATATTTTTATGCAAGGCGTTAGATATGGTAATAATATAATATAATATGATCTTGCGAGGGCTCAAATAATTAACGTTTCCGCGAACCACCGCACTGGTGTATTTATATGCTCGAGTGACACGTGAGTTTCGGACACGACACCTCTAGAGGGCAATTTTTTTTTTTGACAAATTACCCAACACCAAGGGTGGTCACTGGTCAACACTAAACTGGGTCACGCTTGCACGTCCGTCCGCACCCGCCTTCCGGGGAACACACCCTAGCTGCAGAGTTCTCGATAAAAACAACAACGTTTACTCTCATATTAACATCTTATATGTATAATGTATATACACTAGGACTAGATGTATAATATTAGCTGTATGCCTGTATATTAGGTTAATGATTTAATATTTATTATTATTTGCAATGTACGCATATTATATATTATACGTAACATGTCGATATTACACTATACATTCACACTTTTAATGCGTTCCAGCACCGTCCAGCCCGTGTCCACGTGTGTGCGATGTGTGAATAATGAATCTATCCCAGTACGACGTAAATAGGTACGTAAAAACACGGGAGGTACCTAAATGTATTGTATAATGTTATGAGTTATGACTGTAAAGTGTACCAGCTGTATAGGCCAGAGGCTGCCAACAGGTCGATCGCGACTCCCTTTCTTATTTTCTTGTAATCAAATACATATCTATATTAAAATACGTGTTGTGTAAAATATTGTGAAATTAAACGATATTATTACTTGTTAATATTCTAAATAAAAAAAGTGTAACACGAGTGTAAAAATATATTTTTGTTTATTGACAACCTTCTTTTTCTTTTTTTAGTCGATCGCGACAACCTAGAAAACTCAGAGGTCGATTACAAGTCTATTAAAGTAAGCCACCCTTGGTAGTTGGTATAAGCCGTTAATACTTTAATATGTAGTTTATACAGATAGGTAACTCGTATATCGCATATAATGTTATATTACAGCATACGAATGTCGAAATGTCCAATGTATTATGTATAGTTATAAATATTATATAATAATACGAATATGCAATGCATAGTAATTATTACAGTATAGGTACACGGTATATCTACCTACCACCTATATCATCAAAACGTCTACGGATCAATATTCTTTTAACAGCTTTTTGATCATTTTGAAAAGTAGGTATGATTATAGTCATTGTACACTTTTTTCCCCATTTCGCACCTTATTATTGTATCCCCTTGTATTATGACTTATGTTCGTTACTAACACCATTAGACCATGGGAAAGTAAATACACTATACTGTATATAGTCTATACATACATGGAAATCTATATCTTTAATTTCATAATCTGAAACAGGGTTGAGAGTTCTATAATATATTTTAATTATATACATCGAAAAAATGTATCTAAGAATTTAAATAATATAATAATGAGTGATCGAATAATCTTAAGAATCATTCTGTGCCTATAATATAAAATAATTCACAGTTGTTTATGCAACGAATATAATATAGTTATTCTTATTTTATAGGTATCTAAAATATATATCTATCTATCTAACCTACCTAAATCATTTATTTATTTTTATGCAAGGACGGTAGAAGAAAAGGACTAAATAGTAATTACTAGGGTAGATAATTTCTAGGGTTTGCATGTTTTATTTCGAATCTCTATTTTATAGCAAGTCAAGGTACAAATGTAAGTCATAAACTACAAAGTAAAAAAATTAACTTTTTCTTAAAATTTTTTTGCATATTTTGATAATGCTCAACAAAAATGCATATTTGATTATTTTGTGTATTTTTCATTCATATTCTACATGTTCACATATTTTTGACAGAAAAATTACCCAATTTTCAATTAATTAAAAACTTTAAGGTATTATGCCCGCCGCCCGGTGCTGTTTAGACTATCATGTACATGGCACATCTTACCTATTGTAGAAAATGCCCGCATTCGATAACATTTTTTTTAAATATTAAAAAAAGGGTAGTTGTGCAATGCAATAATTTAAAGGGTGAGAAAAAAAGTAATTTTAAAAATACCTTTGCATTAATATATTTATTTATTTTAAGGATAATACCAAGGTTGAAGATTCAAGTAAATTATGATTAAATAATACAATACTTTATTTTATTTATATTTTTTTGTGCATATTTTTCACATGGCCTAATACCTATACCACGTTATAAGTACCACCCATATATAGACTTAACTGTTAATATATATATTATGTAAAATAAGTAATAACTAATCCGTTGTTGACGTGCTAATGTGCTATCTAGTGTGTTTTAAAATTTGTTTAATATACACATGCATTTTAAATATTCTGTTTATCACGGTGTTTAAATAATTTTTTTATGACTTTTATCAAATATTAATTATTCACAATTCTTACATAGGTATGGTTATAAAGAATGAATAATGTTAACGTGTAAAGTTTTATTTTATACGCATTTTTGAATATATTCAAATTTTAAACAAACATGTATGATGTAAGTAAGTCGTGCAACTATAAATCTTTGAGCCAATCATATAATACATTAATATATCCACCCTATAGGTCTCTTATAGTACGTACCTTTTTTTTTTAAACCGGCCATACTCAACTAACTACCCCCGGAACTACCTTATAGTACCTACCTATTTAATTTATACCCTATATACTGCAGTGGCGTGGAAAAGTGAACTAATTTATCGGGTGCAGTCTCTATGATGATCTCGGTGAATTTAGTGACTGTTTATTCAATATCTATATCATCTTCCTTGAATTCTAATACAAATTGATTTTCATTTCGAGAAGGTTTGAAAAAAGTGGCCAGTCGGGGTTTTTGAGGTTCTATTTTATTGTAGGATGGTTCATTTGATATGTATTGGAAATTAATTGTATAGTGGGAGATGGTCACTATTGTATATTTAATTTAATACTTGCCAGTATAGTCTTTGTGCTATGGTAGGTGTGGAACACGCTAAATCGATAGCTAAGGCCTAAGAGGTTTCTATTAGAAGGATTTATTCTGGTTTGCTCGTTAATATTAAGTATGACAATGTTATCTTGTTCTAATAAATTTTCTATAATTTTTTCTCTTGAATCGGTTTTATATGAAACCCATGTAAGACTGGCTGTTAAAATCCCCTACAATAATGAAAGGTCGTGGTAATTGTTTGATAATATTTTCTAAATCTATGATTGTGAAGTTGAATTGATTTGAAATGTAGATATTAATTACAGAGGGTGGTTTTTGTTTCAAGAGTGATTAATATTGCACCAGTTCCTATGTTTGAATGGATAGGGACTTCATTCCAAGGAAATGAGTTGTTGATGAGTGTGCCACACCACCACTTGCCCCCAGAGTCCAGACAGTATCTGCGGTTTTTTATTGCATATTGGTAGTTATTTATATATTAGGTGGAGATTCGTCTTATTATAGGTTTGTCTCTTGGAGACATATTTCAATTGGTTGGTGAAAGTTGATTATAAGTTTATAAGTGGTTCATAATTTATTATGTGGTATGTACCTACCTGCTACCTATAATAACATGCACAACAAAAATGTATCACTTTATTTTGAATGCTGTAATTGAATATAGTATTAATTATTACTACATGCGGTTACAATTAGTAGTATATTAGAGTATTAATATTAAGTTCATGTATCAATATAACCTAACTCACCCACCCATCCATAAACCCATTCCTATAAAATCATCAAGCAACATTATTTACCTATTACTGCTCTTCAAAATCACGGTCAACACGCCACCGTAGTATCTATATATACTATACCTAATATATAGCCTATAGGTGCAGAGTATTACAACAAATGACAAAAAACCACCAAATTCAAGAAATCTGATCAATCGACCCACTATACCTTAAAAATGAATTTATTTGAGACACGACATTTGGAATAGCAACGTAGTAAATATTAAATGTCTTAGCCATATAGGTGCTAATACCTATATAGTATATTGTATAATAAATGTACATAATATTATATTTGTCACGTTAATTTATTTTTACGGTTCAGGATGTTATTTTTTAACATTTCTTAGGTAGGTAGGTAGGTATACGTATACCGAATATTTACAACACATTTTCATATTATAATTTATATTTTATAAGTGCACTCGTGAAGTTAAAACATATGAATAATGAAAAAATGTGTTTCCTATTAGTAATATATTATCGACATCATTTTTTTATAATGTTTATGTCAGATCTATGTTCTACCAAGTTGGTACCAACTGTAAACATAATAGGTACCTATATAGAAGAATAAACAATAATGTTTTATTTTTTAAGTGGTTTCAATATAATTATTTTACTATACAGTAGCCGTAACATAATATATTATAAAGTATAAATATACAGCTTCTTGGTAAACCTTCAAATTTAAAAATTTCTTTTGAGCATTCAATATATTGGATTTCGTAATTAATAGTTAACCATTATTGATACTTGTTACATAATATTAGGCCAGTTATCCAGCAAACATTGTTGTAGTTTGTATACTTACAATTATATCTATTATTCTATCGTGGAAAAATTGTACTTCTTTTAATAACGATTGTTCTTTATTTAATACACAAGTGTCTTATAACTAAAAATTGTTGTTACATTTTTTAAAATATCTTCAAGTGGCAATAAATAGGTGTTTATTTACATATTACCTGTTTTAGCACATATAATCTTCCTGCAGGTGAATAATACTATGGAAACCAATTAAAAGGTGACAAATTGTATAGATCTTACATCAGAGATGCCTAAATCTATGGCTTGTGAAAAATGTTTGTAAAATATTTAATATTTATATTTTATTTTATTTTCAACAATAAACAACAACATTGCAATGTTAGTACTTTCTCACTATTGTTGACGTCTTTTAGAAAACTGTATTACATATTTTAATATTACATTTTTATTTTTTATACATTTTTTCTTATAATTTATACATATAATATTTTTCATAACTCTATGTACTCAAAAAATAAAGGTAATTTTTGGCACGTAACGTCAGAAAAATTTGCCACCCCCGTCTTACATTGTTTCATGCGTAGTATAGTGTCACGTCATCGGAGTTTAGCATTATACGAGACTATTATTATTTTAATCTGTATATGAATCTATCTGTAATCTATAAACTTAACCAATCCAACCAACATAACCAACCCGTAACATAACCTAATCTACTCGTACCTACCTACAGTGCTATAGGTAAATGAAGTTCACATAAATAAACGCTATAAATTGCATGTATATAAAGGCGGCCAAATATATGCCATGGACGTGAATTAAATTTTTTTTTAACTAATAAATTGTTCCGATCCATTCGACCATTATTGTGTTGGATGTCTGCCACATACGAGCGACCGTTTTTGACGTTCCACTAAGTTGTAATATATGGTTCAGGAATGCGAATTGAAAGGTATCCGCGCTATTCCTGCTCGGCCGTTGTTCTATTTGGCCTGGCGTATCTGAGCCGTGTCACGACGGTTAAAGTGTAAGAAACATGTTCATTTTTTTTTATTCATTTAAATTGTATCCACAAGTGAAAATTCGGCAATTTACCATTCGGACGATACGCACGATGATGCGGACGTGCGGTGGAAGCCTTGAATTCATATTATTTTGGTCATCGAGGGCTGCAGACAAATTTGCAAAAAGGTCGAGCTTGCTGTACATTATTATACGACTCAAAGTATAATATTAATATACTTTATTAAAATGTATACTATAAATCGCACTTATGACTTATCTTATACAAACATGGGTGCATAGTATTGAATACAAATTTAACTACCTACATAATATACTATTAAGTTAGTAAGATCGATTACATGATCCAAATAAAAAAATAAATAAATTAATGAATATTGTGTGTACGAACAATTATTATATTATATGATAAAATATTTAATATAATTTGTAGGTATATTTAAAAGGGCTCATAAGTTACACATTTTTCTAAAAACACACGTAGCGCGGAGTATATAGTAAAACCTTTCTCTGAAAACTGCTGGTATTACTCATGAGTGTGTACACGATGGAGAAAAACGTATATACAATATACTGGTGTTAACTGTAAAACAATATTGTTATGTATAATAACAAAATTAAAATTACATTTTTAAACTTTTTTGGGAAAAATATCTTTGTTTCATAACTTTTCAACTTTGTATAAAATTATTAACAATACTTATCATAATAGTTAATGTTTAACAAATAATAGTACATTAGATATTACTTAATGTATATAATCCACTTAGGTACTAATCGTATTTACTTAATCTCCAATTTTGTACATACAATATTATATTACACAAACATTTTTTATTAAGATCTACTGAGAATATATTTTTTCTTTGTAGATCGACTAACTTAAAAAAATGATTTTTTTTAAAGTATTTATCACCAATTATATTAATAATAAACATACTTGTATAAATAATAAAATTAAGGTGTGAAGTTATCTAAAAATGAGTGTTTCACATTAAATTTCAAAATAAATTAACACTGTACTGTAATTGGCGTAAAAGTGTGTCATTGCATATTGCATATCGTGGGCCAGTTAATTATAATTTAGGGAATAGTCGTTTACTACTAAACGAAGAAGCTGCTCTAAATGATTTTTGAAAAGTTTAGTTCGGTATTCAGCTTTTATAACTCTCATGTGAAAAAAATGTTTTTTACATTAATAGGTAAATCCAAAATACGTATATGCGTAGCTGTATCTACAAAATAATAATAAGTAATAAATAATAAGTCCTAACTAAGAAAGGTTCTACCCTTGGTCGATCGAGATCGGGCTTTTGGCCGCTCCTGATATATAGGCTTATAAATATTAATTGTAAAATATGTAAGCTACTTGGTATTTAAAAAAATTCAAATGTTTGTATATAGCTACTAATTTTTGTACATTTATTTTCATTACTACACACTTTTTATGACAATCGTTATGTATATGTTGTCGTTATATATATATATAATATAATAATATGTATTATTCTGTGCGTCAGAGGGTTGGTCTAAGGCTACATTTTATAATGACCTCAATGTATATGAATACTGTATGTCTGTATATGAGGCTCACCCACGTCGATGATGGTCGGCCAAGCTATATATAGTAGGTACCTATATACAAATATACAATTATAAACACGTATAGTATTATAAATCACTCAAAGTCAATAAAATATCGAACACGCACAAAATGTATACACTGTAGGAAAAAAATCGGATTAAACGCAGTAAGTTTGTAACTATTGTATAAGATATTGTACAAGATAATAAGATATATTACTATTGTATACAATACAATGTGTATTATGTATTTAAATTAGGCATACATTTAAAAAAAAATTATTTATACACAATTTAAACGTTTACAACTTTTACGTTTATCGTTTATTGTTAAAAATATTATCTAAGGGGGGAATGGCCGGATACGGAATAATATAAGTTATTGGATTGAATAGTTGCTAAGATCAAAATAAATCGTGTCGAATAAATATTTTTACGAATCCAGTTTTAAAACTTTTAAGTAAATGGATTTTAAATAATTTCGTTGTGCGTTATTTTTTATTTAATGATATTCTATATATTACTCTTTCCGTTAAGTTTTGTTCAGTGAAATATTGAATATTTTTGTTGATTGTTTTACTTTGTTTTGTGGTATTTAATTATTTTTGTTTATTGTTTTCCGTTTTAATTACGTTTACTAATTTAAATAATGTATGATATCTGTATAGCCATATATAGGGTGACCAGACGTCCCGTTTTATTCGGGAAAGTTCCGTATTTTAAAAGTCTGCCCCAGGTGTCCCGACAAATGTTTTCGGGACGCTTAATTGACCCGTTTTTAGAAGGAAATTACAACCTCAATATCAAACGCTAAAGATCCATCAACTCTTAACTAGTGGTTGGACATATTAATACCGTTATGTAAATACTATAGAAAGGTCTTTTTTATTTTTGAAGTTATATATTTCACCCAGCGAGTTATTGTTAATAAAATATAAAAATGTCTTAATATTTTATTGTATTAATAATATAAACGTTTTATTTTGGTTAAAAAAAAAATAATCCGGTATTTTAGTATTTTATACCTATCTGGCCACCTTAAATATATATTTTTTAACAGAACAGAGCCATTGGTGGTGGCTCGGAGTGGCTTAAGCCCCCCAAAACCTGAGTATTTCTTTGCCTATAAAAACAATAGATAGCTCTCAGTTATATTGCAAAGTAGATAAATTGTTCCTCTCAAATAGGTTACGAAAATGGTATTTCAGTTTTCACAATGTTTCATGAAGTATATAATAATTAATTGGTACTACAGGTCTGTTATCGTCCCGCCCAGTCGGTGCTGACGAATAAAATGGAAACCGTACAATAATAATAATCAAGTGGTAGGTTATCATCATATGGTCAAGGTAATCACGAGTACCTACAAATTCGAGGACCCTACTTCTGAAGCTCACAAGGTACCAAAACGTGTGAGAAAAAATGTGTGATGTTTCAAAATGGTGGAAACAAGATACGCGTTGTGCGCTCAAAATTTCCTCGAGTTCTAATTCAGCCGAGTTTACGTGGCAACCAAAACTTAGTAAAATGGATCATTTTTAACATAATATTTTATAGAACAATTTTCCTATTGGCCTCCGACGTGATACTATAATAGTTTATTTACTGTGATCCTATAAATTAAGCAACACAATTTTTAATATTAATAATTGTTTGTTGTCGTTTTTTAATTATTTTTAACAATTAATTGAAAATAAATATATTATTGTATTAACGGTACCTATATACAACGGCTGGGGGTAACAGATCTGCAGTACCATCGTAATATTGTTATAATATTATATTGTGCATCATGCGCGAGAGATCGAAGGCAGGTTTTCGAAGGCAATCAAAATTCAAAGACCATATTTTTAACATTTATTATTATAAAAATTGTGAGTAATGAAAACATAATTTTATATTATACAAATATTTGAATCAATGCAAATTAAAAATTAATTTATATTATAATATAAATAAAAAATTATTTCGTGGGAAAAATGATAGTCTTGCTCTTAACTAAACTGATTGAAATCTGGTGTATAATTAGTGCACGCTATCCTCATTATCATTTCAAAGTGTTCGGTGGTAAGCCGGCATCGATCTTAAAAAAGTCAAAGGTGGTCACTGGTATAGTTGCTGAACTGACGCAGACGTGCAGTAATCGGCAATTCAATATTTAAAAACAATAATATGAGCAATAAGATATGCTTTGCAACCAGTATATAATATCTGCTGCCGTCGGTAAAAAACAATGAACAAAAATGATAAATCACAACACTAGAACGTTTAATATTCTCGGTATTTACATTTTTTTCCCCCAGTCTGCGGGACGGATAAAATTTTCAGATTTCCGCCATTTGGTGACCCCTGCTGTACTATAGGTACCATATAATATAATATATAATATGATTTACAACGATATAAAATATGACATGTTGATAAACACAAACGCATGGTAATATATAATATATGATCCTTCGACATTTTGACCCGCAACCGCACACGACCCGCGACCCATCGCGGATAGGACGTAATATTAATAATAATAACGTGGACGTGTTCAAGTGGCGTGCAAATAATACAGACAAAAAAAAAAACCAAAAAAAATAACGAGGAGGTATCGTACGCTCGCATACGATGTTACAATATACAGCGATCCCTGCTCGCACATTTGTTTACAACTAGAAAATGTGATATATATGTGTGTCTTGTGTGTGTGTGTATATAATATTTATATATTATAATGCCGCACATCTACCGCAGTGTGTGTGTTATATATTATATGTATATAGTGACTGCACTGCGATGGGGGTGTTGTGTTACGCGCGGTAGGTATAATAATAATAATAATAATAATAATAATAATGATATGCGCGCTGCTTGTGGAAGAAAAGGAAAAAATCAAACCCGAGAAGAGAAAAAAACCGTCCCCCGGACCAGACGTAGGACTTTTTACGATTATTAATAAGGGATGGGGGTACGAAAATATAAGCAATCTGTCTGCGGAACGTATATATAATAATATTAATATACGCGAGCGCGCGCATGTATATATTTTAACTTGAGGCGCGAGCGTATAAAATACTGCACACGACACACGCGCGTATAGTGCGCATATCGGGAAGTCGTTAAAAGAAAAAAAAACGGGATCGAAACAGCCGGCCAGATGATTTACCGCCGGCGACGATATTATATGTATACATTGAATTTTGAATTTTTTTTTTTTTTTGTTATCCCTTTACGCGGCCCGAACGAACCTTACCCGTCACGTCCATCAAGCTCGTGACATATATACAGTATACACATAAACATGATATTATGCGGCTGCTGTGCCACGAATCGATTCCATGATCGTACCTATTATTATTATTATTATTATATAGCTCTATAGTCCACACGATCGTGCAGTCTCGTGCGTGCAGTCTCATGGTATATTACGTTTGCATCGACGCACAGTGGTTCAAAAATCAAAATAGTTGGCCAATATTCGATATTTTGAATATGAAAATACTAAAATAAAGATAATAAAATTGTTTTGTATACTACCCAAGGCGTATTAATATGTAAGACTTGTTGCAAAATATTATTAGGTGTACTCATAAAGTAATATAAAAGTAGACAAACTAAAGTTTTTTTCTTAAAAACGATGGTATTTTGTCAATAATCGTCATATAGTTTAATTGTCTATATAGTAAATAAAATAAATGAAATTGAAGTGTTTATCAATTTATCTATGCTAGATAAGTTACAAAGATAGTATTTAATGACCTAACTATAAGGTACGACTGTTATTAAGCCGCACTTGGTCATTGAAATGTACAATGCTAGAAATAATACGATAGTAAATCTATAAACTTTTATAAAAATATAAATTTAATAATTTTTTTTATCGAGTTACACGACGTTATTCACACCACCAGTTAAGTCACAATCTACAGATTACAAAAATATCATCATTAATTGCTCATATTTGCTCATTACTTTGTAGTGAGCACTTGAAGTTTGAAAGCTTTAAATTTAAAATATATAATTAATAGCAAAAAATAAATTGCTTAACATTGACTTATATTTGATTTTCTGTTTTTTTTAAATGCGCTCTGTAAAAAGTGTTTCTCATTCCAAAAACAAAAAATTTATCAAAATTGGATATTTTTACGAGGTTTGAGAGTTTTTCCGGTAAGACATGTTTTTGATCAAAACAACAGGTCACGTGCAGGCCATTTAAGTCGGTATTCGAATACGAATTATTATTTTGATGATTATTATGTAAGTAATAGTTGATTCTATAAGAGTTCCGTGAAAATTAGAATATTGGCCAACTATTTTGATTTTTGAACCACTGTGCGACGCGACTAAATATTATATAAAAAGTACTCGTACTTCGTAGTATAAAGATCTTTTTTTTATATTACATCTTAAAAGAACATATTTTACGATCTGTGCTATAGATTAGCAAAATACCTAATCTAATATACATACTAATATTGTTGTCAATCAAAGTTATGTGAAATCTCAATAGTTTCTTTGAGACAATGAGGGTGTTTTTTTAGCATTTTCTATGGGTTGCTTTATAGGGTGGCTCTAAAATTAATTTCATTTAGGTTCAAATAGAATAAATGTTTGTTTATATACGGGGTTACAGACTTTTTTTTAAAAAAATAAAAGAAAACAATACTTAATTTACCAATAATTGCAATGTTAAATCCACCACGGGAGGATTGTCCATCTCTGACGAATTAGTTCACAAAAAGAGAAACCCCAATATAGCACCGTATTTTGTGTTTATTCATCTTTTTGCGGGCGAAGTCTGGTTGCATGGCTATTTTTGATATAATAATATATACTACCTTCAATTTAGTCCACAATTTATAAACACAGATCATATTTAGGTAAATTTTTCAATTTTAAACTTAAACTATAACAGTTTTTTCACAACTAAAAAAGAAACACATATCCTATAATTTTACTTACCTATATTATATGGCTAATGGGTTTAATCCCCCCAAATTGTTGGCCCCCTTCCATTTTTGTAATAAATTTTATTATTAATTTTTTAAAGTACCTGCCAAATTTAAATTATGACATAGAAAAAATCATCAATTATTGATATTGAAGCATATTAATATGTCAATATTATAAAAGTATATTATCAAGCCTTAGGTGTTAAAATTTAAAATAATGTACATAATATTATCATGATTTTTTATAAAACCAATATATTCATCATTCGGCATTGCATTCAGGATTTAAAATAAAATTTCAAAATTTAGATAGTTACTTTACTCTTATAAATTATTTAATATTTACTTATAACTGTCTAACAGAAACCGGGAGATCTTTAAAAATAATTTTATATAGATAAATTCGACTCGAAATAATATTTTATGTTTTATAAGTGATATTTTATTATTTTTAAAATAACACTGGTTTTAAATATTACTTGTCCCGGTGGGCAAAATAAACATAGGTACACATCGGACCGCCAACCAGCCAAACAAATTCTAAATGTCTATATGGATATAAATGACGTGTTGCACAGTATACACACATATGATAGACTTGAGGTGACCATAATATCACAGTCACCGAGCGCTTACTCTCGTGTGCTCGGGGTGGCCCGACCCATAAATCATAGTAATAGGTATTATGTATAATTTATATGTGTGTGTGTGTGTGTGTGTGTGTGTGTGTGTGTGTGTGTGTGTGTGTGTGCAATCGTGTGTGTGCAACCGTGTGTGTTTTGAAATGAATTATTATAGTTATTATTTATACAACCGCTTTACTGTATTATGTTGAGATACAAATATGAAACATCAAATATATTTGTATTTTTATTACTTACTAATTAATAATTATGAATTAGGATAAACTATATAAGATATTATATAATATTTGCTAAGTCTATCATGAATAACTCAATGGTTTATTTAAAATTATTTACAACGCTTTTAAAAGTGATTAATTCTTTTTTGATGTTTTTTTGGCTATAGTTTTATTTTTGTTGATTTTTAGTTCATATAATTACCTATTTATTAGGTAGGTACTTTGGATTTTTATTCGTGTGTTATGTACAAACAGGCTGGAAAATGCATGGTTCAGTACATAACATCTAATTAAAATATACAATTCAGAATAGATTAAGATTGTTATTTAGAGTTAATATTTTTTTTTGAAAATATATATTTGAAACACAAAATGGTTTATTGTTCACGTATATATAATGATTATGTGTGAACCATTGACAATACAATATAGCTCATATGAATTATAACAATATACAATGTAAAATGCAAAACTTGTTGTAGTTAAGTTGCTCGTATCAAGGGTAACTATTCTCAATTAAGTATTAGTTAAAAAAACTTACCTGGGATCTTGTATTATATTATCAAGCCTTAGGTGTTCAAATTCAAAATATTGTACGTATTTTCATAATTTTGATCTAAATAAAACTAATTTATACATCATTCCGCTCAGGATTTAAAATACAATTTCAAAATGTAGATAATTTCTTTACTCTTATAATAATAAAATTCGAAAATAATTTTCGTTTCATGATGATGATGATGATGATGATGATATATTAACCGGGTATGTACCGGTACGAAATGATTATACCTAAATTACGAGTACATCCAGTAAACAATTCTATATTATATACATAAACTGATAAAATATAATGAACTATAAATAAAATAAGCATTGATTAAAGAGTCGTATCTGAAACTGTATAGACGTATAGTACTTTCCTACTGGCAAAGCGGAACCCAAAAGCTCTTTTGATATGAATACAATGTGATTTTCTAAGCATTTTCACCCTATATTTTTATGCCTAAATTATACATTTATTTAAATTTAGATTTTTGGAATTTTTAAGTACACTTGAATCACATATTTTTGAATTCATGAGATTTGTTGTTCCACTTAAAGATGATCCTGCAGTGACAATACAAACTTCTGTTTTTCAAATAGAAACCCTTTTTTCGTTTTAAATTATTTAGCAGATATACTTTTTGAGTATTTTGGTGCATCTGAATTATAATTGAATGAATAGTTTTTAAATTCTATAACTTTGTGTACTATGGATAATAATGTCCATGGTAATGAGTTAAGTAGATACGAGGGCTTAGATGATTTGAAAATGTTAGTAATTACTATTGATCTATCAATATAAATAATCTATACAAATGATTCCAGTCTAATAAATACTACATCTAGTATTACTTATAGTTTATATTTTTCAATTTTTGTAAAACCATTTTTAAGGATTATTATTCTTAGAAAAAACATTTTAAGAACTCAAAACTAGACATTGGAATTTTTATTTAGATACATCAAAATTTTCAAGAAAACTATCAGATAAATAACTTGTAGTATAAATAGGAGTTTTGATTTGAAAAATATAAGTTTGTATCACTATCAGGACAACTCCTTGTAGTACAAAAAAAATCAGATATTTAAAATATAGTTTTTAGGTATATACTTAAAAATTCTAAAACTCAGAATTTGGTTAAATGTACCATTATAAGAAAAAATGGGGGTGAACATGTTTAAAAAGTCACTCTGTATAATATCAAAGGTGACTAAAACAAATATATGCGTCTTACCTTGAAGATCCGCCCGGCACGTGTATATAATCTTCGGAATAAATGCGACGCGTTGACTTAAATCTACATTCTACACTCTACAGTGACGACTGACGACTGTCAAATGACAATCACGATCGTATACAGGTAGTATTTGTAAATTGTATTTACCGTATTTGTGTGAATTATTCATATTTTATTTAACAGTTTGTTGTCTGTTATATATTGTTTATAATGCATAAGAATTATTAATATTTAAAACAATTAAAACTGTAAAAAGCTAACTACTGCTGAAGATGATACACGCGTTACAATGGATACTGCAGCGGATTACTGACTCTCAATGGGCAATCTACTAAAAATATTGATTTTATCCACAAAGTTTATTTCATTCATACAAGTACGTTATATTATTTTCATATTTTAAACTGGTAATTAATTACCAAATCAGCTTTACCTAAGTGTTATAAATAATTAGAAATGAATAAGCTTAGAAATAAGTAATAACTATATACAGGTGAGAGGGGGGGGGAGGGATTATAAATTATTTCTTTTATATTGGGTATCTACAAATATTGTGGTGTATTCGGTTGTAGGTGACATTCTTCATACCCTCGAATAATTATTTGTGTTGAAAAATTAGTGGAAATAATATATCAAGTCACTGTCTATATTACAATGAGTAAAACAAGAAGCGTACCTACTCCAACTTGGCATAGGCGTGTGCACGGGGGTTTCGGGTGTGCCTGGGCACCCCCTGACATTTAATTGGGGCCCTAGAATTTCTATAGCATAGAAGTCCTATAGCATATATATAGGGCCGTTCTAATTTGTTAAAATATGTATTATGTACATGTCTTGTTTTTTATTATTTATATCAATTTATAATTACATAATACACTGGATTAGAGGAAATAACAATAAGCTCCAAGCAGTAAAAGTCGAAAAGCGAAAAGTCGATATCTTTGCTTTACCTCCACAATAAAATGTCGTTGGTGTCACCCCCCCCCCCTTTTTGGTTAAGTCAAATAGTGTGCAAATAAAATAATATATAAAAAATAGTAATAATAATTTGAATAAAATATAATACATATTATTAATGATGATAAATGATAATAACGAAAGCATTTAAAAAGACCTTTTTCTTACGTTTTGACATAACCATTTTAATTTTTGTGTGACGGCCGACGAAGGACTTTATCCGTAGTGTTTTAATCGAGGCATTTTTTCCGAATGTATAAATACCACTCAAAGCCCAATACTATAAAACAGAGTGCTCGGGGCCGCCTTACTATGTTTTAAATAGCATATTATATGCTGAAGAATAATGTATATAGTGTAACTTTGAATTATCTATGCAAAAAATATTTTCTAAAACGAAAATACTTTTTGAGATAACGCGAGCGTGTACTGTTAAAAAAATAATAATATACAGTATAATCATATCTTACGTATTTATATTAAATATTAATAATTTATAATCGACTTAAATAAAATGCTGCAACTGATAATAATGGAATGTGCGTACCATATCAGGAAATATCTCGAATTCGGTAAAATTGTCTTAGTGTATATCAGTGGTACATATAAGGAGGATTCCCCCTGGGTCAGGGCCTATAGTGAAATTGCTGGTTAAATTAAAATATTGCATGCATATTGCTTTATGTATTTACTATATTACATTACCATACCCCGTGGTCCGTACGCACTTTGTATGTCATACCTAAGGTTTTTCATTTTTTGAAAGTCTATATGTATTATGAAAATCTGAATTTTAATTGTATACTTACTAATTGATCAATGCTTAAGAGTTATGTTTACATACGTCAATGGTTCTATTTTTTAGAAATGGATTTCCATTCACTGTTGTATTTACACTGTTTGCAGGAGTTTTTCAACATTATATAGGTAAATTGATTACAAATGTTTTGAGGAATGAACAAGGAAATGTTAGATTGTCAGGATTTTTTGATTTGATGACAGTTCATCTTAAAATAACATTAAGTATAGATGCAATTTTCAATATTTTTTCTAAAACAAATTTTACATAATCTTTATAATATAGTAATAAACATTTATAAAATACAATTGTGCAATGTCTATTTGTATTGTTTATTTCATAATCATAACCAGCTCCCTAAATTATTTCTAGTTATGGATATGTTATAGTATGGTTGGCTAGAGGTAAATTGGCCCATAGTGAAAATTATTCCTGTATACGTCACCGGTGTGTATTATATTATGTATATTTTACAGCTATTATTATTTTTCGTTTACACGCACTTGAAATGCGTTTATAATAATATACGCTCGGCATAATAATATAATATACGATGATCACGCCGTCTCCTCATCGCCGTATTCAAGAGGCTGCAACAGTAGCTAAATCGAACTATATAAAATAATATATATATTGTACATAATATTGAAACATGTTTCCGTATATTTTATCGGCTGTGGCCTGCGACACATAGGTAATACAGATTAAAATAATATGTTTTAAACGGCCATAAGACGCGCAACAGAATTTTGATAGAAAGACTTCATACCGTCTATCCGCGGTTGCAATCCCCAATCAGAGTTAATGTGTCTTATAACACTTATATATATAAGAACAACGATTTGTATAATAATTGAAAAGTGTAATAATTTTTATTTGTTTGACATTTATTATACGCAGCAGTGTATAAATATAATTGAAGTACATAAATTACCTCAGGAAAAAATTACAATTATCTTAATTGGAACAACTTAAATAATACGATCAGATCGTTTTACCTATATATATACAGTATAGCATACCAATATTTCCAGCTTACTTCTTTTATATTCAACGTGGGATTCATTCATTTTTATTATATTTAGATTTGAATAAGTGTTCAGTATACTAATGATTTTTAGTACCAAATGCTCTGATTTTAAATCTATGTCTATTTGCCGAACTTCTGTCATGAGCTCCACGTATAAATAAAGTACCAATTGTATAATGCATGTGCTAAAATAGTTAAAATTTAAAATACTCATGAACACAAAGAGATCACTTGTTTATTATTAAAATAAACAAAATTATATTAAATATGTATAGAGATTACTGTTATTTAATGGTATAATATTTTCGATATTAATGTTAGGTATAGGTGTCGTAAGTAATAAATAAACCATAATACTAACGGTTCAATGTTTCGTTTAGAACACTTAGATACTTCAAAATACTTTAATTGTAAATTGTAAAGATTTAAAATTAACACTGATAAAAAAACATTAGGTAAGTTAGTCGTACTAGTTATAGACCTCTTAAAAAGAACTCTTTCAAATTATTACAAGCCACCTCAAAACAATATATAACAAAGATTTTTTTCTTGATAAAAATCTAAAATATTAATCTTTGCTATGGACTTTGTACGATTGGGTTTAAATCTACTGACATTTTTTCCTATTTGAGCCACATGGATGATATTGAAAATGTTCAATTTTTTTCAGTCACCTAAACGCAATACTGCAAGCAGAATTTTTTCAAGGTGTCGCAGCTGCGGGGATTGTTAGATGTGCCAAACGCTACAAAATGTTCTTCATAGGTAATCGTGTTATCATAATGCGAAACCATCACAAAATTGATATTAAATGATAATTTATATCGATATTGTATCAATATAACTTATACAGTCCAAGGTGTGGGAGGGATGGTGGTTATGCCACTGCCTAAACAAGTACATGATATTTTATCATATTATAGACCCACAAACTTTAAGAGTAATAAATATTAGGTGTCTAAACTCTATAGGAACATTCATATTTCTTAAAAACGATATACATACCTAAAACTACTAACTGTAACGTAGTTGGTTTGCAATCATTCAAGCAGTAGTCCGTTAAAATATAAGACACTTCTCCAATCAAAGTTATTGCTTTGATAAATAGCCACGGATATACCAGTTGATGATAATTCTGAAATTTTGATTTAAAAATGTAATAATAATTGGAAAATTGCATTCACGTATGTCGTACGTAATAATATTATTATTATTATTTTATTACCTATATTATGCATAGTTATAAAAGAATAAAAATTATGTATATATAGGTAGTTAGTTTTGAGGTTTTCGAATGTGTATAATATGCAAATAATTGATCGATTTATTAATTATAACGATGATTCGAAATTAAATATTTATATTTTTAAACGTTATATACCTAATAAATAATAATATACTTGTGTTACCTTTACCTATAATTTACCTATATTATTAGGTATTTATTATCACACGAATTCATACCCTTAAATTCGATGATAAAGAGTATTATCATTATATATTTATGTTGTAAATTTCAAATTCATATTATCTTACTCGGATAAGGACAGCAATAATGACCAATATATCACAAATCGTTGACGTTGTTGTGTAAGCGTATTTCCAATACTCTTCGAAATTGCACAAGACTACAAACAAGTACATAATTCATCCAAATATTTAGTAGGAACAAATACTTCATAATACGTATACAAAGTATATAATTATTATAGTATTTCATTTAAAAATCAAACGTATTTATAAAAATATTGTATTTGTCTAGGTCAACGTTTGTTCAAAAAAACCTCTTATCTTGCAACCACTATGCACACCAACACCACACGGTCACACACGTGACTTTATTATGCTGATTATTATTATTTTATTTGGACATAATCTTTGTTATTATTAGTAATCGTTTTTACGGTTTGAAATATTTTTGCCGACAAGATTATATTTTTTAGTCTAAAACAATTTCTTGTTCGCGCAATTGATTATTGGTAGGTACACATCATATGCTTTCAGTTATTATACTTACGAAATTCCTCAATCCTTTCTTCTAAGTTTGATGCACGTACGAATTCAGTGACAACGGTACAACTGTAATAACCGTTACACAAACACCATTTTTCAAAACCATTAACAGCCTTCGTCATCTAAAATAAGCGAAAACGTTTTACATATTTCTGAAACGGTTTTAAGACAATAAGTCAATAAGTCAATAATGTACATAGTGTTATGTTAACATGATATTTTTTTCCTACCTAATTTTTATACCTTACCTGTTTTTAACTATATAGGAAACGATCGTAGAATGAAATTGTACAAATATTATAAGATATTACAAAATATTATTGCTTATAAAAACGTTTGTTCAATATTATTAGTATGTACAATACGGAACGGTGAGTATAATATAAACAGATAATCTTAACTAAATTATATCCTTACCAGTGACGATACAATGAAGATAACTATGTACCAGTTTATAGACGAACACACAGACTTTGAGTTTGTTATACTTCGTTTGATCTAATCAAAAATAATATTATACTTTCAAACATTTTTTTTTTTGGTTTTAAATTTTAAAAAGTTACTTGATATATTTTTAATTGTAAAAAAATCTTTTCACAGTGATTTATCAAAAGTTTGATAACGTTTGAAATATACGATGCCATTTCAAATTTCATACTTCTGAACTCTGACCGCAATATTTTGAACGATCAGATTAAAAAAAAAAACAATAACAAATTGCCTTTAGGATTAACATTTTAATGATGGGTTTCTATAACACGTATGGAAACGCGTATTAACGCGCTTGTTGTGCTCGTTTACATCTTACATGAGTTTTGTTACCCTGGTCACCATTTTATATTATTATGGATTTGTAAATATAATACTATCATATATTTATTAAGTGTATAAATATATTTTTATTATTAGGTAGATATATTTTTTTATATTTATATTATTAAATTTATTATAAGGTTCTATTCTTAGATCATAGTACATAATCTAAGGTTATATTATTTCGTACTAGAAGTCTAGAAATGGTATAATTATTACTACAGCTATGCAGTATGTTTAAAATACGTCCAATTGGTCCATTTAGTCTTACCATGCCATTTAATTCGTATCACTAAAAACATTCCAAAAAAGGTTTTCACTTTTATTTTTTGATTAACACTTTTATTATTGTTATTATTAATGTATTTTGAATACTGTATTGCACTTTAATTTTTAATATTTAGTCAACATTATTATGATTATTAAATGGCTGCTCCTTAAAATGTTTGATTTCTTTTTTGATCCATCGAGCAAGTTAAAAGGTTCTTAGTTCTAATTTTGTATTATTTTTATTATTTGAAAATATTAGATATTAGATATAAATGTATTATGTAATTAAATAATATTTTTCTCATCTATTATTGTTCTGTCTGCTGTTCTTCCTATAGGTACTACATGTTTTGATTACCTACAAGGTTAGTAGGTTAGAGTCATAAATACATCTATTTTAATACAAATAATAAATAATAAAATGTAATAAGTAACCAAGGTTGTAACAAAAATATTACAAAAATTGGCCCCATAGAAAAAAAAGGTGTATTCAGCCCGAAAACATATTTATGTTAAAAACGAGGGCGATTGAGCTTGGTGAACCACTATGTATAATATATGTGTGTACACAATATATAATTATACACGTACACACGCCACGGTCAACAGTGCGATTTTCCTTTTTAAATGTTGCACGCATCATATATGCGTTTGGAAAACATTTCAAAAAATCATTCGACTAGGTAATTAATTATTATTATTGTTTTTTATTTTATTCCATCACGGCCTAGTGATAATAAATGTTAAATAAAAATCCGAGAGCATATTATATCAACTATACGTCTATACACAATATATTATATGATAATATAATATATTATTATGTGCAACGTACACGAGCGATTATAATAATATATTGTTGTATTAAATATTTACTGCACCGATGATGATGATGTTGCACCCGCCAAAAACGACCGCGCAAAGCGCACACGCGGCATTCCTCGCGGCGGCGGCTCGTCTATTTGTAGATACAAATCGTTGTAAATTACAATCAGACTCTGAGACGAAATGGAGCTTTGTGTCTCACTAAATAACATTAACTACTTTATCCACCGCCGCCGCCGCCGCTCATTGCACCACCGCTGAAGGAGCAGCAGCCGCCGCCGCCGCCGCCGCCGCCTCTGCAGCAGCACATGTTTGTTATTAACCCCAATATTTTCGTTGGCATGGACTATAATGACACGTCGGTGTGCGCGTCTGAAAGGAGAATAATATTATGACGATTTCGAATAATAATATACAATATATTATTACACCTTTTTTTCTTTCCGCGTGTGGTATCGCAACTGAGATGGGAACCATCACGATAGTAGTAGGTATACCTATTACTTCCACAGACATATTATTATTAATAGCTGACAGGTACCGCCTAATGCCTATATAGGTAGTGTGGTAATGTGCGAAAAGAGCTTTCAGGAATATGACATATATTTCTGTATTGTATGATAAATAATAATATATACAGGGTGAATCACCAAGCATGCTCACCTCCGTTTTCTCGTTTATTAATGAATTTTTTAAAATTTTGATTTTTTTCAGAATTTTTAACTATACTTAAAGACTATATTTTCAGATTCTTGAAATTGTTTGTACTACTGAAGGTCAGTGTCCTGTGGCGATACAAACGTCTGTTAGTCAAATGAGAACCCCCCCCCCTTTTTTTTTACTATAAATTATTCAGTGAACAATTTTTTTGAAATTTTTACTCAAGGTACTTTCAGTTATCTATTGAAATGTATATATTAAAGATATTAGTCCTTAAAAATTGTATTACGAAAATATAAAATATATGCAATATTGGATCTAGTATTTATACTTAGACCATTTTTATAAATTACAAATATTGATAGACTAATATTAATTATCAACATTTTCAAATTTCCATAGCCCCATTATCTTCCAAACTCATTATCATGACCCTATTGACCTTAATACACAAAGCAATATAATTCAAAAACTATTCGTTCAAATTTTGATTTTGATACGTCAAAGGTTTCAAAAAAATTATCCGCTTAATAATTTACAGTTGAAAAGGGGGGTTCTCATTTGAAAAACAAAATTTTGTATCTCTTTAAGGGCACTCCTTAAATAGTAAAAAAAAATCTCAAGAATTTGAAAATATGATCTTCAAGAATATTTAAAACTTCCGATTATTATTATTATTATTTGAAAAAATGGGGGTGAGCAACTCATGTGTAACACCCTGTATACACAGTGGTTCATTCAATTTAAAACACTCATTAAATCAAAAAGTATCGACTTTTTCCAAACAAATTTTTACATGATTTTAAGTTGTTAAATAATATTTTTTTTAAAAAATTTTTTTTTTCATATTTTTTATTCGTATAATTTTTTAAGTTTTTATTTTTTTGGATGACAGCATACAGTTTTGATTTCATATTTCAAAACAGAATATTTTTCTTAATATTTCGATACATAAAAATTGAAATTTGGACAAGTAATTTATGCGTTTTAAGTATTTAATGTTTAGATGAGCGGAGTAGTGAACCAACATTTTTTGGGATAAGCGTGTGTCTTATATATATAATATGTGTATGTATATACATGCTTATATAGCTTATCACGTCACATTAAATATATGTGTATAATACATGTGTGGATATTTACATCCAAGTACGCACCCCAGGGCCCAGGGGGTGTTTTGGGTGTCCAAGGAACTCCCAAGACATTCCCTGATTTTTTTCTTAGTTGTTATTCTAAATATTTATTAATTATTTTAGTGGTCTTTTAATATTTTTTTAGTTCTTCTATATATCTATTTACACAATATTACACTTCAGCAAAAGTTTATCTACTAAGAAACAGTTGTTGTGGTGTAGTTGTACAACACCATGCCCCCCCCCCCCCAATGTCTCTAACTCCAATTCAACTCCAATTTTTCGTGAATTTTTTTTCCAAGTTTAATATAGAATAATTTTCTCAATATTCATGTACATCAGGTGGAACTCTTGAGATTGTCCCACGGAACCCTTAGGTTCCGCGGAACACACTTTGGGAATCGCTGCTCTATACTATATTACTATTTAATATAATATACTTACTTATATTATAGGTAATTTATTGTTTTCTCTACCTGTATGACCTATATATTATAGTAATTTAAAATTTGAATTTAGATAAGCTAAATTTAACAAATGTTGTGCTAAAAAAATGTATTGTACATTATTTATTTATATTTTGTAATACTCAATATAGATACATCATTTTGATTCCTTTAAAATTAATGAAAAAAACATATTTTCAATTCCCCCTAAATTAAAAATTCCTGAGCATGTTTCTGTATAAGCACAATATATTGTTCACGGATAATATAGAGCATCATAAGTAATTGTTGTTGTTATATACTTATACATAGTTATGTAAAGTTGTATCGTGTATTCTGTAAATAAAAAAATAATCTTTATAATTTGTTAGGATTAGATTATTAAAAACTACCTACTTTTCAGCCGAAATAGTGAGTTGAAACAGCACACAATATATTATATTAAATAATATTTACATGACTATATATAATAGAATAAAAACTAAGCCTATAAAACAAGTTCTTTTGAAGTTTTTTTTTATGTTGACATGGTTGGTAGTACGACTTCAATACTCGCGGACATGTGAACTTAATGTAGTATATCGTCATGCACTTTGCAAGTCGTATAAGTATTTTAACAGCCATTGGGCATTATCATTGTGCCGTTTACCAACACTAATCTTAGCACCTAATATACTTTATATTCTAGAAGGCCTTAGTAGTGACGTTAAAAATGTACATGCGGTGTCATCAAAAATAAATAATAAAATCTATATATTGCTGCAAATCTTGGTGACGTCTCAATGTGGTCATTAAATATCAGAGTCATTAAAATATAAAAACGAATCATCAAAACGACTAACTTTACTTTATATAATAATTTACACGATGCAATTGAAAAACGTTAGGAAAAAATATGATAAACCTACTAAATTATTTTTCATTTAATATAATTTTTAACGATATAATAATAAATTGTATAATTTAAAAGTAATTTTACATATAAAAACGAAGTAAAATACTGTAACTGAACAACTCTTGTGATTTTAGTGGGGGAAAAAAATGTAAGTGAATGGTATATAGAATTCGAGTTTGAAGTGATTGATATTCTTTCTGGAGTTTTTGAACCGAATGTTTGTGTGAAAATAAATCTCTGAAATTAAAATAAATAGTCATGGGACGATGTTATGTTTTGGGTCCTCGACGACCTCGATAATGATTAAACGTTAGTGCACGGGAACTAAAACCGTCGTCTTGTAAAAATCGTTTAGACTCCAACGGCTGGGGCACAGGAGTAGAGTGATTTCTACCCCTTAATGGGCTGCGGGAAACATACGGGTGGTATCGGGAACAGGCACACGCGACCTCTGCACCTACCCGCCATCAGTCATTGCAACACATATACGTGGAAGATGTTATGGGGGTGTTCAACGCTCGACATGTTTCTTGTATTTTGTATTTCAAAGATAATCTAACATTCTAACCAGAAATGAAACTATTGGGACCACGCTGTATATAATGGCTTTTGTTTCAATAATATATTATAATATAGTGTAAGATATAATATATTTAATTGTATCCCAAGTGCAATGTTGTGTTGAACCCAAACGAAGTAAACTCAACAGAAGGAGAAATGACATTTTCAATTTTATGACAATATTTTTGTGTCTTAATAAAACGAATAAATTACAAAAATGTAGTACTATATTATTACAATATTACCAATAACGTTGATATTATAATATCATGTATGCCACACTAATAATTCAATTATAATAATAACATGATAGCAAATATATAGTTTGAAATCTGGAACTTATACTTACTCTTATAGTTACATACCAATAACTTATAGTAGGTAGCTAAATTTATTAATTATTATAATTCAAATTTTCAAATAATCGTCATTCGAGTACTTTCTGTTTTGTTTATAATTCTAAACAAATTTTAAAACAAAGTATTTTTAAACAAAGTATAATTTTACTAATTAAAATAAAATTTATTAGATGTTATAATTTACTATATCCTATTTACATAAGTATACAATCCCGTTTTATAATTTATAAAAAATATATACAAATTTTAATTCCATCTAAATTTATTTTATACATTTAATAATTACAAATATCTATGAATATTATATACATATATAAGGATAAATATTAATCTAATTAGTTACTGTTTCGAAGAGAACGCGTTCTACCTGGGCGTGTAATCATTTTGCAAATATGTATTGGATGTTTTTTGAGCCCCGTGAAACGTGGAAGGTCTATGGTGGTAATGATGCTGGTAAGACATGTGGTATCCGGTCGCTATCTCAGTGTTCGAATTCTTTTGATGTAGTCTATATAGGTATAGGAATCAAAGAACAAATTATAAAATTGTCACTTCTTATTTCTAAAATGAAAACTATAAATATATATTTATTATAATATTATATCATATTGATATTTTTGCGTAATATTTTGTTATTATAAATAGTAAAATTTAAAATTTATTTGACTTTATTTAAATATAGTTTTTGCTTAAAACCAATAACATTTAAATTGTATCGAATTAACTTAAGAGAAATCAATACCGACCGGTTTTTTTTCATAAAAACATACCTGTCTGTTGCCCGTTATACAGATAAAAGTATAAAACTAATAATACGATGAGAAATCTGAAAACATGATTAAATTCATTTTAATGTTAACTTGAGATGATTAGTATGATCATACTACTCCATCAAATTTCGATTCTTATCTATCTCTAAACCTCTTAAATTTGGCTTTGAAATGAAAAAAATAATGTTTTTTTTAACAGGGATAAAACAAAATGATTGATGTCAAGAAATTTCTTAACGAATTTAAATTTGTTTTGAATAGTGCATCACGTTTACATTACAGAAATGCACAATATATAATGATCACTATTCACTTATTCACAAAAACACGCACAGATGACGTTGAAACTTAGAAAATGTATGTATTGAATATCTTAAAAACGGTTGGTATAGAATTCCCTCAATACAATAATAATAGATATAATATACTAAAAATGGTTCTTAATTATATTATGTAAATGTTGGTTTTGTATCTATTGCAATACTTAACACAAAATTAAGTATTTTAACTATAACATTTTTGGGACAAAATCGGATTTTAAAAATATCAATATGAAACAAATCTTAATATCCATATATTACACTATTTTATTTACAAATGTAACTTTTGTTAAATTTACAAACCAGAAACAACAGTTAAATTAACTATACGCGTGCAGGTCCTCACATACTGTTAGAAATTAGAATTCAGCTAAGTCTTAGATTATTAAGACGTACCTACTTTAAACTGTTTTCCGTATACTAATAGACGCAATTATTTCGTTCTCACGGTACATTTGACTCGTGACGTAAATTATAGACCTCATATGTCGGTCCAACAGCGACAATTATAATATACATTTACATTAAAAATGATATATTGACAATTGGCTTGCGCCACCATAATGACGCTCTTAGCCTCTATACAGTGATTTCAGCGCTAATTTTTATCCCTCGCTATTGCCATTGCAACCCATAATTCATCAACTAAGTTAATATTCCCGTCGGCCTTTTACGATTTAATTTACAATTCTGTACTAACACAATATTAATTGTCTGTATACAGAGTGGCTGGTCTAGCTGTCGTATAAGTCGCAAGCTAGTAACTATTTACTATATAGATCAGAGGCAAAGACATCGCATTCAGTACACGCGGTACACATTTGAGAACCAGCCACTGGTTACGGGACCAAGGGGTGCTATAGTCAGTAGTCACTTCAGTCTCCTTGGCTTGATTTGTATAGATATGCCACTGCTATTGGAACTGCTTATGATATATTATATTATGTGTAGTGTGTACTTCATTAATTCAAAAGTGGGGCATTACCTAGTGAAAAATTTAACTTTTTTTTTTTAACTTTTTAACCTAATTAATCAGTATTAGTTTTCTGATTAACTTAAGAACTTCACTAGTTTAATTGACTGTGGTTTGTTGAAATAACTTGGCTCTTTTCGGATGGTTTTAAAATGATCCATAAAGTTACAACTTAAAGTTGGATTTAATGATTTTATACATTAATTACCATCTGTTTAGGTCTACTAGTTTCAATAAAAAATAATCTAAATTTCTAATAGGTACTATAATTTTTGTTATATTCCTTAATAAAATAATATTATACCTATAATATAAATCTCTTTATTATGTTATCCGTATGCTCTAATTCAAAAAAGTAGATTTACTTTTTTTTAAACTGAATAAAGTTAATATTTTTTTTTTCATACTAACTTTAAAACTACTGAGGTATATATTTTATCTGCTAACTTCTAATTTGACAATATTGTGTTCAATTAACATAACTTAAATTAATTATTTTCATGAACTTGCCCACCACACGTCTATATTATACTCTAACACTATACTAGTATTTACCTGTCGTATCCGTGAAACGGCGAGTAGTTATGATGTGCATATGCAGACGACGCGAATATTGGTCCGTAATTGCACACTTGGCTCAGGTAAGGCGTGACCGGTACCGTTGAGGCCGCTGCCGTTGCATTCAAAGGCACTTGGTGTTGCCCGTGCGTCGTAGCTTGCATGTGTGGCGGCGAAGCAGACGACGAACTGTCGCTGTTGTACATGTTCTCCATCACACCTGTCGATAGCAAGACACACACACACGTATATTAATATAAATAATGTCATATATCAATATGTATTTCTGCACAATCATATTATTATATATGCCGGCACTTAATAGATAATATTATACTATACAATAACATATTATTATTATTGTTCTTTTTAAAAATAATATTATGATATAACGCGAATGTCATGTGGGTAAAAATAAAAATTAAAGAAATCCTTGAAATATATTGATAACTTACAGATTCAAAATAAAATTTGTCTATGCTGACCCGCAAATTGAAAATATATAAATAAAAATATAAACCCATAATCTGTTAAACTCATAATATGCACAATGCATACACATTGTTTCTCTCGGAATCTAAAACATTTAAATACCTGTGTGTATGTTAATATATACACAACTCATCGAAATGAAAAAGTAAGAAGAACAGTTTAAAATATGAAATATGAACTACAGAAATCTAATTTTTTACGATATTAATGATATTTGATACAATAATATGGAAGACTTAAATACATTTATTTATATTTAGAAAAAATTATAGAAGGTACATTATGATATGATCAAAAAAATAAAAATAAATTCTACCAAATGTGTTACCGACTGTTATATAAATAAACAAACAATATAACTTAAATTGTAGTTTATAATATCGACGAATTTAGATAATTAAATTAATTTATGTGGGTTATATGCGGGTGTACAATAATTAGCTGAAGTTACGTGAGATATAATGAAAATAAGGTGTTGAAATCAGTTGTTTTATATTTTATAGTATACATGCGTTTACCCACTTTACAATATTTTATTTTAGTGGATGAAAAATGTATAGAAGTAGCGCATTCCGTTGACGTGTTTAGTGATTCAAAATCGGTACCCACGGTTAGGATATTGAAAACCACTCGAAACCGTTGTAATCCCATGGGAAAAAATATGTTAGTATGGTATCCAAGTTTCATAAGTTCATTGAAAAATGTATACTATTATTACGAGTTGTTCAGACCTCTCATCTGTCTATCAAAATATTTCAAATATTTTTGTGTTTTAAGTAAGCTGCGAGATAAACTGGAATATAAAAATAAAATTCCACATATCGAATATTTATCAGTTTTGTTGATTCAATTTAGAGCAACAGAAGATTGTAAAAAAGTAATACTATTGATTATAGTATGTTAACTATCTATAATCAAATATCAATGGTAATACCTATACTGCAATTTTAGGGAGATTTATACAATAAAAATAATTAGAAGGTACCTATGTATAACATTCATAGTCTTAAATATTATTCAATAATATGTATGTATTTATTTATAAACAAACGCTAATTCATTCTTATTTTATTTTTTAGTCAAATATGTTTTTAAATGACAAATTAATAACCATTAAACCATGCATGTTTTTATGATACTATTTAATTATTCAAAAGTGAAAAAGTATCAACCCTAAAAATTATAATGTGATTTCTTACTGCAAATCACGATAACTGTACAGAGTGATTTAAAGTTCTGTACAAATATATTATAATATTTACATGATAAATGGGAAATACTATAAAAATTGAATTATTTATAAATATAAATCCTAAATTTATAAGTATTAAGGGTACATTCATTTTATTTTTAGGTAAACGACACGTAATTAGTTTGTCTAGATGTTTTATGGGTAGATTTTTTTCGTAAACGTTAGCTGATCCAATAGGATTTTTGTCTACGTGACCTCGATGATTTGTGAGGCAGTATGATGCACATTTATCATTCTAATAGGGACGACTAGTCAGTCGTCTGAACGAATACAAAGTTGTTATATATACATATAATTTCATTGAACAAAATAAAGATTACTGCTGAATTTCAAAGTATTACATTTAAAATCATTAGATTCGTTTCATCAAATTGAAATACGCATTCATAAAATAATATTTGTTATTATTATTTTTTAAATAAGGAAATAAATTATATTTCAATATAGATACAATTTATTAAAATATATTATATTAAATATTATTATTATGCTGGGATAATAATATCATCATTATATATAAATGTATTACGCCATTGCGGTATTTTTTTTTTTTTTAACAAATGTGTTATATTCTGCGATGTGGTCATTTTTTTATTTTTTTTATATATAAGTTCTGCTAATTAGACAAATAACTTTTTAAGTCTTTTGACAGTCAGTTGGTTCCAATACAAATTACTTTTATAGTCGAGATCCAAAGTGGTGTAGGATTAAGAAAAGAGATTGATAGGATTTTTAGATTTTTTTTCAAATCAAGGGAAAAAATCGTTATTTTTAACCGGTATATTTGTATATACTTTATTGGCATAAATTTAGGCTGTAAAAAATGAACTGAGGGATGTGGTGAGGACTGCTGTCGGAAACGGTACGAGCGTCACACATATTTTGACATAGACGTCGCTACTCAGTTTACAAAGATATTTTTATTTATACACATTATGTATGATATTTAATTTATTTTGTTATTTTGTTCGGATAAACGTTCGGGTGGCACAGTAATAAATTGACTATGATACCCACAACAGTGACAACTGTTTTCAAATTTAAATTAATTTGTCGTATATAATTTTGTTTTGGCATCACCTGCTATCGGCAGTCATAAAACAGAACAGAAATAATGTAACTTAAACAAATATCCCAAACTCCTATTATTAAAAAAAGTTTATACTTAAGTTTTACGCTTAAACGTTTCATTAGTAAACTTTGTAATTGTTCATGATTTGTAAAATACACAAATATTAGATTATTTTTTTATACTTAACTATTATTATTATCCAATCTAAATGATTTAAATAACTTTTAAATTCGTACGATAATAATTTTGTTTGACTTTGATTACACTATACTTTAAATATGTTAATTTATTATCCATGAGCATAGATTTAAAAAAAAGTGTTTACCTATTTTTTATAGGTATACATAGAATATTATACATCCATACATGGTTTTATTTTTAAAAATGTTGTGAATAGTATTTTACTATGGTACATTATTCGATGGTATTTATTGAATTGTAGGTAAACATATTGTAGATAATATGAATCATCATTGAATTATCATTGGGTATAAATATTAAATATGTGTTTTAGAAGTTCAAATTGAGTTCAGAAGAAATTAATTTTAGATGTGTTGAACATGAATATAGAAATTAATATGTGTTTTAAGTATAAATATATTATTTAGTTCCATTTCCATCGTCAAATATAATTAAGATGATAGGTAAGGCGAATAACAGATGACATATATTAACATACTGTATTACCTATTTCCTACTATAGTAGTATTTAGAAGTAGATAGTGATAATATGTCTGTACTATCTATCGTCCATAAATATTTAGTTTAAAATAAATTTAAAATGTCTATTAAATCAAACTGTTTTTCTTCTATTTTAGTTGATTATTAAAATTTCCCATTTAGTTCTTAATAATCAGAGCCAGTGAACATGGGCACGAGATAGTTTTTAATTGTCTCGTTTAGAAACAGACGAGAGACTGCTAATGCGACGGAACGTCAGCAGTGGTATGCCTATTTAACGTTTCCCGAAAATATTATGATAAATGACTACCATGGACAACTCTGATAATTAATGACAGTTTTCGAGTGCACGCAACATAATTTTGTGTACAGTGCTGCGTACAATATAGGGTTTTTTGTTATTTAAAATTTTATTTTTTATGTTTTTAAGCGATGGACACGATTTAAATAGCATCTAAGAGTAAAAAACTAAAACATTAATTTCAACATGAAGCCATGAAGGCGTTGAGCTTGAAACGATTAAAGAATATACCAAAAGTGAGTTGGATAGGTGTATCTACATCCTACATATATCAGCTATATTACACCAACTTAACCTACAGTAGATACATGTCAACAATTTATATTTTTAAAAAAATTCAAATAAATTTAAGACAAAAGTAAAAACATTTTAAAACTGCTGAGATTCATTTGCTCTGCAGACCAATATAAATTATTGGTGATTTATCAATTATTTCATCTGTCTGTATTTGAATATATTTTATTTTAGATTTTGAGGTTTTTACGGAATTGTTTAGAGATCTGTGGTTTTTCGTTTTCTGGAAACAAATATATCAAGGTGGTAAAACTAAATTTCAAATACGAGAAATATGACAATCAACACATAATTTACTTTAGAAAAATAATTTTTCGATTTAAAAGTTTTATTGTTATAACAATTGCATTTGAAAAACTACAAAGTACAATTTGTTTGTATGCATTAGTCACTATATATATTAATGACTTGCACAACAATACAACATGTACATATTTTCAACTAACATTTAGTTTTACCAATACAATTATTTAATTTAAATATATTAAGCTTTGTTTTATTCCGTTAAAAAATACATATGGGGTCTATAAAAACGTCGTTTAAAATACAAACATTATTTTAATATTGTCGGCAGAACATTAATCTATACAGCACGAATTCCTTAATAAAAATAAACGAAATAAAAAAAGAACATACCCAAACTTCCTGTTGATTCTTTATTTGGGAACTGAACGCAATTATTGTTGTTATGGATTCCAGTGACATTTTTTTTGCATAGCGATTTATTATTGGCGGCTTGTGGTTCACTATCAATAGACATGGGGCCACTGCATGAAAAAAAACAAAAATAATCTTAACTTCCTTTAGAAAAAAAAATAACAATTTTAAACACACATACACACACCCACACACACATGTTTCACACTTTCACATAATATTCAAAGCAATGTGTCGAGTATAAAATAAGAACGAATTTTTTTCCCAAAAATCATATAAACCGACATTTATTGCTATTTATGTGCCAATTTACATGGGCACACCTACAATGATTGCCAGGAACAGGGATTTTTTTAATTGACTTGTGTTATATACACCTTTTTCTGAAATGTACTACTAATTTACTAGTGTATGTATAATAATATGTATATTTAAGATCGGCATAGCACACCGGTGTCAATTAGTAACGCTTGGGCTCATTCCAAGAGGGGTGGAATGAAGAATGGAAAAAAAATCTGTCAAGATTTATAATCTGGTAGCTTCTTTGGTCTAATAAATATATCAAGTGTATATTATACACAAAGCTTTTTATAATGGTCCATTTAATTTAGATATTAAAATAAATGCAAACGCATATAATATTAATATGATTATATTACCATTCTTCAGTCTCGCAGTCTCTGAACCCTTTTGCGAATGGATTACTAGCAATTTTTAACTGTGTTATCTAAAAAAAACAAAAAAGTTAAATAAAATATATTTGTTTTTATACCTATATTAAATAGCAATCTGATTTTCTACATTTAAAATTGAACTTAGAAATACTAAAAGTGAAAACTTAAATATATTACAATTTTTGTTTGAGCTAAACTTATTATTTATCATCATATTTAAAATTTCTCAATTTAACTCAACGATTCTGTACCTACTAATAGGCTATAGCTATTAAAGCCAAAAAGACACTATTTAAAATTATACATTATTGTTATTTAATGAAAGAGAAAATGTAATAAGTAATAGAAATGTAGACGGTAAAATATGAAAAGTAAAAATAGTGAGTCGATAAAAAAAATTACATAGCTATAAAGGTAATTATAACAGTGAAATTATAGAAATTTTAATTGGTAATATAGAGTGCAAGAAGTATACTAAATAAACATTGAGCCAAAACTTTCCAATATGATATTATACAAGTATAATTAATGTATACTAGTTAAAAAAAAGTTTAAATATATCATATACTTCATCCATCATCCTTTATTTAGAAATTTTTCGAATGGTTTTAATTAATTTACTAGTGTTTTGAATTTATCTTACCCTGTGATTTTGGTAAGCAGTAACAGCTGTAAATTTGGTCTCTGGAAACATAAATGTTTTAAAATTGTTTGTGGAATTTGATGAGCCTTCGTCTCTTCCTGGAATATAGAGTACATGGAATCTGGGTTGGTATCGATGCATTGAATTAAGGATAATCTAAGTAAAAACAATTTTTGAATAAGTATAAGAAAACAATTTTATCTAAAACAGCGTGAAATATAGGCAATTCTTATGCATATTGGTAGAAATGATTTTAATATAGACAATCATGCCTATTGTCTAATAATTTATGATTGTATACATACATGCCCATTGTCATCCATCTGATTATTGGTCAACTTTAGTTTATCAAATGACACAACTTGTTTTAACCACTGTCCTCCAGACGCCGGTGAATCTGGATGAATATGTACTCTAGGGGGTGATATAGGATCCGATTTACCAGCGACCACCCAGCTTGAACTATATAATGATGTATAACATATAAGTACCACAGGAATATATCAAATGTACTTAAAAGTATTATTTGAAAATTTAACTTTAACATTTTGTCCTTCATATTTAATATCTCTCTTAACGTTAAAAAAAAATTAAACTATAGATTTTTAAACTCAAATATTAAACATAATATCTATATTTACCTATGAAATGCGTATCTATATCTCTTATCATCTACAGGAACAAAATCCATCATGAGCATATACTCTGCTACTGGATCCAAACCATATAATCGGACTTGAAATGTAGGAAACATTCTTCTGTAAGACATATATACCATATATTTATTAATTTTTTTTACACACCTTATATTTATATTTTATGTATATTGTTGTATAGAGATTTTAAATATTTTGAGTTATCATTAAATATAAATATATAATGATAATTGGTAAAACTCTGATACGCTCGTTCATGTCTCCAAAATTCATATGACTATTACTGATTAAAAAAAAATATGTCTGATTCATCAAGTAAAAATAATGTACAATATGTACAGAATTATAATTTTAATTTATTCTATAATTTGCAAAAATATTTTTGTATTAGTTTATTTTAAGCAAAAACGTATGCATATAATATTATAATCGGCTGAATATAATAGATCCTATATTTTCATTGCTATTCCACATATCGTTAGATAATTTCCATTAAAAAAGATATATATGTACTAAGTACTTATACATTTTTACATTGGGATAATATATGTACGTACAGTTTAAGCGTCAATAGTTCGAGGGTTTGGCACTCGCCACTGCGGTCTTTGGCGCCAATGAGACGCTTCGAAAATATAACTAAATTTTTTTTTATGAAAAACTACTTCAATTAGTTATAGATAAACAAGTCAAATTGTATATTATGTAGTAAGAACTTGCATATTTTCTTTTTAAAATCATGTAGAAACTTGTACATGTATCTGACGTATCACATATACAGAAAAAGTATAGCCAGGCGCAGATTCAGGGGGGGGGGCTAAGGTGCTCGAGCACACTCTGTCGTCAAAGCAACCAATAAAATATGTTAAATTTTTTTTGATCCGCTCCTGAGTTTAGCATATAGGTATATAGTATAATACTGTATATATTATGTACAACAATTATAAACTATAATTCCCTAAAAGAAAGTCAGAAACGGATTACAAAATAATATATTAATATGGATTAAAGTCGGAGTCAGATTTTAAACATTGACGTACCAAGGTAATGAACATCACAGTTAAATATTATAATACGTACCCAAAAAGCCATAAATATATATAATTTTAATCGGAGTTGAAAATTATTTATCTATTAATCAAAACCTTGTAAGAATACTTACTAAAATCAGTATAAAAACGTATTATAATTAAAGTAAATTATATAAATATAAAGATTAGAAGACTGCAATAAATTTAAGTAGGTAAGTAAAATAAGCTTTTTCGCTTTATATGTTTCAATAAATATTGTACACTTAGTACTGGAAATATTATAATAAATGAACAACATTTTTAATATTAGCTGCAGAGATATAAATATAATATTTTTAAACTCTGAGCATAGCAAAAAGGTATATCGGTATTTTAGACACTTAGTTTATTAAAATAAAAAACATCATTAATTATTTAGTAGTAAGATATATGTATATTAATTTATATATGTGTATTTATATAAATTTACTTAACTATTTATTTTAACATTGTTGTATTTTACCTGCCAGCTTTGGTGACGATCATTTCTGTGCCGAGCTCGTTAAACTCTTCCCATAAATGTTTCATTTCTAATGCGGCACCAACTCCAGAAAGTTTTGGGTGTTCTTGACTGTTGGACGCTACATCCAACCTTTTTCTATCTGGTGATAAATATGATTGATGAGAAGTTGATTTAATTGCTTGTATATTCGTACTCGATACAGTTTCTAAGCACGCTGTAGACAAATAAATAATTAATTTTTTTATTATTTACAAATAACGTGACTGCAATTATTTATTACTTTAAACTACACAATTTTTATCATTGATGAAAATGTATAATATACTACATAATGTTTATACTCAACTGTTTTAAACTAAATTTGTATTGCGAAGAAAAGTATAGTAATAGTAGGTTTACTTATATTACTCATTTAAATATTTTAAATAAGGTCTAAAACAGTATATATATATATAGGTAGTAAAAACTACGAGAAATATTTGACTGCGACTACCTGTTTAAATATATTTAAAACTGAAACAACATTTTATTTTAGATAGACGCAGATAAAAATAACCAAATACATGTATTTTTCAATTCTCATATTTGAGTTTAAAATTATTTGCGAATAGTCTTCATTTCCAAGTAATATTTTTTGGCAGCTTTTTTGTTATGATACGAAATTATGTTTAATATATTTTGAAATTTATTGCTAAAATGAATTTCTTGATAAAACTCAAAAAATATAGCCAAATATATTGATACTTAAAATGTAAATAAATTCAATAAGACATTTTCAAGTTAATTTCAAAAAATAATACTAGGATTAAAAAAAAATTGTACAATAAACGGTAGTGTTGGTATAGGAACAATTATATGTTTTGTCTCATAAAATAATACCCTACTCTACCTATACTTACGAATAATACGTTTGTCAACATTATAAATACATTATGTATAATATAATACAATTACCACAGCTATAAGAAGATAAGGTGGGTTTAGGGGATCGTGACCACTCAAGCGTCCTCGCACTCATTAAAACACATCTTAACGACTTCATATTCACTTATTGACGATTATGAAATAATAAGAACCATTTGGTTCTTTTGTATATTAATTATGTGATCGACTACAAAATATGCTTTCAAATAAGGAAGACCCCTGTAGGTATAATTTAATGAATAACGAGGAAAACTAAAAAAGTTAGTTAGTTAGTATTTTAATGAAATATCTAGAAAATATCCATTGAACTGGAAAAAGACCTCACTGTTTTAGCTACATCGTGGTTTTAAATAATAGTTTTTTTGGGTTGTACTTTTTTTATGTAGGTGCCTACCTAAACAATAATTGTAATCAGTTTCCAAATAGTGTACTTAGACTTTGATTTTAAAGTAATAATAATAATATATAATGTGCCATTTTAACATTATTTAGAGATACTCATGGATGTTACTGTTTTTTATTAGGTGGATTATTTTCATTGATTTACTAATTATTATTCAGTTTACGGTTTACCTATTAAAAAAAAAAGTATGGAGTATGATAATATTATAAATGATATAAAATACATTCAATATATAAATAATGGACCTTTGTTAAAATATAAGCTTATTAGGTACTTTATGAAAATATAGATTGGAATAATTATTATTTCAGTTGATCTCAAATCAAGGTGAAATAAGACATTTTCTGATTAAAAAAAAATCTGGTATGAACTCATATTATTAACCTGATATTTTATTTTATATTGAAACTAAAGCTAAACTAATTCTTAAAATTAAATTTTTATTGTATAGTGTTTTTGAGATTAAGGAAGTTGATGATTTATTTTATTATAATTATAATATATTACTAAACATTTAATGCAACATTGAATTTAAAGGTAAGGTTTGATTAGATAAAATGATGTGTATGTGCTGCAGACAACTTTTTAGATTTTTACTGCTGTGAAAATTGTCTATAAAAAAGATTCCTCTCTCTATTTTGAACTAAAAATACGGATATAATGTGGAGAATATGTATTGATTAAAATCTAAATAAAGAAGAGACAATAAGAAAGCAATTTACTTATTTTTTAAACTAACTTCGTAATTTTCATTAAACTAGTTGTACAACACTACAATCGTATAAAATACGGTGTTATACTTAGGTGTCCCGAGGTTTTAGTGTACCTATACCCAGTGATGTTCCCATTATTTTTTATGAGAGTATACTATGCCGAAGAACGCCAAAATATAGTTATTTCATTTTTTTATACGATAAAAGTGGTGGAGAGGTTTAATTAATAAAATCAAATCAAAAAAATTACTATTATATTTTTAATTTATCAAAACAAAATTATAAAAATGAATTATTTAAATAAATTGACAAAAAATTGTTTTCTCAACGATTATTTGTCGACGTATTGGTCAACTGCTCACTGTTACTGTCGTTATTGAGCGTCGCGCAACGGATGAGTAAAAACATACTATACTTTAAATTTTTAAAAAAAAATTATGTATTTTTTCTTTTTGTATGGTTTGTTTGAGAGTATACGTAGTATAACCATGATATTTTAGAAAAAGCTTGAGAGTATACGGCGTATATGTAGTATACCCTATGGGAACACCATACTGCCTATACCTACCTATCAGCGTCGGTAGGTAGCTACTATATTGCTTGGTGAACTAATTCAACAGTGATGGACAATCTGCTCGTGGAGAATTGGGTATTGCACTTGGTAAATTAAATATTATTTTCTTTTATAAAAACAAATTTCTATAACCGATGACAACCCTAATTTCAAACGAAAAAACATTAGATTTTCGTGAGCCGAGCCTAAAAAATATGTGTGTAAAATTTGCTGCCAATTGGTCAAAAACTGCGTATAGATTTGCATATTAAGGAACATCATATAGGCCTTTGGTTTTATGTAATAGATTTCCCGATATTGAGGTATGAATGCATATTTTTGACTCTATTTTAATTTTGTTATTCTTTTTGTAGTAGTCCTGCACACTGAGTTGTAACGTTGCAAGGTTTTTTTTTAATGACCATGATTGAAAATATAATATTTTAAGGTTATATAGATAAACATTATTACCTATATCGGTATGGTAATTTCGTTTGGTATATATTGATTGAACTTGAATCTAAAAAACCTATTGGCAAAACACCAATTATTCGAATGTGAAGGTGTATTGTAAATTCAATATTGGCTGCACACTTGTATTTGTATTTTAAATAATGCATTAAACAAAATTATATCACTTACAATTGAATTTAAAAAAATAAAATAAAATGTAGTAGGTATTTTATATTTTTTTAATGCAGACGAAAAATCATTTTATTTAATATAGGTATAATGTATACAATTAAATTGCCCAGATTATGGGTTAAACGGTAAGAGTTCAATTTTAATTGAAAATAAAAAAGGATTGTAAGTTTCTTAACCATGACTATTAACTAATAAAAAATGAGTAGGTGTTAAAAAAAATAATAAAACTGTTCTCAAAAACCAAACAGAATAAAATTGGAGGCTTGAAATAGAGCTTAAAATATTCGAACATAATGGAACATGGGTACTGGAAAATATACATCTACACATTTCGTTCATGTTTTTTAAAACTTAATTTTTAATAAATATAACCTTAAAAATGGTAAAATGTATCTACATTCAATCGATATGTTTTTATCGGTATTTCAATTGTATTTGTTTTATCATTTTTTAATTTTTAACATTATATATTAGGTGGACTTGCAGCAAATAGAGATAAAAAACTAAAATTAATTTTAAAATACATTCGACAATCCTATTATATAAAATTGCTTAATTATATTATTTTATTCATATGGTTATAGTAATAATTTGAAAGTTTTTAAACCTATATTTTATAAAAACGTTTAAGGAATGGTTTGTATATTAGGTGGATGCTCGTATAGTATATAATGTATAATAGTATATAGGTACATTGAGACTATGATTTAAATTTGAAAGGCACAATGCACTACAATTTTATAACTAATAAAAATAAAACTGTTGAAAATTAAAATAAAACATAGTTTTAATATTAAACATTCTAATGTATATTATAATTTATAATACATAATAAATAGTGTCTATATTATACGCAATATTATACAGCCATAGGTACGTTGAAAATGTGTTGGATTTTACAGTTTAAATCTATCATATTATTATTTATTATACTAGATTATATATAAGTGTAAAACTAATAATACGTGCATTTTTTCAATATAATACTATATAGGTATATATATTAAAATAAAAAAATTATTATAGATAAATAATATACATATAACATTATGTATACACCTAATGGCTATAGTATAGGTACCTATAGTTTAACTGCTGACACATAATATATTACCTGCCTATATAACTAATTTGTATGGTGTTTACAAAACTTTAATATGTAATAACCCGGCTCGTAAATATATTAAACAAATGATAATACTTTATAGGTTTTTATTATTAATAATTTATAAATATTTTATACCTAATACAATTAATTCTAATCATTACTTATGTATCATCATAAAAGAGTCGATGTTTAAATATAACATTTTCACAAGTATCGTTATTTAGTTTGTAAATTATGTATAAAAATAATTATGTATATTATGATATGTTTATATTAAGCATCTAGACCTACTGTATTTTAGATATTTTTTGTATTTCATAATTTTTGAATCAATATTATGTTATAATTATATCATTTATTATTTTATTAAATTGTATAGATATCTCATAAAAGTTTTTATAACATACCCAGATTATTAAAATATTTTACACGATAACGAAGATTAAAAATAATAATTTGACAATTTATTTTATATGTAGAATTCACATTTTTGAATAAATACAGAAATTAAACAAAAATGTTTTGTATTTATTATACAGTTACTAAATCTATTAGTTTACATGTTACTTATTTTACATATTTGATTTTATGTGATTAATTCTATTAAGCTATGTACGATATGCGTAATTACAATCTCGTAAAATAAAAATAAATAAAATACAATATACATATTGCTTGGTCAAGCCAATAAAATTATTTGGTTTATTTTCAGAATCCATATATTTAAGACTAGTAATTAAAGCAATATTCTAAACCTACATAAATTTATAAGACTATAAAAACAAAAAAGCACAAAAAAACATAATTCAGTTTAGCACCTACCTTCAATGTCCTTCATCGGTGTATTGGATGGTGGCGTTCCCCAATTGTCATCATACAGGTGTTCGACGTTCCCACCACTGCCATACGTATTATAAAACGGGTGCATGCTGACCACCCCTTAAACACTTATTTTGTCAACACCGATTTTTTTTTCTCTCACTTTTATAAAATGTTTATCAACCGTTTATTCGGTGGCAAAAAAATATTTTAAAAAATGATATTCATCACTATGGGAAAACAAGTATATACAAAAGTGTAAAGCGTCCGCGACTGATTTACACGACAATTATTGTACATTGGCCACCGTGAAATGCGGACGATGATTTTTTTATTACCGAAAAAAAAATTAAAGAGATAACTCAAAGCAAAACAAACGAATATCACCCTGTCAACACGCGCGTGGCTAAGATATTTAACCGGGACAGATTTTTAAAGGTGGCGAAAAAACAACACCGAAACTCGCGAACCTTTCACCAATACTGGTCTATTTCTCTGTCATCCCGTTTTCTCCCGTCACTAAAACCGTTTTATTTTTAACGTCGTCATCGTAGTACTATTTTTTCATCATTCACACATTTCACAGCCCACCGGTGAAGGGATTGGCTTGTGCTCCGGATTGGCCAAGTGGGCTGGGCGTGTGCTTATAGTTCCCCTTCTGTTTTTGTTCGATCCAGCCTCTCGTTCCCCCTTTTTAACACACCCTCCCATGCATTATAATATGTTTAAATGTTTTAACACTGTACCTAATATACCTACACGGTTTTTATTTATTTTCCAGTAGTTGCAGTCAACAATATTGAGTGGAAGATATTTTTCACAATATTTATTGAACAGATTAATTTTTACTTACTCGTATATATTCACCCACTTATATCTTTTTTAAAATATTTTATAAATGTAGTTATTAATATTTAGATTTATATAGATTATAGTTAAATATTATTTTCACTTTATAAACCTCGTTATAGGTAGGTACATCGTACATATCTGATGATCCATGTCGCCTTTATTATACTCGTCTATTGGATATACTATGTGCACAGCATATCAAAATGTTTGTATTTTAAGGTCTTATGGGCTATGGCTCATGCAGTATTTGTTGGTAATCATGTTATACATTTATACGTTACTAGTCAAGTAAAACATTATAAATATATAAATAATTATATTTTAAAATGTCAAGTTTATTAGTATTAATATATGAGTAGGTTATGTCCACGTAGTAGGTATATGTACAATTTATCATTTAAGATAAAAATAATTGTTGTAATATTATTTTCAATTTAAAATTCAAACCAAATATTTTTATATTTAAGATTTAACCATCATTATTGAACAAGTTATATGTTGATAATATGACGTGATAAATTAGTATTATATAATATGTATATTTTACTAATTTACTCTAGGAGTCAGTACATATAATATGTAACAAAAAGCTTGCTATATTTTTGTATCTTGTATGTAATAGGGACTAGAGAGACTGGGAAGATAATATTATATTGTATACGGCGTAGGGTATTTATTATCGGAAGTTATTATAGGTTACATAAATATTTATTATTATTAATATATATTTTATAATAAAAAAATTATACACCACAGACAGGTTAAAATCATTTTATGTGTGGGTGAGTGGGTAGCTTCAATATTTGCCTTTGTAGTTAAAATGTTCGTGACGCCACTGCGTCCTTATATAAACAAAAACATGTTAAAAAAATAGAAATTAGCAAAACTGAAAAATGTGTTTTATGTGGCTGAGCGTATTCGACGTAATATTGATAAAGCTAAATTACAAATAACATATTATATCTACAAACTATTGTAGAATATGTAAGATATTATGATTTACTCTTTTAGATCATCAAAATTGTTTTTTAAATTACGGTCTCACATATACTTATACAGTTGTTTATAGATACCACTATTTATACACCAGACACCTTTTTTTTTTTTTTTATTAAGAAAGACAATTTACAATCTGTACACAATAATTACAATAAGCAAATAAGATAAAAAAAAACAGAATTAAGTAATATGAATATCGTGTTGAGGAAGAAACCCAATGGTAACACCTCCTTTACTAATTTAACAAGTCTCTACACCATTTACGCTTAAGTCTGCGTGGTGGGTTTTTTGGGAGGGTTAGGGTGGACATTTGTGATATTAAAGTATTGCTATGCGTGCTTAAATTTTGGTGGAAACGTTTGTACATCGTTTTGGCAAGTTCAGTGGTAGTTGTTATTTTTAGGTCATTGTGTAAGGCAGAGTTTGAAACGTACCAGGGTGCTTTGGTTACTAACCTTAGTGCAATTGACTGAAAGACCTGAATTGGCCTGATATTCGAGGGCTTGGCCGGACCCCAAATTGCTATTCCATAAGACCAGACTGGTCTTATGATTGACTTATATATAATAAGTTTGTTTTGTAGTGGTATTTTGGAGTTGAGGAGAGGTCGGAGGAGATGAAGTCTAGTGTTAGCCGATTTTCTTTTTTCTTTTAAGTGGGGCCCCAGGTTAGTCTTTTATCAAGTGTTATGCCTAAGTACTTTATTTCGGTTTGGACAGGGATGGGGGCGTTGTTCATAATTAATTGAGGGCACTCACGGGGAGATTTTTTTAACGTGAAGGTAACTTGCACAGATTTATCTGTATTTATTTTAATTTTCCATTTTTTGGCCCATTCGTCGATTTTATTAGCATGATCCTGAAGTGCATCTGAAGCTAGGATAGGATTTGAACTGGAGGAGAGAATAGCTGTGTCATCAGCGTATGTTGCAAGGAGGGTGTTACTAGATTGAGGGATGTCTGCTGTGAATATATTATATAGATCAGGGGATAAATCACTACCTTGGGGGACTCCAGCACACCAGACACCTATATAAATATACTGCATATTTAGGCTTTAGCCATTTAGGTACACGATTTTATGGGTATCTATATACTACATGCGTAAAACTTCTCACATATTTTTTTATCAAAACGTATCGAATATCGATGTAATTTTTTATCGAAATTTACCCTTCTCGTTACTGCGTTGTTATAGAAAAATTTCAAATTGATAAACAATAAATCAATTGCAGATTAAGTTACACATATTGTTATGCATACTGCATAGTTTTATACTTTTATTACTTACTCTGTATACAATAGATATGATAGTTATATATATCCATAAACAAGGTGATTATTAAAGATGTTGCTAATTCTCAAAATATATTGCATTTGACCACCAGTGACCTGCAAATAGTTAAGAAAATATGTTTTACATTTTTGAGCTTTTTTAACTATTTAGTAATAATTATATGTGAATTATTATAATTATTATATTATTGTTTATAAATTATAAGTTATAAGTTATACGTTTATAATTATCTACCCGTATAATTTTGATATTTATTACTTTATTGTTGACTTAAGTAATAGTGAGTTTGCAAGTAAATGTTATTTAATTGTACTAACCTATTATTATTTGAATAAGACTACCTATATAACATATTTCTGTATTACAATATTATACTGAGTATAAATAAATACTCATAAAAAATTTACTTCGCGTCATTTGATTATTGTATATTCTATAATAATTTAAATATACCATTTATATCTTCGAATAATATTCTATTTTAAAATTACAAAAATACTAAAAAAAACTGGTGTCTGTTGTGGGTTATATGTGCATGACCACGAAGTTTTTTTTATATTTATTTTATGCACCTAATTTTTATTACACTGTTGAAATATCTACGATGGCTTCCACATCGAACAGGCGTACTTGTATTATAAACTTCACATATTTCTTTCTATTCTTCCTCTCTCCCTCTATCTTTATACATTACATTTTTACTAGCCATACAGGAAATAGGGCCAATGTAAGTTGTCATCACCTCGCCTTCGTGGTGTATATACACGCAAGAATTAATAACTCGAAGTGAATGTACGCAATAAGCAGACGGAGCTTATTTTTCATTATATGATTCATATAATAACGCGTATAATAACAATAATGAATATCGTCGTTATTTCTAAGAGCGATATTGAAAGATTCAGTCCAAGACTCCCAAGTGTAATACATATAATTAATGTTATTATTCTTATTTTCAAGTATAACTTTTATCCAATTATTTTATGTTAATATTTTTCCATTTAAATCATATTAATTACTCCGACAATTTTTAATTATATTGTTTGACATTAAAATTATTATAAGTAATATTTCTCGTTTGAGTTATGATTATACATTTGATACTTCCATACATATAGGTATGGATAAAATGTAAATTAAACTATCAAGTTATTATTCGTACACTGTAACTTAATATTATATCGACAAAAACAACTAGATTTATAAAGCTTACCTACCTACCAAGTTTTTTAGAAAACGTTGATTTAAATATTAACATTATATATTACAACTAATAAGTAGGTGTATATAGATGAAGTATAGGGGGTAATATTATATAGATCCTTATACTGGTTTATACTTTTTAAGCATAGTAAAAACTAAAGTTTGATGTGTAAATATGGCTCTGGTTTTTTAAATATTCAGTATGATTGTAAACTAAATTCAAATTGTTTTAACATTTAAAAATCATTAAAATTTATCTAGAATACACCACATTGAAGAAACAATTCTATTAGTAATATAAAGTTTAGAGGTACTAATATAAAAATTGTTTTTTTATTTTAAAATAATAGTTATGTAATTAAAAGAGTATTAATTTTTACTTTACGTAAACCTTGCACGTTTTATTTTTCACATTCATTCATCTGTTTACTCTACGTTAAATCTGGATTTTTTTTTAGCTTATTCTATTGTACCTACTTAATTTTATCGAGAAATATGATCATGACTGAATCGAAATATTTATGGGCTATGGCCAGCTATTTTTACGGCCTGAGTTTATAAGAATAATATGGTATCTACCTAATTTCTTACAACGTTTTTTATACATTAAAAAAAATATTATAATCTAAACTGAATTTATTACATATGTACTATTTTATTTATTATTAGTCCTTGATTGTTTAAATATGTATATGTTTTATATTAAACATGATAAATACGAGTATACGACATTTATAGCATGTTATCTCTAGAAAAATTACAATTAAGAGTTAAGACTTTAGAACCTGCAGACTTCAGTACCTATGTTACAAGTTTACAACAAATAACAATAACACAATACGGTTTATAAATTTCAGTATTGAAATTTGAAGACGTTAAAGCCAATATAATAAAATACGCAGACATTTTTCATAACATATCTACAGTTTCAAATTTAAGATAAAACATAATTATTATGTCAAAAATGTATAGGGATTACCTTCACTCCCAAAAGTAATAAAATTATATCAGCATATTAACAATAAAGCTACTTGAAATTGGGTGTATGCGATTAGTGCATGCAATCTTCATCATAATTTCAAGGTGTTCGTCAGTGAGCCGGGATCGATCTCAAAAAAAAGTCTAAGCGGCTCAATGTGGTAATTGACGGACTAGCGTAAACGTGGTGCAGTAATCGGCAAACGGTCACCCAATTCAAAGTTTAAAAATAATAATATGAGCTATAAGATATACTTTACAACCAGTTTAATATCTTCTGCCATTCGTAAAAACCAATAATGAACAAAAATAATAAATTACAACTCTAGAATGTATAATATTATCGGTTTTTACATTTTTTTCCTTATCTGCTGGCCGGATAAAATTTGTCCAAGATCCGCCATTTGGCGACCCCTGTTAGAGACTATGGTGCCCTTGCCCAAACGTGTAATTGTAGCCCCGCAAAGGCGATCTCCGTCTGTCTACCTTACGTCATCCAGTACTCGCGAGTGAATTATTAGGTACCGGCACCATAGTATATATAATAATAAATATAAAATATGTATTCAGTGGTATCCCTTTAGACGTCGTTTACTCGTTTGGATTCTGAATACCTAACGGCCGCCTAGCTGCAAAGAACTTCGCAGGATTTCAGACTCTCCGGGAAATTGGGGGAAAACGGGAGTAAAAAATTATTTTAAGAGTGGAAGTTTTTGTCCCGCTAAAAAAAATTATGCCAACTTCACCCATCCACCCTATATAATTATTAGCCTATATACCTGTATATATATATATATATATATATATATATGTGTGTACCAATGTACCATGGTGCATATGGGAGCAATTTGGACAATTGTTTTGGGAGGGCTAAAATTATACAAGTTCCACAGACCCACATGGGCTCTACCCAGCACCTCCTAGACTGTTAGACACATGTTTATGTATACTGATTATTGAGTTGACCACAAAATTCCATAATTTTTTTTCACTCTGCTGTAGGTACATTAGTCGTGGGTTACTGTAATCGATGTATTAAATTTGAATTACTGTATTTTAATAATTATTAGATTTTTTGTTTACGCAGCATGAAATACTCATGAAAAACCTTGTTTTAAATATTCAATCTTTAGCTATACAAATTGAACATTTTTATATAATTTTAACTGCAAATTTTTGTGATTTTGATGAATATTATCAACACTTGAACTTAAATTGCTTATAAAAAATTGTGCTTATGTATATTGTATATTTAAAAATGTTATGATGTAGGCATAAAAAATGCTAATATATAAACATTAGGTTTTTGTTATACGCATTTAAAAACTACTTAGAATTCTTTACTTTTGATTCCCCAATGTACATTTCAAATGCACCAACATGAATCTGCACTTTCCTACCAGAAAAGCAATACGCATTCATCGGTCTGCTCAGAATCTGAATAAAATGAGAGGGCTTAAACAAAACTAGAGGTGGCTACGCCCCCCCCCAAATTGCGCCTATATATGTACCTATACTTATGTCAATGCACTTGCACTATATATGTATAGCTGCCTACTGCGTGTCAACCTAATGGCACTTAAAACAATTTTGTACTGCGATTATACACTGATATATATTATATATGGCTGTTGGCTGTATTGCAATCGTCACGGGGTTGCACGGATGCAGCCGTCGCAGTCGTTGCCATATCGAATGACATTTTATTATTGCTCAATTCGCGGAGGTGTTGAGGTGCAGTTTATCGTAAATAGTATATATAGTAAATAGTAATATTATGTTCATATAGCTGTTTTTAAACAACTATATACAGTCAACAACGTGCGCACCCGACTAGCCGAGTGGTGGTCTACATATTATATACCTTCACTAGCGTTTTGCCGTTTTCGTAACAGGAAGTGAATACACAGGATATTGTACATTATAAAATTAATGTGCGTGTGGTTTTTTTTGAATAATTGCACCCGTATACTCGAATGCGCTTGTAGAATACGCGCGCGACGACCACCGATGACAAACGCAGAATAAACACCGACTTGATTTGTTGACACAGGCTGTACAGAATGTATAATAATAGTAATAATAATAATACTAATAAATATAATGAAAACTTACAATACATTATCGCGTGTGAAATGATATTATTGCCGGCTGCTGACAGATCCGAGATCGCGTACGACACAACCACTTGGCACTTATTATTATATATACGCATATGCATAGGCAGTATCCATCGGTCGCAGAGGAAATAAAATGTGTACATTTTCTACAATTATATAATTATAAATAGAAGATGAGATATTAAAAAAAATAATATTATCATTACGCTAAAGTGGCTAAACCGTTATACCGTTATAATATAGGTACATAGTACATAGGTACCTCAAAATTCGGGGGTGTAACGATTGCGCCCAAATGACCTTTTCACCTGTAAGAAATCTATCCATTGCGTCGCGTATCGACTCTGCCGAACTTTTTTACATGTTTATTCCGCTAACTATTGATCTACTGAATATTTGTAAATTATTTATTATAATATGTAATAAAATAAAATGTTAGTGGCAAATGCGTTAGGTACTTCTACTACCATATAACTGTATTTATTAAAATGTATGATAATGTAATGTAATATAATCAAATAATAGAATCATGTAATCAGGCTCAAACTCTGGATTTTTTTTTTGGAGGAGCTGACAAATGTCTTAGGTACTCGCTCTTACACACAAATACACAATAACCAGTAAATTTAAATAATTTAAATTAGGTTTATTAAAAAAAAAATGGGGTGGGGGGCTTTAGCCACAAAGATTCTCCCAGGGTGAGTCACTGCATGTAATAAATCTAATCTGTAATATTATATAAGTATCTAGTAAATAATTAAAAACTAGGACGCAACTAGGCTGCCTAAAAAATACTATTAAACAAAAATAACCTATTATGACCCTTTTGAAATTTTTTTAGTGGGGCGCAACTCATCTACTAATAATAATTTTGGACGCAAGTAATAAGCACAGGTAAGTATAATGATCATATTGAGCGTACTAGTAGGTATATGTGACTTAAACGTCTGCAGCGACGTTGAGTGGAAGTTTTAGCTGATTTTTAAATAATTTGGATAATTTGGAACCCTTCATAGATCACGTGAATTACTATTGTAATCCCTCAAAAAATACATTTATTTCTCTATTTTAGAGACCACTGGAATTATTTTACACTTCAGTACCTTCAAACGACATATTGTTAAATCTAAAAAGTTCGTTATCGAATACAGTTCGTAGCATTGTCTTGTCGTCATCGTCTAAATGTTATCCTTATTGGGTTAACAATTTAACATTGTATGCCAAGCGATCTTTCAAGAGCAAGTATTTTCATAGTTAAGTTTATTAATATAAACATATAAAGCCCTTTTTTTAAAATATTTTTATACTTAAATATTTTACCCTCCGCCAATTTTGTCTGCTATCCGACGCAGTCGGATTGCCTACCTGTTAATGCCCTCCGCCAATTTTGTCTGCTATCCGACGCAGTCAGATTGCCCTACCCGTTAATGCCCTCCGCGAATTTTGTCTGCTATCCGACGCAGTCGGATTGCCTACCTGTTAATGCCCTCCTCGAATTTTGTCTGCTATCCGACGCAGTCGGATTGCCTACCTGATAAAGCCCTCCGCCAATTTTGTCTGCTATCCGACGCAGTCAGATTGCCCTACCCGTTAGAGCCCTCCGCAAATTTTGTCTAACGATTGCCTACGTCGGCCGACGACTTTCACTCGAGGTGACTGACTTGCTAGACACTCTAACGCGGAGCCTCGACGACGTACCGATTCGTACATACGAAAAAGAACCGGACAAGCGACGTGTATGGACGAGGACCGTATTCGGCTAGACAGTCCATTTCCGAGAAGACATTACCTCCACGCCGTCCAAACCGCCCATTTCGACTCCTCACCTCCACGCGGTATCTAAAGTCCAACACACCTCCACCTCCACCACCACCTCCTCCTTTTCCTCTTCCTCTTCCTTTTCCTCTCCTCTCTTCATCACCGATTTTAATCCGGGCGAGACCGACTGTTCAACTAGTCAATGGTATAAAATACTTAATTATTTGTAAGATGATATTATAAAAATGTAACAACATTTAAAAACATTAAAATATATGAATACAAATGGTATATTATATATTACTAGCTGATCCCGTGCACTTCGTGACACGAAGTGTCAGCTATATTAGCCGTCCTATCCTAGCTGTCCCTTCCAGCATTGCCTTAATCATATGCCCATATATTATGTTAAGATTAACCTCAAGTGATTTACATACATCTAAGCCACCTAGGTAGGCAATCCACTGCATCGGATCGTGGATAATATATGCGAGCAGTAGTAAATTATCAGGTAGGCAATCCACCTGTGGTGGATTGTGGACCCCATGGGCCATGAGATGCGTAAGTAACTGAAATCAGAATTAGGTACATAAAAAAAAAAAAACAACCAAGTTAGTAAGTTGTAACCAATGGTAACCATTTATAAACAAATATTTCCATCGTAAATCTCAAAATCCCCGTGTGAGCACCACTCGGGACTAGACCTCTACCTTTTTAAATTATCCTACCTTCTTCCCGGCCAGTGGTCTAATCCAGCGATTCCCAAAGTGTGTTCCGCGGAATCCAAGGGTTCCGTGAGACAATCACAAGGGTTCCGGCAGATGTATGTCAATATTGAGAAAATTAATTTCTATATTAAACTTGGTAAAAAAATTCACTAAAAATTGGAATTGAGTTGGAGTTAGTAGCATCGGGGTTCCACAAAATACAAACTATTTCCGAAGGGTGCCGTGGTCGTAAAAGTTTGGGAACCGCTGGTCTAATCTATCTCTGTCCCAAATTTAATCGTAATCGGTTGAACGGTTTGGGAATGCATAAAGGACAGCCAGATAGACATTCATTTTTATATTGGTATATATAGATTTCGACTAATTATATAATAGTAATATAATCTATAAGTTATAACCAATGGCAACCATTTAAATAAATACAAAAAACTACTGTGTGATTAATATTGTGCACTTAAGAGGCCATAACTCCGGAACCACTTATCGCACAGCATACAAACTTAGATAGTAGCCGATTCTCAGACCTACTGAATATGCATAACAAATTTCATAAAAATCGGTCAAACCGTTTCGGAGGAGTATGGTTACTAACATTGTGACACGAGAATTTTATATATAAGATTATATAATCTCATTTTGGCGTAGGTACCTAAATTCAGGGCCTGATTTAAAGAAATATGGGCCTTGTACAGTTTTAATTTGGGGGAACTTTTTAACCAATAATTTGAGTAACAATAAAAAAATAATAATACATAATATATAAGAATGATAATTAAAAGTTTAATCCTTATAGAACAAAACAAAACTCATATATTAGGTACAATATTACTCTTATTACAATACACATTTTTTTCTTGTATTTTTTGCAAATTCTGCAATTATTATGTCATCAAATGTTAATTATTTTGTAACATATGAATTATGATTGATTGTCAGTAATGACTAATGATAATGAGTCCAGTCTATCTTGTGTTAAAGAAAGTTTTAATACGTTTAAGTGCAAAAAATGAACGTTCACTACTACAATAGTACAATTTGTGCATGACATTGACAAGTAGATATATTTGTAATATAGACTATAGTGTCTACGTTAGGAAATGTATGGCGGATATTCATATTTCGAATATATTTCAGATAATCACCAGGATCCTGATTAGACTTAGTGTAGAGGAATGATTATCGGAACTCTTGAAACTGTATTAATTCAATTTCAAAATTATCAGAATCTAAATCATCTGAATAAGTATCCAATATATTTTTTGAATATTTTTCTATTTCTGATCTATCCACATTTTCAAAGTGAAAACCAAATTGTTTTTCTAATTTTTCATAAGCATTGTTTCTTTTTCTTAATTCAGTAAGTAATTTATCACATATTACATAACGAGTGTTGTAAATAAAATGTTCTTTTGCGGATAAAATCACACCCAGATTATTTTTATCATCTACGAGTACACACTTACTTCTGGTATGTTGCTTTTTCTTTTTAATGTACCTATAATCAGGCAACAAGTTTAAATTCATGGATTCTTTTTCATAGTATTGAAAATTATTTCTTACATAGTTAATAAATGCAATTATGAACATCATATGAACAACGCTTTATCAAACGAGAACAACCCTTTTTCTCTTATGAACCACTAACATGGGAGGGGAGAATTGCTTTAGCATTATTTACTTGCCACCATGCTGTATAATGAGAACCGCCCGTATTTGTTGTATATTTTTGAGCACATAATTTTATTGAAAATGTTGATGCCTCTAAAATTCAAAATACAAATTTGAACTTGTAGTTTCTTAGGTATTATTTATTACCTACCTACATTTTTTGTACTACGGAAAATAATCCTTGTTCCTTAATGGTTTTGTATACAATTTGAAATAGATGTTATTTTTATTTTATTTTATTTTTTTTTTATTGATCTTGAAATTTAAATTTAAGTTTAAATTTCCGCTTCGACGTCTGAGGCCATTAGCGTTACATTAACTATATAAAAAAAAAGGTACATATATATATAATTTTACAATATTAGTGTTTTATCTTAAAGTAAATTTAATAATTTAGTTGTAGTTAAGAATTCTATTGTGTTGATTTCGTTTTCAGGATTCGGGCCTAAGCTTGATCCGACGTCGTGACTTATGTTTAGTTCTTCTCTTTGTATTTTGAATGATCTGCATTCATCAAAAATGTGTTTAATTGTGAGCGTGGTGCCGCATGCTTGGCATATGGGTGGGTCATCTTTTGCCATCAAATGTTATTTTTAGTCTAATACTTATTAGTTATTATTATAATATTTTTTAAAAAATTATCTAAAGGTACTCGTTTGATTTTTGATATCTATAAAATATCAAAATGTCAAAATAATATTGTCTGCTTAAAAGGATGTCACACCCACACAACCCCGTTGTCTCCTTCTGAGAAACGTATAAGGTACAGCATGTACGAATTTAAGTTCAGCAGAATTATTTGAGATGTGGCTTTAATATAAGAATAAATTGGCTATTATTAAACTTCATCTGTGTTTCCACATCGTTTTTTTACGATATTTCAATTTTCAGTGTGATTGAAGATTTTAAGTGTGATTTGTATATTAAATATTTTCCCTAAAAAATCAGAAAATCTTTTAAATCTCAAAAAGTTAAAACACAGATAATAAGAGTATATCTTTAAATATGATTGAACACTGACATAAGTTATACTATAATACCGTATACCACTAGAGTAGTTCTCATTTGAAAAAAGAAATTTGTGTCAACACTCGACAATCTTCTGGCATAAAATAAAACCCTATAACTATTTGAAAATATGGTGTTAAGTTAACTTAAAAATTCTAAAAATCAGAATTTGAGTAAGTTTGGTGAATCAGTCAACACAAAATGTGTCTCAATAAACTTCTAATTTAATAAAAAAAAAATGTTAAAATGTAGGTATTTCAATCAAATGTAGGTACTGTACAAAGCAAATAAAATTAACATAAATACATAATAATATTACTTAACTAATTGAAAATTGGTCTGCCTTTACACATATATAAAACAGTATAATTTATCAATCAGCTTTTTATTTTATTAAAAATTTAAAACAGCAAAAAATAAATACAGTCAACTCGAGGTATAACGAAAATCTCAATATAACGAATAAAACTGACGTCCCCTTGAAAATCTCGTGATATAACAAAAAATTAAATGTATTTTTGTCCCCTCTATATAACGAATTTTTTCTGACCAAATATCTCGCAATGTAAAGAATTTTAACAATTTCGGAGATTGATATTACGAGTTTGTTTCAGCTATTATTATGTGAATGTGATAAGATAATATTCATGTCGTCGTTTATAAGATACACGTCTCTTGAATATAAGTAGTAATTATCGCGATTATCATGCGAAGTTATCAACGTTTAAACAATTTGTTGCTATAATATATAAAATATAACTCATGTATGTATCTAATAAAATTGTAATCATTAATAATATATGTATATGCAATAATGCAATAATTATAATAATGTAATAAAATCTAAATTTTGAATTTTCTATTTAATCTTGTTAAAACAAATTTTGTTGATTTATGCTTTTGATATAGTTTGATATTTCGATTGCCAAACTTTTTCCTAGGTCCCTTGAAATTTGTTTTATCACTAGAGAGTTGACTGTAATAACTATAAAATGGGTCACAAGTGTAATAAGGTTAAAGACCTCTGCAGCTGTATATAATATTCTACTATTCGCACACTATAAATAAATATCTTAAACAAAAGTTGTTGATCATTTGATTGTAATAATATTTATAAATGTATTTATTTGTGCTTATCGTATCTTGAAAACTAAAGCGACTATTTTTAAGTAGTGCCTTTTGATTCAAGCTTTTTAACAAGCAAATATCTTTATAAAACGTAAAAACTCTTACCCACAATTTTACCGTAAACAAAATTGTTGAGTTGAGTTTGAGTTGTTTGAAAATGAAGTTTAAATTAGTTTAAATTTTAATATCAGTCAACAAATAGTAAATATTATAGGATGAATAAAATAAAAACATATGACAATAAGCATTAATTTATCAACAACAGATGTTACATTATATCACAATTTCATGATTTGCTGTTATATTTTTTTGTAATAGTAAATATAATAAAGTTTAACTATTTCATTTTTTTAATTTGATATATTTTTATAATGGAATTTAATTACAAATTGTATTATAAACTCTAACTTGATGTTAATACATTTAATTACTACATATTTCTTTGGCCTGACAAAGTTTAAAATGTGTTGGTCGAGTTGGTAGTGTTTTTTGTGACCATTCATTCACAAATAAATTCTTATCGGTACTTGCACACAACTGATCTAATTTAAGATTAAATGGAAGTAAAATATTATCCAAAGTGCCAAATAATTGTCGCAAACCATCTCTTGCTGCCATTTCGTGTGCAATATCTACAGTTTCTCCAAAACCTATTTCCAAAAAAACATTAAATAATAAAAACAATTTTTAAATGCCTAATTAATAATGTTCAATGAAAATGGCAAACTTACCAAGTCCAATCATTTGTTTATCGTGTGGGGTATATAATCCTACTCTAAAGCATGCTAATATTGTATTCTTGCCAGAGCATCCAATAAGTCTAGGTTCAGGAGACTGAATATCATCTCTAGCTAAGATTTCTGATAACAGATTAATAGGTTTCTCAGGTTCCCAAAACTGATGCAAGTCCTTATCAGCTATTTGTGTTATAATAAAATCACGCACAAATAATGCGGCTCGACTATCGCCGGAACTTTCAATCAATGCAGCTATAATGGATTTCAGTACATTAGATAAAGTAATTTTTTCCACCGGAAATTCCTATGTATAAAACAATAATCAATTATGTATTTAAAATGTTATGACTTGCAAATGGTATTTAAATATTATACTAACAGCACAAAGAATCAATTCAGATGTACCAATATGGAATGAAACATGAGACAGTGTTTCAATACTTGTTAAATAGTTGTGAATTCCTCTAAAATAACAAAGAAACAATTAAACAGCCTTAGACTAATACTTTTTGAACTTTTAGAGTGTACGTACATGATTCCTTCTTCTGGTAATCTGGGTAAAACGGTTCGCAAATAACGTTTTACTATGTCATCGATAAAATCTGAACCCTTAGAAACTAATTCTTTATTATCAGATAAATTTAAAGTAGGCTGTTCTATGCCAACATTCTTTTGTCTTTCTTCTTCACGAATAATATATGAACGTTCAGTTAATGCCTGTTGCAGCAAATCATTATTAAACTCTTCACCTAAACGCTTACTGAATGCATAGATCTCAGTATCATAATTCCTATATAAAAGAAATACAAATGAAAAATTATTAGTAATACTTATAATTACTATTATTATTAAAATCAATAACCAAAATATTTATTCTTACCATTCAAGGAATGTTTTACGGTGAACTGGTTTATCGGGGCCTTGACTATCTTTTCTGCGTTTTAATTCTCTCAATGTTGGTGCTAACCATCTATGAAATGATTGTTCGCATTCTAGTTTGAAACAAAAGTATTAATTTTATTGTAAAAGAAATTATTAGGTATTTTAACAATGCTTAACTATAAGAATACAGATAAATGATAGTAATTCTAAAAAAATTGTTCGTATTTATAAAATAGAATCAAAAAATGTTGAAACAATGTGAAAAAGACAGATGGAAATTAATTAAATATGGAATACTTAAGCTCAAGTAAGGAGCCTAGCAGATGACAATAATTATTATGGATTGTACAATCATAGATATGAGTATTTGGAAAGAGAGGGTAAAAATATACAACATATAACAAAAAATTCTTGTTGAAAATTATTGAATATGAATAAGTCTATTGAATATTTTGGTAATACATTCAAAACATACAAATTGGTATAATTTATTTGCTAATATTAAATTCACTTACTTTGGGTGGTTTTCAAAACTTTTAGAACACGGTTAGCCGTACGTAGAGTCAGCATGTTTGTATGATATTATATTACTATATAGAAACTACTAACTAGAAACTATACCTATTTGATTTTAAAAAAAACATTCATTTTAAAAATTTTTAAAATCGCACATTATTTTTTATAGTTTTATTTGGTTTTAAAAATTGATAAGATATGTACAATAGGTATTCGTTTATCAGATATCTAATAATCATATAATAATCTCTTTGAATTTATTTTTATCTTTTTTAACCATGGTAAATCATGGTAAATAGTTCATAAATTACTATCTATTTATCACACTTCAATTTTTTCATATCGGTTTATCATTTATCAGTAACATTAAATAAATATTATGAAACATATTTTATTATTATTTATTTAGAATTTATTTACATTATAATATTAACATATTTTTACTGTTTGAGTGTAGTATATACTGTAACTGTAAGTAAATTATAAATTAGTTGTGATTTTACAATTATATATAGTTTAGTATTTCAGGTACCAAATAAAAACATAATTATTTGTCATACATAAACAGCTAAACTATTTACCTTAACAATATAATTTCTTTGATTAAATTATATTATTTTATTTATTTTAGTTGAAAACCAATATGGATGCAGAAAAAAAAAACAGAGATAAACATTCTACCAAATACTTAAATCTAACTGATTTTGAACGTCTTGAAAGCCATGTTGAGTCCGAAGGCGATTTGTTGATAAAAAAATTATCTTTGAAACAAACTGATAAACATTTAACTCTAGAAAAGTAATATTTGTTTTATATAAATTTTAATAGCTACAATTATTTTTATTTTATTTTTCTGAATGATAATAAATTATTTAAACATCATTTGGTACAATCCAAATTAATTAATTAAATAAATTATTCAATATTTTTATTTTAGGCACTTGAGTCAAGAGCGTAATTTTATTACCAGCCATGAGTACATTTCCATAACTGAAATTACCAAAGGAGAAATTACCTTGCCAGAGTTTTGTATCAAAGTCAATGAAGCATCTTCAAATCAATTACAATTGAATTCTAATGAAAAACCTTCATTAAAAGTTTCAGAGTAATAAGAATTATTTTTATCACATTTTAATTATAATTCTATTTTTTAAATTTTATTTGAACTATTTTAGTTGTTTGAGTCGACATGAACAGGAATTAGCATTATGTGTCAAACCTAATAGTACTGAAACTAAACTTTTAGCATTTGCATTATCGTGTGAAGCTAATGAAACTCCTAAATTAGATGTACATCCTATTGATCATCCAATCAATCATCTTGTTCAAATACACGATGAACAATTTTCTCATCTCAAAGCTTCACCACTAAAAACTTCAAAAATGATTAGACGGAAACGAAGACAATTACTCCAATCTTATATAAAACCAATTGAGGTGATTTTATCTTAATAATTAAATTCTTACTTTTGATTAAAATCTGATGTTTTACCATTTATATTTAACATGTACCTATGTTATAAACTTAAAAATAGAATGCAATTAATAATAACAAGAAAATTACTATTAATAATTTTTTTTTTGTATTAATATTATATTTTTAATTTAGATATCTGAAAAGCCAATAAAACATTATACTAGACCTACTTCTCTTTGGGATTTAAAAGAAGATTATACAGCAACCTCTGGTTTAAAATTATATACATGCGAAGCATCCAAGCGTACAGAGCAGTGCATTGGTATATTAGAAATGATGAATGAAGAACATAAAATAAAAGATTCTTCTAGCTCTATTAATAGTCAGCGTTTTGTTGCTAGTGGCACAATAGTTCCAATAAATAATTATACCAAAATTAATGAAGATCAAATGAAAACTTTACCTTATTTTCAAAACTATCAAAAAGGAATCCCGTCAAAAGTAAATAATAAAATTATTTTATAAAATTACTATAATAGTATGTAAAACTGTAAAAGTATATTTTTATGTTTGAAATTTCTATATTTAGGTGTTATATGTGAAAAATATTGCCAAAAGTGTTTGTGAAAAACATTTGATATCTGTATTTGGAAAGTACAAAGAATTGCAAAATATAGACATCGTTTATAGATATATGAAAAAAGGAAAAATGAAGGGACAAGCTTTTATTGAATTTGAGAGTAATTATTATTTTTATAAATATTCTCGGTACTTTTCGGTTATCGTACCCCAACGGTCGGCTGGCCGGGAAATATTAATTCCGTTATCGTACCCCCATTATATTTATCTCAATATTGTCACGTTTCATTGCCAAAAATATAATTTATTTTAATAAAATAATATACTAATATGAAATAATATGAAATAATATGAATACAAAAGAATTATAATAAAATATGAATACCAATAAATTTTATAAAATATCAATACCAAAAAAATATCAATATAAATAAAATTACAATAAAATATCAATACAAAAAAATTATAATAAAATATTAATACCAATAAAATATGAATACCAAAAAATTATTGTAAATAAAAAATATTTTTATGAAGGAGGCATAAATTTAACAATGTTGTTGTTTATAATTTGGGTAAATAAGCAGATGGTTTTTTAATGTTTTTATCGCCAAAGAAATTCATTTATGTAAGAATTTAACATTGACCGATTTTTGGTAATGAAACGTGACGTTATATACTAAACGTTGAGATAAATATAATGGAGTACGATAACAGAATCGGTATATCCCGACCGCCGCCGCCGGCCGACCGTTGGGGTACGATAACCGAAAAGTACCATATTTACTTTTATAAGTTTATTTGTAATTATATCAGAAGAAGTAATTTTATAAAAATGGAGTTTAGAATTTAGATTGTGGAATATGGAATATAGTTACTAGATTACTAGCTCTATTGAAATAAAACATATTTAATAAATCATTATTCTTAAAATAAAAATAAACTTTAATTTACTGAAAATATTTAGAAATTGAAGTGGCAGAAAAAGCATTAGAAGAAAACCATGGACTTATACTTGAAGAAAAGCCATTAATTATTCAATTTGGGAAGAAATGATTATTGTTGATAATTTATGTTTGATTCAAATATGTATATTTACATTTGCAAGTTCGAGTTCTTTTTGAAATATGTAAGTATAAATAGTAACAAATAATAACTTAAGACAACTATGTGTTTATGTTATTATTTGTTTCAAATGTATAGAATTAAAAAAAATTATAAAAAATGTAGAAATTATAAAATCACCTAATACATTAAATGTGTTCCGAAAGAGTGTGCACTGTGCACAACATGTTTGAGGTGGTTTGATTGAATGGGGTTATTTTGAGTTGTTTTTTTCATTAACTTGGAAACCAATATTTGAAAAAAAAATCATTTTGATACAAAATTTTTTTTAAGTTGTACAAAAAGGTATAAAATAAGTACAAAATTCTGATAATATTTTTGTTGTTTTGGGTTTCAAGTTAATATCGATATATATGTGGTGCTGCCTTCACCATACCACCACAAGATGTGAACTCAATAACAAAGTGTAACAAGTGCTAATTACTTGTTAGAGAATAATTATAAATATATACATTTATATATATATATATGTATAATATATAATTATAAATATAAACCATAGGATTGCCATACATGTTCTACTATGGTAAAGCATCACATACATAATTGTATGATATTTTTTAGTTCCAAAAAAATTGTTAATTATTAAACACTATAGTGGCATCAAACATGTTGCCCACGTGCTTGTACGTCCGGAGAATGCTTTCAGTGTGATTCAAATATAATTCATAATTTTTCTCAAAACTAAAAAAAAATTTGAAAATCAAGAAATTAATGAAAATAAAATGTTGAAACATCAACATTTTCAGAAAAATGAACTCTACATATTGGCTATTTTCAATTTTTTTGAAAATAATTAAATAAAAAAATATTTTTTTTAACTTTTTTACCAAAACATTAAAATAAAAAAACATGAAATATTTTCAGTTCTTGTCCCTGTGAGCCTTGAGTCTTATTAAAAAATCAGAATTATGATATCTCCATTATTTCAGGAGATATCACAATGGGTAAATCCTCACGGGACATCCTGTATAGTACAGAAACAAGTGATAAAAAAAATAGATATCTTTATTATTCAAATCAATATTATTATGCTTATAACATGTATAAATTAGGTATTAAAATAAATAAAATAGTGTAGTAAATAGTTTAAAAATTAAATACATTCATTTTAATGCATAACGTACAAAATCCATTACAATTTTTGTAAAAATATTGAATAAATAATCTGTGGTTAGGATATCCATACTTCTGCCTTGTTGATGGTAATTTGGTATTATTTCAAACTTTTGGATACATCCCCTAAGAATACAATTTAAACAAATTAAATGTCATTGACAATTATCTGATAAGTTAGGTCTTATTGGTTACTGAACAAATAAATGTTTGGTTTTGAGTTTTATTTCAGTTATTAAATAATTTAAAAAAATCTAGATGAATTGGTATTGTAGTAATTGATTATAAAACCATAATATTAAATCGATTTTAATACCATTATTATCAATATTGGTCAAAAAAACATGTCTCAATAAATTTTTTCAAATTAAAAAAAAATAAAATTGAAATTGAAAATTAACTTTTTATCCCAGTGTTTTTACCAGTGCTACTACCTGTTATTAGTTAATTTAGCATCAGTTTAATGTATAAGCTATCAAAAAAAATGAATAATATTATTTTTAAATAAAATATATATTTTAGACATTGTCAGTTATATATTGATCTTCACTATGATACTTCAAATCAAATTCTATTTTTTTAGATTCTAAGCGTAGCAAGGAATGTATTGATTTTACAATGATGTGTATTTTTTTTCATGTGTCTGTCACCATGTTTAAGGGCAGTAAAAGTGTTCATCAGCATCTTTTCTGATAGGAAAGTGAATCTAGTTGTGCTTTGGGGGGTCAAACGTAAAAATTTCTTAATAGTTTTTAAAGCGTCGGGAAAAACAAAAAAAAAATTAAGGAAAAAACGGGAATTTTTAAGCCAATTTTTAACAAAATTTATTTTTATTTTTGGTGTAACAGAAGAAATAATGACCGTAAATACATGAAAATTTCACAAAATGTTTATATTATAATCAATTTCTATACACAATTAAAATTGTAATATGTTTTGACTTTTTTTGAGCTATTTATAAGCATAATGAATTTTAGGGGTTTTTTTATTTTATTTTTATGATTGCCAATAAAAAAATTTTAAGCCAATCAAAAAACTTGAAAATGTAATACAATGTTCTTCAACTTGTTGTACGTGAAAATTAAAAAAAAAAAATTGAGCGTATGTCTCTTGATAGTTTTTATAAGCGTCTAAAGTTAAAATTTCGACAAAATACGTAAAAATCACGAAATTATGCAGTTTTTTTTTACTTAAGAAATTCATAAAAAAATTCCTATTTAAATCTAAGATTTGAAAAATCAACACAAGATTCTCTATAAGTTTTTCTACCTTTCTAAAAAAAAAATAGTTTATCGAAAACTCAAACTAGTTTTTTATGAGCATTTGAAATTAGACATTGGATATTCACCCGTTTTCTCCGGGAAAGACTTTCTTATTTTGATATAATTCAAAAAGAAATTACCGTAGATATTTGAAAATTTTACCAAATGTTCAGATTACCAAATTCTATACACCAAAAAAAATATTTTGTCATTTTTTGATTTAATTGTAGGCCTAAAATATTTTTGGTTTTTTCAAATTTTTTTTTTTAAATATCGATAAAAAAAATTTCATTGGGTCAAATATCCTGAAAATTTAATACCAGATTCTTCATAAGCTTTTAAAATAGTAGATCAAAAATAATAAAAATACATAGAGCCAATTTTTTTTTGTAACTATTTAAACATCAAATTTTGGCCGAAATTCATCATTGAACATTTGCAAATTGTTTTGTAGTTAAAAATTTATCAAATGTTCAGTTTTTATAACTAAGGATTGAAAATTTAAAACAAAGTTTTACATATATAGTTTATAGTGTAACCAAAAAATCAAAAAGATATATTATAACTATAATTTTTTATAGACATTTTAAGTCGATATTTGGTCATCAAAATATCAAACATTTGCAAATTGTTTTGTGGTTAAAAATTCATAAGAATTTTTCTATTTCTATTTAAGGTTTGAAAATTCAACACTAGATTCTAGATAAGTTTTTCTTACGACAACCGTAAAAAAATGTATAAGCGTTTAAAGTTAAAATTCTTACAAAATATGTCAAAATCAAGAAAATATACAAACTAATTTGTATTGAAAAATGTAAAACATTTTGAGAATTTATACCTTAGGTTTAAAAATTTAATACAAGGTTCCAATATAAATGTAACAATTATTTTTGATATTTGTTATAGATTAAAAGTAAAATACTTGCACTTTATTCAATTTATGTAAATATGTGTTTAATTTTTCTAAAGGCCCGATTTGTTAGCAATTTATAAAAGTATTTTATTTACTTATCTTACCCAAAAAGACACTCTTCTTTAAAGCACATAACTTTTACTATATTAAAAAATATGACACCCAACGTGTGAGCAGTAGATGTGTTGACTTTGTTTAAACATTGCTGAAACTTTCCATCACATTCACAATGAGATCTGAAATGCAAAAAAAAAATTTTTTTTATCTATAATTATATAGAATCTAAACAATTGCAAATAAATCAAAGTTGTTTTGTATTGTAAATATACTATATTATAGTAAGAAACTAGAATAAGTGAATTAAGCTAACTTACCTAGTATAAGGAGAAGTATTACAAAGATTAAAATAACATTGGCCAGTTTCTAAAGTTCTAGTACAATGATCATGTTCTCGACAACAAATATCTTCTTCATGATAAACTCCTAGGTCTGAATAATTTTTGGCAATATTACCTGGTCCACACCATTTAGTTCCTATTAAATACATTATTATGTTTCTGATTTCCCTGTCATTAATGTTATTTTATCCTTTTCATTGTTTTTACCTGGATATATGAACTCAATATTTTGACACGGGCCTCGTTGTGTACCTCGGCATATTTTATAGAACAACTCTACTGATTCAACATACATTGATTCATAAACAAATAGAGGATTTGTTTTCAAAAGCACTTGTATTTCTTTCCTATAATAAATAAAACTCAAATTACCTACAATCTTCATAGGTACTGCATTGAGAGTTTTGTAGCTCCAATTTAGAATAAATATTGTATAGCAAATTTATAGTTATTATTTATTCATTGTAATTTGTAAAGATCAGCCCCAATTATTTCAACATTTGAGCATTTGATAAATGTTAGTTATAGATAGAAATTATAAATTTAGAAAACAGCACATACCTACGCAAGTTATTCAATTTAAACAATTTTTGAGTTAAATTAATTAAAAGTCTCAAGTGAACTAGATACCTAACTACATGATGCATCATACATTAGTTTACATAGTAAAACCTTAATTTTGATATACCTTCTAAAGTTCTGAGTACAGAGTTACAGATGTTCCCTATTTCCGAGAACTTAGAGTATATTGTATATATAGTATATAGTATACATAATATGTTTATTACCATTAAAATATAATATTTTAGATTCTAAGCAGAGTAACAAATGTATTGGTTTTAAAATTATCTGTGTGTTTTTTTTCTGGTGACACTTATTGTAGCATATTGGATAGAGTTGTATTTTGGACCTTTGAAAGGGAAGTCAAAATAATCAGGAAAAAAAAGAATATTTATGAAACATCAATTTTTAATTTTTTAATTTTAACAGAATCAATTTTGTTTTTTTATTTAAAAAAAGGATAACTGTAAGGACTTGAAAATTACACCAACAATAAATATAAGAATTATCTAAACATGACACAATTTTTGAATTATTTTTACTGTTTTTAAGCTATCTATAGACATTTGAAAAATATTACGATTAATTTTTTGTTTTCCCAGCAAAAAGCTTAAAATATAATACATTAGGTTCTTTATAAGTTTTTCCGTTTAAAGCAGTTAAAAAATATCAAATACTTGGTCACAATTTTTTTAAAAGCATCCGAAGTTTGTATGTTATATCACTTATATATTAACAAAATCAACTATAAGTTATTTTGTAGTAAAAAATGAATAAAATGTTTAAGTTTTAACCCATAAATGCATAACTTTTTTAAATTTGAAAAAAAAAATGTTTTTAAATTAATTTTGAGGTGTAGAATCTGAAAAAAAAGAACATGCTTAGAACATTTAATAAAAAATTTATCGTAAGTAGTTCTTACTCAAATAAAATGTTAGCATTAAGCCACGTTATTTGTTATAAGCTTTATTAATGTTTGAATGTTTAAAAAATGTAATATTTACACGTAAATTATCGATTTCTACTAAACGTATTTTGTTATTTTGTTGTTACTAAAAATATTTAATAATAAATCGTAAAGACTAGACACATTCCACTATTACTTAAATTATCGTTGTTTATACACATTAAAATTTAAAAAATATTTGTACCCAAATTGGACCAATTATATACATATGCTTTTAACTAACGAACCTATTATCACCATCTTGCTTTCCCACGCCCTTATGGTACCTACTCGATATTGACTTATTGGAATTTGCTTAAGAACAATAATGTTAGATATATTAGATATAATTGTATAGTAATTAATAAAATAAAAAATTAATATAAGTATTGTTTCCGTAAAAAATTTCGAATAGTAAACATCCGTATTATTAAACATCTTTAAAAGTATATAAACTGACATATTTTCCACTCAGAATCATTATTTATGTAAACTACATCGATGTCTGATTTATATTTGCATTCAAATAAAATTTAAATAAATTTAAAACGTAAATTCTGGCCTACCATAATTGCAATATAGTAGCTATATAGTAAAGTGTATTATTATATAAGACCGCGGTGTATACTATATATTTTAATCTATAGTCTTACTCAAGTACTCAACTAACGATTATAGCAAATTTAGAGATAACAAACATACAGCAAAGCGAGTTCCCTGGTTTTTTTTTAGTATGTGAATTATTGGAAATAAACTTGAACGAAATTAGTAAAACATGTTCTAAGCCTTTAAAGCATAAAACTAATGAATTTTGTTAATCGCAACTGCCATGCATGAAATATTGAAATGTTAAGAATTTAGCTATTGTACGGTAATTATATTTTATACGTGATTGTGTTCTCCATGACAGATATATCTTCTTTAAGGTTAGTCACTGTTAGAATATTAATACAAAAATGTACAACTTTTGTTTGTATTTTTTTATAAATAAAATTAAAACTAATACTTAGGTGAATATAATTATTTATACAATTAAGCTAACTAAAATCATTAGTATATTTAAACTATTTATTGGTCATTATTATTACAAGAAATTATATTTGAATATCAAAATTTTAGTTTCCAAATAATAAAAATATATAGGTACCTATATTATTGTACGTCATCTGTAAAACTAACATGGGTTATCTTAACAATATGTTTTTCTTACTGGTCTATAAAAACCATGTCTGAAAAAAATATAAACTATAAAAAACCTATTAAACGATAATTAGTCTACTATGTAGGTATACAAAATATGCGGCGGAAAAATAACATATTTTTTTTAAACTAATTCTATTAATAACATTTTTTTTACGTATTTTAATTTAATTTTTAGTATGATTTCGCTATTTTAAAATTATTAAAAAAACATAAACCCAAAATAAAAAGATAGGTCCAAGGCCATCAATTAGGGATTTTTTTTAAACTAAGCAACTTCCTAGTGGTTTATAAAATTATTAATTCCTTTCTTTCAATTACTGTATAATATTGTGTAATTGTTTTCTTAAAGTATCAAATAAATAAATACCTAAGAATAAAAATAATATTTCAATAAAAAAAAACATTAGGTACCTATTATACTTAGTTAGGTATACTACCTATGTTCCCATATCCGAAACAATAAATAAAAGTTACCTAATAATACTTTGGTTTGATAATTGTATATAGGTGTTGCTAGTTTGCTACAAACAGAATTTTGCATAGTCAATTAATTTGCAAATTGTTATGTATACATTTAATTATTTTACAATTGTTAATTAGTCTGTTACTACTTAACCACGGTGAGGAGGTATATTAGATATAGGTACTATAATAGTATCGATGTATTATACGAGGTAAGAAAAAAACATAGGAAGTGTTTTTTAACATTCAAAATATTAAAATTAAGTATGTTGTAGGAGATGTCGTACAGTACAAGAAATTATATAATTCATAACAAAGAAATATTTGTAATTTTACATTTTGAAATTAAGAGCAGTTCACCCAAAGATAAATTGTTAATTATACTTGTTGTTATTCTATATTACTGCAGTATAGGTACAAGTAAACATCCTTGGGTCAAATTGTTGTTTTTACATTTTTTGTACATTTATTTTTATTTTACTCCCTCTCAAATTGAGGAACACATTGTTCTTGTTCATCACGATCAAATCTAATGAAAATGCATATCTTGTCCTCGTAGAATAGTTTCACCTGATGAGGTATTATACTATTGGTCAACAATACCATTAATATTAATTAGTAATTGCTCATTCGTAAAATTACCGGATATAGGATTAAAATCTTTTCGAGTGATACTCAGTGATACAGATATTTTAATCTAAACGTCGTTATAAATGTTTCGTTTTTTGGTAATTACGCGCAATGTTATTTTTTAAAGCAATTGATATTTTATTATTATATTAATAACATTTTAATTGATTAAACAATGCACGACATTGACTAAACTACACATAACAGTTGTGATTATTTGTAAATCTGTTGTTTTTATGATCTTTAATAATATCATTATAGTATTATCACTACTACCTATCTAATAATTAAATTATACCTGTTATTATGAATTCGGCAAATAGGAGTTTTGAGTGTTATTTCCAATGCTTTTTTTCGTAATTTGTCCACTATAATCAACGTCCCACTGCAGTTTGCCGACATTGCAGCGAAGAACAATAGCATGACAATAAATTGAATCTATAACATTTAACAATACATTACAATAATTAATATTCTAAAAATAATAAAATACAGAAAACACCTATATATACATTTTAGTTAATATAATAATATATGGATCTATTTGTAAATTTTTATTTTTTATCGTATCTAAAAGTTTAAATCAAACTTTTGTCTGATTTTTAAATTAATAATCTACTATTAGATTCTATTATTGAAATTAAATGTTGTATGTAATTTAATGTTTTTTACAAAAAAACTTAATTTAATTTATTTTTAATAGATTTATTCACTTAAAAATAATACTTTGATAAATTATTACAACTGTTTAGGTACATGGGTACTTAAAGACTGTTATATTGAACTTACTCATACTATGAAATTTATTTAGATGTATGAAAGATTAATGTTTTCAATAATTATCTACTAAACAATTGTATATTTTATCATTGTTTTAAAAATATAATAAACCTTTTAGCTTTTAAGCTATTTTAAAAATTACTAAATTACTTGAACACGTGTATACAATACAACTTAATTTAAGATGCAGTCATTTTTTGATAAAGATTTCGACGATTATCTAAATATAGTTTTTTCAAATATCTTATGTGTTATTTTAACATGCACTTAGAAATGCGTATTACATAAAAAAGTATTGAAAATAGTATATTTTAAAACGTCTAAGTATAATATATAATCTTACCTTCATTACTCTAAGAAATTCATTTGTACGATTGTCATTTTTTTTACAATTTAATTTATTTCGAATAATCAAAACTTGAGCTATAATTTAATTGTACGCGGAAGACGAAAAAATACACATGCACTATTAACTATTAAAATCTCTTTAATTTAACGCACAGTTTTATCATAAAAAATGTATCGAAAATTTTTTCCGCACCTATGTGTTGAAAACTATTATTGTTTGGTGTATCTTAAACCGACCCTCTTTGAATTGTGATGAGTTTGATATGCATCACCTCATCGAGATTTCCGTACACGATGCTCTCGGACACCTAAACTAAACTGCTCATTGCTTATGGAGTGTCTGTTGACCTCTTGCTGTTGCGGTATGTTTTGTACAGAACTCAAGGATGCAAAGAAGCAAGCACCTCCCTCCGTTTTTTGGCCTTACCTAGCTGCAGTTATAGTTAGCACAAAGTCCTGCCGCCGCGGTAATCATTACGCGCGTTGCGTATAGGTATTATTCATTATTATGAGGTCTATTCAAATACATGTTATAATATGACATTAATTAACTTATTAGGAAATAATGTATTATTACATCTGTAACTGTGACCAATCGATATTGTTGACTCGTTTTATATTTATACTGAAGAAAACTAATTATTCAGGTCGTTTGGAATACGAATTTTCCCAGTTTGACTTCTTGTCGCGACTTCCTCTGGCCGCCCCGCAGGGTCTTAAAGTTGTGTCCGTCATCGCGTCTGTTTAGGTGTAGCCCATTCGTACATTAATTTTATTCCGAATGTCCAGTCAGTTGCTGGCGTTCGTTGACCTTCATTCGGCACGTGTCAATTAAAAACTTCTGTACGATTTTTAACTGCCTACATCGTTTTAAAGCTCAATCACAACAATGTATATAATACAAATTAAAAAAAAAATAAAAGCAACCACGTAAATTGAAGTATGTATAACACCGATGTTTAATTCTGACAATTTGTACAGACTATACGCGGCAAGTTGTATATTATAGAGAAGCGATCGTATTTATTTCATTAGTAATGTTTGGAGCAAATATTATCTGGAAAATACTTCTCAGTAAAATCTAATCTGGGAATTATATTTTAGGAAAATACTTTAAAGAAAAATAATTATCAGGAATTGGAAATTGTTGAAAATATAAACCAGGAAAAACAATACACAAGAATTCAAAATCAGGAAAATATTACATGGGAAAATACTTCATAGGAATTTAAATATAAGGAAAATATTTACACAGGAACGTAATAATCAGAAATCTAAGTACACCTATACAATTATATTCCTGAATATATTACTTTCTCGTGTAGAATATTTTCCTGGTATATTATTTTCCAGTTAAATATTTTTCTGGATCTTAAACCCCTACTAACTATTTTCCCTAATTTTATTTTCCTGATTTTTAATTTCCTGTGTATTATGTTTCTGGATTTTGCTTTCCCATTATTTTCTTGCCTATGAATAACTTTC
>CM040632.1:44565091-44615100 GCA_022818045.1 Neotoxoptera formosana | reverse complement strand
ATATGTGTGAGTATGTATATATATATATATATATACTTGTGAAATTCCACAAGTTTTACCGACGAAGAGTCAAGACACACTGTGTACTGACAAAAAGTCGACACACAGACTGATAAAATAGTCTGATTATAGCTACTGTTGTATATGTGTGAGTATGTATATATATATATATATGTATATATGTATGTACGTATGTATATATGTAGGAGCTCGCATATATGACACTCGAATGTGTTGACTCAGGGTAAAACGAGTGTGTGACCGATTCGATTCTCACGATGGTCTACGTGACCGAAATAGCTGGGTCAGCACATACCAAAGGCCCCGTACGGACCGTGGAGACGGGCCCCGTTCGGTGGTCGGTAGTCGAGTCTGGTCTTAAGAGTGAACAACACTTACGTTATTCCGCAGAGCATCCTTTAAGTTTTATAAAAGAGCATCATATAGTTTTAACCAGACCTTCTCATTATATCAGTGTTCATAAATCATAATAATATTATTATATCAGTGTTCATAATATTATTATATCATACAATATTCATTTATTCAGTGTCTAATTTAATAAATCAGTAATTGCATATATACATTCAATTGTCGTGTTACTTCATTTAATATCCATACCCAAAGTCTGAACGCCATACGACGGTGGACTACACTTCACGACTACTGAGGAGATTATCGTACAGACCGGAATAGCGATAACTGAGAAAGGTGACTAACAAATAAAGGGAATACTATTAATAACTTCCAATATGGTATTATAAGTATACAATTTTTACCATTATGCATAAATATACATAATATATTATGCTTGTGTATCCATGAATGTTGGTTTATTTTTGTCGGTTAAAAACAATAAGAAATACTAATCATTTTTAATAAAAAATATCAATTTTAAGTACATATAATAATAATATAAATAGTTTATAATATTAATAGCTTATACACAATATTTTTTTGAAATGGGTACCAGCTAATGAAAACCATCGTCATATGGTGGTGGGTAGCAAGGATAGATGTTTTCGCTTTTGTTATTACTAGTTGCTCAGTTGTTCTTACTACATAATATTTCATATTTTATAATTTTGGGTCTTTTCATTGTTTATGATATAACTCCAGACTTATAATGAACATTCAATATTGAAATAGATGGTATAGTTATCAATATTACTAAACGTTTGTTTTCTACAAAATACATAATATGTTAGTACATATATTATATGGTATAAATACAATTTTCAAATTTTCAAATTTTTCATTTAGTTTATTAAAATAAATTATCTAGATAGTAGATAGTTACTCATAAATAACTAAAAATGTATCTAGATGAAGATAAATATAACTGAGTTGAAAAATATCTAGATAAGATGAAAGATAAAATGTAATTTTTATCTAAGTATTTTCCAACATTGTATTTGTCAATCATTCATCATTCATTTATTTTATATTTATTTTTATAAAATGTTTTCATAAAAATCTAAGCCTTACATTTAGGTATTTTAAACTACTCGATATGTAGGTTACAGGCTATAGCTTTCGTTGACTTGGTTTTAAAATATACTTAGTAGTGAATCTGTGATTAATTTTCTTCATAATATATTATTATATTATGAGTTTCTTCAAATTCACCTCAATATTATGAAATTCAACATAAAATATTTTACCAGGTACCTACTATTTGCTATACTTTGTTCCAACACATTAACATAACTATTACGAATCATGACGACTGCATTATAGTCGTCAAGTATCAATTATTGTATTAACTATTGTTCAATAATATTGGTGCATAATTGTCTAAATTATAATAAATATATTATGTAATGTGAATCGTTTAATACAAATATTTATGACAAAAATAATTATTTAATTTGCTGACTCAGAGCTGTTACATTAAATTGTGCCTATTATGAGGCTATACCGTTGTATAATTTTTATGTCTAAAAGTCACGTACATTTTCATTGATGTTTTTCTACAATTCTTCTAGTTTATACTAGTTTAAATATTTATAGACCACAAGGAATAACAATTTGTCTCCCAAAAGGACAATGCACCTGGATTACGAAACCATTCAGAAATGTTTTATGGAAGTATAAGCTAGAAAAATATTTCAATAATTACCTATACATTAAATTATAATATAAAAATATTCTATATTTTTTTTAATAAAATATAATATAGTTTATCTATTATTATTGTTCATTCAAAAAGGTAGCATTGTAAAATAATAATTTAACGTAAACTAACTAATTGGTTATTGTAAAACTGATGCAACCATTAATCATTATCATCCATAATATTATGATGATTGGTAGAGAGAGTAAACCAACCTATATAAAACTCATAGTATATTATGCAAAAACAGGGCTAAATTTAATGATTTTAATAAACCAACATTTGAAAAGACACTTTTTACAACTATGCAAATCACGTAAATTGGTTTTTTTTGTTAATGGACTAATAAATAAATATATTATATTTAATACATTTCGTTTACCAACTTATTTTATATGTATACACCTAATCAATGCATTTTATTCAATTATTTGCAATGAAAACTTTTTACATTTATAGTTAAAATTTTTTTTTATGTCTCGAAACCTTTTTAATTTACAGCTTATAATAATATTACAATTGAAAATGAGTGCGGCCTGCAACACAGGGGGACAGTGCTTAATACCAGAATACAATAACAATTTTCGTCCATTCATCTATAGAGTGTGATGGCATTGTTAAAGATCAAACAGTAAGCATTCGCATCGTGGTACTCGGTGTATTCTTAATATTACTAAACAATAATGACTGATATTATGTTTCATGATTTTGTATTTCACTTTTTTTTAATTATATATTATGTTTTAGAGAAAGAGAAAGAGAAAGAGAAAGAAAATTTATTTTAGATCTAAATGTGGTCCCACTGAATACAATCTTATGCATTAAACGTTTATAAAAATATATTTCAGTAACTAACATTTAAGAATATAAAAATACTATTAAACGGTTATCACCGAACGTAATATACAAATTGAAGCCAATGCAAGATAACGGTTTTTAAATAATTACGAGCATCATCATTATAACCATCAATGATTTAATTCAGTTAAACACGGTCAACACAAACGTATTGTCGCACTCAGTTTTATTCTCAAGTAACAAGCTGAATCAAAAATATGTTAGTGATCCGTTGCAGTAAAAAATTTGGTAAGCATATTATTAGGTACTTCTTTAAATAGTTTAAAATTACCTATGGCGAATCGTACAAAATAATAAACATACTTATTTTAACTGTTACGTTGATCCACGATACTATGAGAATAAAAAAAATGCGGAGGAAAGTCACTATGCTGTATAATAGTAAATAATGTCGAGTGTACTTATCGCCATTGAATCACTATAACGATTAACGGATATGTTAAATACGAATAGGTACAATAATATTATCAATCACTGTAAAAATAAGATAAAGAAAAAAACTATTCTGTACAGAGACGTTGTGTCTATAGGTATAATACTGCAAACGGATATTGCACTATATTATACTTATATTGCTATTGGTGATTTATTGTTCTTATATTTATTATTAGTAATAAGGTAAATTTAACTAAATGTTGCCAAAACCAAATCGTATAATATAGTAGTTATTATAATATTACAAGCTGTTATGAACTCATAGTTATTAGTTTGAATGACTATATCATATCACTATCAAAGTCATTGGAAAATGTATTAAGCATAGATTAATGTGTTTATTAGAAAAACATATTTTTTTTAATCAAAAACAAGTTTGGTTTTATTAAAGGCATATTGTCTACTCGTACTGCTTATTTTATTGATTATGACATCATCCACTAAAATCTCGATAATAAACATAAAATGTTAGGAGTATTTGTCGATGTTAAAAAGCTTTCAAATCATAAATTACTCTTAAAATAATTGGAATTCACAAGAATTCAGGGCATATACATTTTATTTATCATGCAGATATAATTCAAATGTTCAAATAAATAAGGAATCTCACTTATAGTGATCCATTGAAAGTAAACCACCACCCATGATGTAGATACCTCAAGGTACGGTATCAGAGTATATTATTGCTCTTTATAATATTTATCAATAGTTTACTTATTCACCAGAAAATTATAAAACATTTTGTTTTGCAGATTATACTATAATATATAATAATTTCTAATGAATTTTACTCTTAAAAAAAATAAACAAATAATAAATAAATAATAAAATAATAAATAATAATTTATTGGAATGAAACCTAAACAAAACCAAATATATAATGTGTTTTAAAATACAAAATAATAAATATAATATAAATCATCATAAACTATTTATGTATTGTACATTCATCACTTTGTAATAGCTACAACTATAGCATAAACTATTATTTGTTAGAAAAAGGTAGATAATATGTATGACATATCTTGGATTGTATTATAATAACAAGCTTAAATAGGATATCTTTGTAACTTTGGTGTTAAGACTTAAGAACAATAAGAATATTTTTTCATATTTTTAAGGATGTTAGATATATATGTACATTTAAGCTAAAACATATTATTTATTTATGATACAATATTACACTGCGGTAATTAACTCTGGTATTGCACTTAAACTAGTCACTTTAAAATATTATTAAAAATGATACTCATCAGATTAATTAAATACATTTTTAATAAATCATCATAACATTCATAATACATTAATCATTTACAAACTAAATACCATTTAAAAAAATACGTTTATTACACTTTTATTACTACTTTCAATTTAAATTATAGACATCTGCATAATCCGAGTAAACATGACTATTCTATAAGATATCAAAAGAAAGATAATTTAACCAATTATAAATGAAACTCAAATGTTGAAGAAATGAATCCTTTGTATGTTGTAATCAATCTATGTATACTATTTAATGTAAATATATTTCGTTTTTACAATTTGTATATGTTTTAAAACTATATAAATAGGTATATTATCACTTTAGTGTTTTCAATATCCATTCCTGTATACAATTTTTCTTTTAATGTTCTATGTGATGCTATTTGTTTATAAGGCAAGCAACTTAAAATGTTGAAAAACTAATTATTAATATTATTCATATACTACGTATTTTAATTTAAATTCCTTAATACAAGCAATAACTTACAGAGGATGAGTAACCTTTCTTTTATAAATTATTAATTTGTATGTATGTATGTATGTATGTATGTATGTATGTATGTATGTATGTATGTATGTATATATGTATGTTGTAACTATCAGAGGCTACAAAAATAAATGAAAACTAAAACTAAAGTCGACACTGTACACTTTTGTAACGAAGAACGATGTGAATAAGTTCGTGGTGTACATTATAGCTTAAAATTTAACTAAATATTTTTTTAATTGCATAGTGTATAGTAAATAATAAAAGTTTTAAGTCTCTATGAATTATATTTTTTGAATTACTACAAAAACAAAATCAATTTTGTTGAAAACTGGTGTTATGTAAATATTCCAGTTTTTTCACCGTTTCTTGATAGTTTTTCTCGAATATGAAGAAAAGTATTAGGAATTTTCAACTTTAAAACTACCTAAGCACCAACTAAAGCTAACTACCAGAAACACCTTCGATGTTAAAGATTGGTGAAAATGTTAAAATCTCCAAAACGTGATGATTTATCCTGAATTGACTAATTTTTTTTTTTTCATTTGAAATACACAATTTATAAAAATTAGCCCATTAGGCGCTATGACGATAATAAGAATGATAAGTGTGTGATGACGTTTTTGGGGATTACTGCAGGCTAACTAGCGAGTTCATACACACAAGCTTTTAGCCACCTATTAGTGAAACTAATCTTGGGTTAGATATTTTATTAGTTTTTTATCATATGACGTGTGCAATTTAATTTTTTTTTTAATTTTAGAGACTTTATAAAAAGAGAAATTAGGGGGTTATTTAATAATTAAGGAATTTCATTCCTGTCATTGAATTAAAAAAAATATTCATTGACTCCCCCGGATTCGCGGTTTTTTGTGGGTGGGACATTATACGTAATAAATAATAATATACAACATCGGGCACCGATCGCGATGTCGATGCGACCGATCGGATATATACCAATTGCCCTCAAAATTATCTTTTCTCATACCAAACTACCTACAACAAAGTAGTTGTCCAGTTGTAGTTGTAGTTGTAGTTCAGTTGTCCTTAACATATTATTATATACGATCACAATACCACACCTGACGTAATATATGAGAGGTAAATATGTGACAGCAACGCGACTAATGTATTAGTACTAAACAATTAAAATGTTAAGTATGAATGTATAATAAAAGAATAAATACAATATTTGCAATATTAACTAACCAAACCGATGCGATGTATCGAATCAAAATTCTAACCTACACATTTTTTGAGTGTGTCCATCGATTATAAAATCGACTATATACGGTTATAGACAGTAACTATATGTTGCTATATTAGATAATTAAAAGATAACTACATAATATTATGATGTAAGGTGGGTACTTAACAATAATTATAATATAGATTGTGATGTGGAGTAACCAAGCCACCTGACATAAAACGTATCATTTGACGGCATAACTTGCCATTATAATCGGGTGCTCTGCAAAATGTAGTCATTGTAATCGTGCGGTACATATTATAATGTTATAGTTATTAATAACATAGTACATCGATCGTAATTGTTATAGTAATTATTGTTATATTATTATATCTGTACGGACCGTCGCGCGTCGTCGTCGTAGTCCGAAGGTCACGAGTATTACGTATAAGGTAACTTAGGTATATAAAGTTCCAATAAACCACAATAATAGTTTACACGCAGGTGCAGTGCAAATAGAAAAGGAACACAGCTGAAGTGGTCGCTCGAAAAAGAATGAAAATGTTACCAGCAACTGTTTTGTTCGCTGTTTTAGCAGCGACCGTTTTGACGGATTGCGACGCTGTGAGTATTCTGCCATAAACGTATACTGTTATATTTACCTTTAAATTTACGCCACCCAACCAAAAACATTACTAGTGAGCAAAGGTGGGCAAGTTAGTGAAAATAATTAACTCATGTTAAGTCAAGTCAAGTGAACACCAAATGGCTAAGTATTAATGTGTAATAAACAAAACATTTTACTTGCCAAAATTAACGTTATTGTAAAAAAAACAAATTAACTAGACTCAGTTTAAAAAAAGGAATCTTCTTTTTAATTAGTATGTGAATTAAATAAAGAATATTTTGTGTCTATGTATATATACAATATTATTTCATCGAGAAACAGAAGTGAAATATTATAGACTATAGTATTATATTACTATTATTTTAGTATTAAATATTTAGATTGTTCTTATTTAAAACTGTAGTACTGTACAGTAATATAAATGTACAAACCATTAAAATAAACAATTTTTAAATTGAACTTGATGGATTAGTTTTAAATCAAATGTAAAAAGCTAAGTTATTTTCACTGTCAGTTAAACTAATTCATTTTCTAAGTTAATTCGAGAATTAGTTGGCCAGTTAAGTTAAAAGATTAAGAATAAATAAACTTTTTAGATTAACATAACATTTTTAACTAGTTAATGCCCCCTGTCTAAATTTACTAGTTAGTATTGTACCTAATTTCCGAAGATTATCAAGCTATTTTTCTTCCTTTGCGGTACGTGACATTTTTGAGAATATTCAAAATTACAAACAACGGAACACGGAGTTTGTCGAAATATTTTGTAGTGAAAACCCAAGAAGGTGTTATCATCATAATAAATGAATATAAATAAATCATATAAAATGTTTTATAATTAATATTTTTATAAAAAAAACCAAATATTTGCATCGGCATATTTATGGTGATTTTCAAAGCATGCTCACCCTATTTTTATGTAAGTATTCAAATTCTGGTTTTTTAAATTTTTAAATACACCTGAGGACCAAATTGTTGTGCAACTTAAGGATCGCCGTTGCAATACAAACTTTTGTTTTTCAAATAAGATCCCCCCCTTTTCACTTTTAATAATTCAACAGATATTTTTTTTTTGAGAACTTTGATTTATCTTAATCAACATTTGAATGAGTAGTTTTTTAGTTTTATAACTTAGTGTACTAAGGATAATATGTTTATAGTAATGGGTTAAGTAGATCATGTGAAAAAGTTAGTAATTATTATTGATCAATCAGTTTAAATAATTTATACAAAAGGTCTAAGTATAATAACTACTAAATCTAATATTGCATATAATTCATATTTTTGTAAATCCATTTTTGAGGGTTATTATCTTCAGTATAAACGTTTTAATAACTCAGAAATTACTCATTAGAATTTTAATTTAGAATTTAGATACGTCTAAATTTTCAAGATAATCGTCGGCTAAATCATTTGGAATAAAGAAGAGCGTTCATTAAAAAAAAATAGAAGTTTATATCGCCACAGGACACTTCGTGGTACAAATAATATCAGGAATACAAAATATATTCTTTAGGTATAGGTACTTAAAAATTTCTAAAAATCAGAATTTGAATAAATTAACTATTGAAAAAAAAATGGGGTGAGAATGGCCACTCCACCCTTGTCTATAGGATAACATTCTCTGTTCAAATGTTACACTATGGTACAAACAAAAAACCTGAACAATATAAATTGTACAACACGAGATCTTTGTAGAGAAGTGAACCGGTAAAACAATAATTTTGTATCCTGTGGATTTGTTAAAATAATAATACCTATACATCGTACAACCAAATAATGTAAAATAGTCGCTCTACCACTTGTGCCTGATTATTGTTGTTGTTGTTGTTATTATTATAATTATTATAATTTATTATCGTTCAAGCAACACGCGTACAACAATAATTGTAGATTTGTAGACTAAAAGATAGACATTTGCAGAATTTACGGCATTCATATATTGATAAAGTTCCTGCATTTATAAAGAGTCTTGTAATTATTATCTTGTACGGGTACAACACGATTGTGAACGTTTTACCTTTTTTATAACACGATTGCAAACGAATGACGCTTATCAAAGAATTTGTTTTTTTAGCCGAAAAACGAACGATTACGAACGTTTTTTTAGACTACGTTGCCAAGTTTATAATTTCTGAATATTTTAAACATTTATTACATACATAGATCTGGGTTCTGAATAAAAAATGAAATAATACATAATAATACATTCAAAATAATAGTTTTTTAAATTTTTCCTTGGTAGAAATTTCCAGTTTTTCTTAAATATAAAATTAAATCCTTGTTTTTTTTTATAATTATTATAATTTTGTAGAGTTAATTCAATTTTAGATTTATCTTTTTTGGCCATAGGATTATGTACATTGTTTTTAATTGAATTAATTATTGTTAGAGTTTGAACTTGTGTTTCTTTTAAAACTGACTACGTGTGTTGGAGGATGGGGGCTATAAAACTGACCATTGTACGTTCTATGAAAGCTCTCAGCTTTAATTATTTTTAAAATTATTATTTAAAAATTTGTTATTGACACCAAATCTGACAACACCGCAAAATTAAAGTCAGGTAAAAACATTCGCAATCGTGTTACCGGAAAAGGTCCGTTCGCAATCGTTTCATTCGCAATCGTATATTACCCATCTTGTACCACAGACAAATAAAATATTTCAAGTATAAATGGTTATACCTCGTATTATTATAGTATACACTTATAATTAAATACTATTAACAATATGATTGTAACATTTTTTTTCAACATTTTAACTTTTATAGTACTTGAGTGAAGCGGCCATTAAAAAAACACAACAGATGTTGAAAAGCGTATGCTCCAAGAAACATGCAGTCAAAGAGGGTAAGGCATAATTTATAGGTACATAATAATATTTAAAATGTACTTTTTAATTTATCCAAACTTCTTTTATGTTACATGTGATGGTTAATCAATAACAGATGTATTTACCGATATCAAGAAAGGAATATTTCCCGAGAACAACAACAACATAAAAGTAATGACATTTTAAATTCCATTAACAATTATTGAACGTACCTGTAGAACGCACCCGCAACTCATTAATTTAAAATTTAAATGCGTTCTAGATTGTAAAAATAATAATTATAATAATAATAATACAAATTGTGATAATGATGATTATTGTTTCAGTGTTACTTCGCTTGTAATTTCAAAACCATGCAATTGGTAAGTACCTATTTATCCTAATATTACGTATTAAGTGTGTATAGGTATAAATATATCATTATTATTTACATTTTATTATAATACTTGAATTAATTTTATTATATAAGACTAGGTATAAATATTATGACACGATTTTCCAATCAAAAACGTTAGTGTCGTCATACATACATAATATTATTCAACGCATCGATTGGAACTAACATATTTTATGACGAGCGTGTCTGCCCCGTCTAGTCCGCACTGACTTTTTTAAGGGGTTTGATATAGGCAATTTTACTTACATCTTATGAAAATTAAAGAGAATGAATATTATTTTATAATATTAAACATTTATCACTTTTTATGTGCAATTATAATTTAAAAGTGATTTTTAAGATATACCATACCCTATATCAGCGATTCTCAACCTTTTTGAGGCTGCGACTCCCAATAATGTGGCCAAATGTAAACTCCTACAAGAATAACCTTTTTACCTGAATCATCATTAAATGTAAATTCCTACACTAATAACCTTTTAAAATTTTTACCTGAAAATCAAAGATATTGTAATCTCCTACATAGAAATTTTTCCTTTTAAAAAATAGGGTAATATTACTTAAATTCACAATTTTGAAGTTGAAAAGCTCAAAATTATCATAACTTGAAAATAATAAATATATTATATTATTTAATAAACAAACGCTTGAATAGAGCTTGTTTATACGCTGTATGATGATTCTCGAAGGTTAGATTATGTCCATATTATATACTATACTATACGTTCATATCTACACTTGCAGTACAAAATGTTATAAATAGAGCAGCGAAATGGTATCGAATATTGTCGAATAACGATAAAACATAATAATCTCGTCCGTATCGGATATTTCCGAACAAATTATTGCGTTTATTGCCGATATATTTTTTACATAAATGATTATGACTTAGTATTGTTTTATTGAATTTTTTATTATTTTTTTCAAAAAATTTTAATTTTAAATTATATGATTTTGACTATTGTTTTATTAACATTTTTATTATATTTTTCAAAAAAAATTATATTAACTAATAGTATTGTTTTATTGAATTTAAACATATTTTGTTTTTGGATTAAATGATTATGACTATTATTTTATTAACACTTTTATTATATTTTAAAAATGTATTATACTATTATTATAATTTATTATATTATAACTATATTTTTCAAACCATTTTTATATTATGTGTTAATATATTGCAAGACTGATATTTTTTACAGCAATACGAGCGGTATTAATTTTTTGTAGGAGTTAACACTATCTTTTGTAGGAGTTAACACTATCTTTTGTAAGAGTTAACACTATCTTTTGTAGGAGATTACACTACATTTGTAGGAGTTTACCATTCCCCAGAATTTAAGCATGACGTGTATTTGTGTTTGTAGTAAACGATCATTAGTGTGAGACAATTAAAGGAAACACACTTTTGCAAGCTTAAGCACAAGTAAAAATGTACCGTTACAAGCTTGACGAACATTATTTACTATTTTTTTTTTTTTTGTCTAAAAGTATCAATCTTTTGCCAATTGTACATACTTTATTCTAGTAATCTGAAACAAATGCTGAAAACATATTTGAATTCATTACGAAGATTACTTCAAAACAACTAATCTTACAATTAATAGTTCAATATTACTAATATTTTAAAGTTCTTATAATTCAAAATTCAAAATTCAAACTTTGAAGAGCTTGAGTGATCAGTTTTTAAAAAATGAAAAAGTCGTTTTCAATTTTTGATGTCGAATCCAAACAATTTTTCGAAATTTTTTTCCTATTTTAAGGACCAACAAACAGTTGGCAAAAGATAGGTTTATTTTGGTAGAAAATACTAACAAACACTAACAAACTACTATAATTATTATTGTGTTTAAATTAAAATAATAAGGACTCAATAAATTAATTTTACTAAAACTTAAAGCCTTATATAATATGTTTAAGCATACGTGAATTGCAGGTTTGCAACCTTAGTTAACAACTTTTTTTTTTGTAAATTTTTTTCTACTTTTTTTCTATTTCTATTCATATGATATGGCTATAATTAAATATAAATTAGAGATTATTTGGTAATTGTGTTCATTTGATCTTGTAATAATAATATAATAGTGATCTATTAATATTTAAAATTTTACTCGGCCGCAGTTTACATGTGTGATTTTGTGTTTACCTTACCTTGGGCGCAGTTTACAATTATTGCCGAAATTCTTGACTGTTGCGTAGTATTATGAAATTATATTGACAGTAAAAACGTGCTCGATGATCATTCAGATTGGTCAAATAACAGTCCAGAATGATTTTAGATCAAAAACGCTCATTGACTATTACAAAAATGGTCGATAACAATGTTATCTAGCTCTTGACATATTATTATTATTATCATGCATTTTGATTTTGATTTTTTGTAACAGTAGATATTTAAGTTTAAAGAATTGTAATTATTTTATAAATTGAAACAGTTCAAACTTTTCAATAGATTAGATATTTTGCAAAAAAAGTTAATACCTAAAGTGTGAAGCCCTTGATAAAGTTATATGGGTAGGTACTTTAACTATTTAAATAAGAAATGTTATGCTAAAATCACATACCTACATTTTCGTTCAAAAGTTCAAAATAATAAAGCAAACAATATTTGTTGACATTATGCATGTATAAACTGACATCCTCTTATATAATATTATCGAAATTGTTAATTTATTTTAAATGAATTACACATCAAATACAACGGATTATTATAAATTCGGCTGGGACATTGTTTACCTCCCTATTTTGTTCATAATATTTGACTATAAGTACGTTGTAATCTATGGAAACTGTTTACACTGAATAGTTCTGTGCGGATTCTGTAAACATAATTAAATTACAGAATGCATTAGGTAAGCAATATAAATCATTGTATTTTTTTTCATTATACCCAACTACTTTTCAATACAGAGTTATTATATTTGCAATAACATCATATAATAATATTATTTCATACAAACATGTCGTACAATTAATATTATAGATTTGTATTATTGATTCACACGTGTCAGTGGTCCTTTTCTTTTATTATTTGTTATTAGATTATGTTAATGCTGTAAATAAGTATTGTTTAATCTTCTTAGATTGGGAAACATTATACCATTCGTCCTGTAACGACGATCAAATAATAGTTTTATTCGTAGATTTACCTTTCGATAAACGATAGTACCTATTGAAATTAAAAACAAAAAACATAATATAACACCTATCATTCGTTATTAAAATACTTTTTACAGTTTTCGTGAATTATAAATTATAACGAATAACATAGTATTATACAGTAAAGGAAAACTAAAATAGAACACAGTTTAAAATAACTGATTAAAACAGTTAGTTAGATAATGTTTTTTTTAAAAATGTTTTTAATTTTACAATCTATAAATTAATTTACAGTTATCGTAATATATGGAATTAATAATAATGTAACAGGACACGAATGACAAGTTAGAAAATCACACAGCGGTCTCTACTAATTTAAAACATGACTTACGGTTAGACAGAACAGTATAATATTATATAGTAGGTACATATTGTGTAGATTCTACTCAAAACAAAATATAAATATTTAATACATATACGAGTATATAAAGTGTAGCTTTTCAAGTCAGAAAACGAACGGACTTTGGAGCTGTAGTTTTAATTAGTTTATTTTGTATAGTATTATCATGTTCACTATATTGCAACTCGCTATCTGCGATGATAATCAAATGATAGATATGACGTTCTCGTGCTTGTATTTTGAATTCGCGGACTAAGAACAATCAATTACAATAAATAATAATGCAAAATGATTCACCAGTGATGATTGCCCTATTTTTTATTTTTTTTAATAAATTAATTCAAATTTTGTATTTTAGACTTTTTAAATGCACTCATAAGTCATAAATTAAATTTTTTTTGACCATCAAGGCTCCCTGTACTTTTATTTTTAAGCACATGAATTGAAAATAATATTATAAATAATCATAACAATAGTATGTTATGGTCCAACTTTTTCGAGTTATTTAATATTGTGATATAAGGATAACAGACAGGACATGCAAAATTATGATAATGTTATATATGACAAAAAATTATTGAAATTCACAAAGGTAATTAAAACGGAAGATAGATTCCAAAAATAATTAAATATCACAAAACATAACGATTCACAAAATATAAAATATATTAGTTTACTGATACATAACGCATAATGCAAAACGAAAAATATAGAATATCATCAAACATAAAATAACTCAAAACGAAATAATTTAAAATTTATTTATTTTTATCAATTCAAGAATTCGTTATATTATTTAGTATCTGGGCCATTCTTAAGATTTAATATTTTTATCGATGAATGAATAACTAATGATAAACTCAAAACATGTGTAATGGTTTACTTCTAAATAACAATGGATGGAACAAATGGATGGACTTGTTAAACAAATTGTAAATAATGTAAAACGGATTTCTTTTAAAATTTAAGCCCTGATGATCATATGTAATTTAAAAAAGAGAGTACCTAATTGACATTGTCTGTGTATAGACACTAGTGTCCGCTAGTGAAGTAGGTACTAACCAGTAACTACTAGATTAAAAGTTTCATCTATTTTCTATTTTCGTAAAACTATTTTCGAGGACTTTATCCTTAGTATATTATTATATATTTTAGTAACACAGAAGCTACTCGTTCAAATTTTGAATAAGGTACATCAACATTTTCAAAAAAATCATTTACTTAACAATTTACATAAAAAAGAGGTGATTCTCGTTTAAAAAAAGTAGATAATATCAACACAGATTTGCACTCGTTGAATGGTATAAAACATCCGATAATTGAAAATATGTACCTTAAAATATATACTGGAAAACTGTAAAACCAGTATAATATACTGGTTTTGCAGTTTTCATATTATGATTGGTGAATTGTCCTACCTGTAAACATAATATTATAATTAGTTTAACCAAATGCAAAATTGTAACCTTGTAAACGTGTCAAAAATTTTGATACTCGAATACGACGGTCATGAAGAAGATAATAACATTAACGCCACGTGTGAATACATTTAGGTCAATCAAAAGGGATTGCTAGATAAAAAAATGTTCAAAGACAAGATGACGATGTTGGCACCGCCGAATGTACTCGCAATTTTATTACCAGCCATTGAACAGTGTGTCGGAACAGGTATATTTTGTATACAATAATAATTACAACTGTCTACTTATTATTGTTTCGGTTTATTTTTTACACAAATTTGCTTGATTTTAGACAAAGGTGCAGAAATCTGTCAGTCTTCGTACAACTTCATAAAGTGTGCGCACCGCGTTGATCCCAAGGTGAGTAAAAAATATTACGCAATAATAATGCGTTTATTGATAAAAAAAATGGCTATAGCCCACTTGGCTACCGTTCTACAAATACGTCAATTTCAAAATGACTTCCATTTTTTACAACACAGATTCATACAGATCTAGGACTGTCTCAAACAATGTGTAGTTAAAAATGGGTTGGTGTTTTTTTTAAAATACTATATGAATTTTAATGAGTTGTTGTTGTCGAATACCGGAGTCGTTTGCGAATTTACGTATTCGTGAAACCTTTCGACGGGAGCCATTTGGGTTGCACTGAAACAAACAATCAATGCGTTTGTTAATGGTACAATATTATTAGTATATAATATTTTTTTTTCCATACCTTATTAGCAACTATAATATGTGTTTATGAGAAAACTCGATTTAATAATATGTTGCTCATAGAAATATATTAGAATAAAAGAACGACAGTTTAAAACTAATTCACCTTTAATTTACTTTTAAATGAGTAGGTATAATTATTTTATTTACGAACGTTCAGGCGTTTAGCTATAAAGTAGGTCATGTTTTTAGCCGATATCCGTAATATTTTATTTTTGTGAAACATTTTAAACGTACGTAATAGTTAATATAAAAGTCAAACATTCATGTTCAATGAAATGTCTCAATTACATTAAAAGAAATAAAAACGAAAACTGATATTCAACATTTGGTTTATCATTAATGTTATCTTATTTCAATAATTAACTGTCTCAAATTTTGTATCTTTAATTTAGGTAATTAAAATTAATAATTACCCACTTTTACAAATGATATTGATAAGTTATAACCTAAAACCATTTACCCGACGTGCCCAAATGAAATTCAAAATTCGAAATTTCGCCTTAACTGACGAGACTTAGTGTCATAACGTGATCTTATAATACTATACATTTTTTAATAAACTTTTACTTTAAAGTTTAAACACTTTTTGAGCAGACGGAGCAACTGCAAAGATCAAAAATCTTGTCTAAAAATGTTTATGATGGTACTTTGAAGTAGTAATTTTTGATTTTCACAATAGTGTTTATATATATCGGTATATGAATACTACCAAATAAGGTGGATAAGTCATGAAAAAATTAACTTGTGTTAGTTAACTTAATAGTTAACAAATTGTATACATTTGAAAAAATACAACTAAAAGTTTCAAGTTAATACGAAGAAAATTATTAAGTTCACTCAGTTAAAAAGAAGTTGATTCATTATTTTTACACACCGCTTTTGTCACACTTATAACGAATGTGCAACATTCAATTTTTTTAAATGAATAACTATACATTTTGTAGAAATTATATTCTGTAATATTCTTTTTGATTGAAATCTATCTGTAATGTTTTAAAAAAATTACATGTTTGTTAAAAATTTAAAAATAATAATAACTTAGCTTTAAATTGTTTAGTAGTTGACGGTCTTTTGATTATGCTACTAGCAATGACCATATTTTTCTAAAAGAACATGACTAAATTAATTAATTTTAAATTATGACTATAAATGTATTAAATTTAAAAACAACCTACGAAATAAATTCTCATAATAATAATTATTAATTATAATAATTTAATGCTTGCAATGCAATCAAGTCAATTCGACTTAATTGACACTGACGGTTTCGAAATACCTAGTTGGCGATCGGTTTTAAATAATTGTAAATCTTGGGAAATTTGGGGTTGACGGCAATATAGTTTTCCTTTTCAATGCATTATGATGATATAATTTATTCCCTGAGGCAGTTGCATGATTCAAAATCAATCATGGTTTTATTGTTCTTCACAATCGTTCGTTTTAATTATTACTACGAATTGTTAAAAACGTGCAACCAATTATTTATTTTTTCAACCATTTGATCCACATCACATTTGACATGACTAACAATATTATATTAAATTATACATGTATACATGTATTATTCACACGTCGTACATGCGTAACAATAACAGATATTTTTGATCCTGAAACCAAAATACTTAACCCATCAATGCAGGGTACGTTCCTCCTATAGTGTATTATGAAGGGCTTGTAGTTGAAATGAGAATTTTGTTTTTCGTTATATTTTAGGGACAATCTAAACGTTATACATTTTTATAATATGCTTATCGTTCTTTAAAAGTAAAACGTTCTACAACTTTTGCGTTTATCGTTTATGGTTAAAAATAATATCTATTGCAGGTAATGGCTCTGATATGGAATAAAATAAATTATTGGATTGATTGATTAGATTGAACGCTAAATGGCGTTGAATACATATTTCTAAATAACTAATATTATAACTTTTAAGTAAATGGATTTTGAACTATTTTATTTTGAGCTATTTTTTGTTCAACAATATATTCTATATTTTGTTAACCATTATGTTTTGTTTTGTGGTACTTATTTATTTATTTTTGCTTATCGTTTATCGTTTTACAAAATAAAATCATTTTTCTTGTCATGAATAACGTTACAATCATAACGTTTCTATAACTTTGCAAGCCCTGGTAATATGTACTTGCATTCGAACATGTTCGGGATAAACACATTTCACGTACAGAAACCAGAACCAGAAATAATAATCTATGTACACTACTGCAGGATACATAGATTTAGATTATTTATGTTTGGTATACAAAGCGACACCCGATTTATCGTCTGCTTTAGTTTTTTTTCATCGATACCCTACACCTGATGTCAATTAATATTGTGCGAGACTCAGATTAACAGTAACCACACTTAGGGCCATTAACATCAACACTATACCCGGCCAATTATAGGCACGTTTTAAGCCATGAAACGTTGTACTTACGAGACTTTCACCGAAATTATTATGACCATTCATACTTACGTGTTTGAACTTATCAGTCACGCGTGTGATTTCGAGATAATTGTTATGATTACGTATATAACAGCCAATAGACAACGTGATCAACCAATACGATTGACAGACGGACGGTGGCTTGTATATATCAATCACACATGCTAGGTATATAATATACATAATATGTATGTACCCCCCTCCCTCCACAATAATTTAATTGTTTAATAAAATTCTGTTTTTTTTGGTATTTGTAAATAATATACTTCAAAACATATTTTCAGGTATTGAGATTTTTTTTAAATAGAAATTTAGGAGTGGTTAGTGCACATGATTTAAAAAAAAGTATTCATCTAAAATCAATATTGCAATTTTAAGTTTAAACGACTAAAGTTTCTAAATTTTAAAGCTTTACGGACTAATATATGTAGTTTTTTTTTATTTATGGTTTTACATCAAATATAAAATATGAGTGGCTTGGTGCAGCGGCAGCTGAGTGTACGTACCGGTCGGTATTGCTAGCTCCCAGATGGGTGGCCAACCGGGTATTTAGCAACAAATCCTTGCCACACATATAAAACGTGTTCTAACCAACCGTACCCCACCTCACAATAATAATAAAAAAAAGTCTACCAAAAACACCGACAAACAGATAATGGCCACAGTTTCCGGGCTTAAGTTCAATAAAAAAAAAAATATATGTAATACTTATTACTAGTTTCTATTTGTTATACTCGGACAATAATAAATATGATAATGTAGTTAGTTATATAAATATTAATTACTGCAATAATTTTGAAATCATCATATCTTTGAACCTTTTATCATGGACTATAGGTAACTATTCTCTGTACACTAAATTTAATAATTCAGATACAACTCGTATTAATTTTTAATTATAGGTATACATCAACAACTTAAAATAAAAATAGCCTACCTACTTAATAATTTACAGTAAAAACAGTGATTTTCTTCTGAAAAAAGAAATTCAGAGGACACTCTTTAAACAACATAAAAAATAGAAGTATTTTGAAAAAGTTATGGTAAAAGGTTCTAAAAATCAGAGTTCGAATATATTCGTCATTAAAGAAAAATAGGGTCAACCTACTTGGTGAATTGCCTTTTTTAAAAAGATTTCCTATACGACGTGACTTCCTCCGTCATGCATAAAATTACAATAATATTATGTTAATCATCATCACCTAACGTGTATATTATGTTTTGTTTGTTTTCAGAGCTTAGATTATCTACCACTCTAGACGTCGTCACCTTCAATCAGCAGCTGATAGATCCCGGGTACAAAGGAACATTAGGATTTATCGTCTGAAGTGTTTTTTTATTGATAAATATAATGATAATAATATGATTTATATATAATTGTAAAACATTTTGTGTGTATTAAAATTCAAATGCACGTTACAATTATCATGTTTTTTTTTTCATTTACAACGATTTATTATATCCAACAGACGGTACATCGTACATTTTTTTTCATTCCCTCCGACATATAACAATTATTATGATGTATTATATTATTTGGTCAGCACACGCAGACAAAACGAATGACCCGTAGATAGCTTATTGTTAACCTTTGTATACGACTAGCACAATCGCAAACTCCAAAGTCTGTCTGGACGGTTGTTCAATATTCGTACCTATATAACGTATATTATTATTAAAGTATTGTAATAAAACGACGCGCACAGTCTTCTCCCGACGGGGTGTCACGACAGAGTGATAATAACGACAATAATTTATTCTTCGGCCCGCACAAACGCTAACAGCGTGCGAAATGATTTCGTCTACATTTTACACAATGATGCTGCTCGGTATCGCGATGTTGATTTCATGCAGCTTTGTAAGTATTAATAATTTTTATTCAATTGCCTTATTGATCATGGGGTTGTATAAGGTTTATGACGTGCAGGATACCCCAACCCGTTTGGTAGCAAGGTAAACTACTTGGGACGCAAAATCGGCCCTTACCATTATATTTTGTTATTTTTTTAGGTTTCACATTTGTTGTTTAGGGAAAATAGTTTTTTTTTATTGGTTCATTTAAGTTTGATCCCCCTCCCTTTAAATTGTACTTCGTGTCATTACCTACATTATACCTAGGAAGATATTTTTTCTTTTTACAGCAATAATGCTTCACAGTTAAAAATATTTGATAATAATTTCATATGATTTTAAAACCACTATGCACGCTTTAGTTCGTAATAATTTTATACTGCAGCTTACACTATTTTATTAAATTATATTCAATCATCATTAACTCATAACTGATAAGCTATCTTAAATATTTTGGTTTTTAGATATAAATATAAAAAAAAATATAAGTAGTTTATAAATTTTCTTTTTGAATTTTCAACCATTTTTGGTATTTTAACTGCTTTAAGAACAACTTACGAGAAACCTTCTATTAAACCTTCAACATTTTTTACCTAAAAAAATTATTTTATTAACACCTTATATTGAAACAATACGTTGGTAGAGACAGCGAGCGGATACGGTATAACTTTTTGGTAACTATGGTTACCAAAGTACAAACTAACCGATTTTCTACCAGAAACCACCCTTGAAATTGATGATCAGAGAAACTACTAGAAAAAGTATCCTCAGACACGAATAAAAGAAAAAAAATATATCAATACTTAAAACTATAATATCAATACATTAATCGCTCCGCTTATCTAAGATTCAAAAATTTAAATCTTCTATGTATATTTTAAATGTTATAAATATTTTAAAAATACTAATTCAATTATTTGTCAAAAATATCAAGAATCTACGGTTATGGTTTAAATTACAACGAAAAATCAATTTGGGCTTAAATATTCCAGACTTAAAAAAATATTTTATATATAAATATTGTCATCATAGAAATCTAAAACAATAAATATTAAAATAATTATCATTATAGTAGATGAATAAATAAACAACAATGTCAATCGTTCGTATTGTAACAAAAAATATTTGTCTGCTATTAGTATGTTATATTTGTGTTCGCAATAAATGCGTATGTCATCTTTTTTATGTTGCGTCCTCAATTCGCATGGTTTTTATTATTGTCCGCCATTATAGGAAACATCGGTTGTGACTGTGGTAAAAAACGTCATTGGATACCTTGGTACAAAAATTGCGGATCCCTGTTTTTTAAATAAGGTTCAAATTGGATACCGAGTATAATATGATCCAGCTCGATTAATTTGTCATGTCCGATGGCAAATTAATAACGTTGAGCAGTAAATTATACGAATTAATTTTCTTAAAACAATTACATTATGTAATTTGTATTGTTCGTTATACATTCTAATTCCATATTAAAACATATTATTATGTAGGTAGATAGAACGCAGTTATACATAATCACGTTGTAATATTTTTTTTTCTAGTGGACTCTTACGAATCGGTTGAAATTAACACTCCGCCAAGCACAATATTACATTTATCATACCATTTAATGTACTCAAATTATGAGTTTTAGAATGTTAAAGTATACTTTAGTCTTTATGACCATATTTTAAAATAACCATACTTTTTTTAAAATTAAAGAAGTATCTATAGTGTCCTGTGCCGAAACAAAGTTTTTTATTTAACGTGAACCACCCTTATTTATTGTAAATTATTCAGAAGATGACTTTTTTTTGAAAATTTGGATTTACATAATCTAAAACAAAATTTTAACAAGTAATTTCTGAGTTATCAAACTTAATGTATGAAGAATAATTTATTGTACATGATATCAGGTCTAAAAATAGTCAGGCGATTATTATTTTAAAATGTTAGTAATATTAATATTAATTTATTAAAATGATTTAATTTGAAAAAAATGTCTAGGTAAGGTAATACCTACGCCAGGCTACATACTAGCACATATATTTTCTTCTTAGTTATTATTTATAACACTATTGGAATGAAAAGCCTAGTAACTCAGAAGCTATACTGGTTCAAATTTTGATTTAGGTACGTCAACATTTTCAAAAAAAAGCACCTGATTAACAATTAATAGTTGAAAGGGTGGTTTTCATTTAAATAATGTAATATTATGGTCTTTACTCTTTAAAGTTTAGGTATTTACTCAACAATTAATCTAATATTCAGAATTTGATTAAATTAATTATTGTAAAATAAAGGGGGACAAACATCCTCGGTAAATCACTCTGAATATAGGTAGGTAATATATGTTATATATTATAAGTACGCCGATACTATCAATAAATTAAATAGCATTAATTGCCGGAATTAATAACAATTGCTCGTTATAGTTGTTATATTTTTTATCTGTCACATCTCACGTAATTATTTTATAATACACTCGCTACGTTTGTTTTAAATTATATTTTGAATAGTAAATATCTATAATATTTTCGTTATTAATATTAATGTGTGTATGTTTGTGTTTACAGGGGAAATTTTCGACGGAACAAATTGATTATTACGGAAAAGCGTGCAACGGCAGCGAAGGTAAAAACCATTTCATCGTCGACATTGTTATATTTGGTCACGTTTCCGAGCAAATTTTCTGCGGTTATTCATTTTTTTTTCGATGTTACAAATATAATCGAAAACAAGAAAGAAAACATAATAATAAGGGAAAATAACTGATAGGTAGGTACAAAAAACCGAACGAAAACCCGAAAATAGGGTCCATTTATCTGCACAGAAATAATTGTTGTTTTTTTTAATCAAAACATTTTTAGGGTACAGAAGCAGTTTTTTAGGACATTTAAGTCCCAGCCCTACTTATTAGTTATAAGTATACATTTATTTTTTTAAATCCCTGTGGGTCTGGTTAGGTATTATAGCCTGTTTAAACATTCTTTATTATATTAATTTGACTACATGATACTTCAGATGATTTACGTAATTAATAACCAATTTTTATTATATTACGTTTTAGACATTTCCCAGCGACCCTATTAGGAATATAAGCAATGATTTTCTGAATTATCATCAATGACGACATCACATATACGTATAATATACAAGGTGATGTTGTTCCATTTAACGAAATACACTCATTATTTAAAAAAAAGTATTAAAACATTTAATAAAGCATTCAGAACTTTAAATAGGTACTTATAACTAGGTCATAAAATACAAGTCCAAAATTTGGTTTAAACGGATCAAAATATTCAGAATATGAAATAAAAAATGTATGATATCATTCAAAAAAGTGAATAAATTATGACAGTAAAAATATGATTTGTTTTCCAAAAATTTTGTTTTGCAAATACTTAAAATTATGTAAAAGAAATATTTTTAAAAATTTTAGTATTTTCAGAAATAATGAGTATTTTACGTTAAATCGGTGACCCCGCAAATATTGCAGTTATCATATATTTTATTATATTATATTGTGGACCGTTAAGAGATGACGGAGAAAAATTTAAATTTTTTTTAACCATTTTCCGAGTTTGGTGACATGTGTATTGGTATATAATATTATGTGTATTTATTATCACGTGATTATAATGGTAAAATCGTTGCATGCAGTAAAGCGAATTATGCATCACCTTCGAGATTATAATAATGATGTATTAAAAAACAACTGGCGAATGAAAGGTTACCTAGGAAAGGTATACACAGATTTCACGCTGGCCACGAGGCGCAGATAACAGTTATTTATCTGTGCGATAGAAGAGCCGTTGTTTTGCAGACATGCAATAATTCATTGCGTACGTAAATATCTGAAAAAAGAGTAATTAAAAAAAAACTGTTCAACGTTCAAAGATATATCGAAAAAACTTCACTGAAACATTTATTTCATCTGTTATCAGCTATCGGCTGGAATTTGGTGTCCGTTGTCAGCTTCCGTCTGTGGAGTTTTTGCGAGGTGGTTTTTTTTGGCATGCAAGACTTTTTAAACTTTTTTAGGATTTCTACAATTACGAGTCCTGCTTGTACGAGTATCTTTGTGAATTATAATTTCAACTTTCCAAATTTCCAAATGGATGAAAAATATAAATACACAAACGCAAACACAAAAATCATCAACGGTAAAATATAAAAACAATAAAGATTATTAGGACGTAACTATTCGAACAATTCGGTTGCTATTTCTATAGTTTATCGATTTATCGTCGAGCTGCAGTCCGCAGATGTATAGCTTTATAACGTTTATTGTTCGGTAGCACAACGATCAACATGTACTTGCAGTTTCGATAGAACGAGTTTAAATAATTGACAATATTTCGGCTGCAGTTTACTAAATAATATCTATATAATTATGCTTGAATTATACCTAACTTTTTTATGACTTGAAAAAAAATACGTAGTATAAACATAATAGTATACAGTTTAAAATAAATTACCTATAGACACGCGACACAACTAATGTTGATCGTAAAAGTAAATCGTGTAAATTGTCATTGAACATATTTTATTTCGTAAGTCACAACTGCAATTGGTCGTAGTGAACAATTATTGTTTTTACCAAATCTGTAACATACAAAATACATCAAATTTCCGGATACGATTTAATTATAATTAACATAAATTTGTAGTTTTTATCAATAGTAACGATATTGTACGCAATTGATCAATAAAATATACCATAATATTATTCGATACCAATACACAAATAAACAATTAGATAGCAGACGAAAACATTTTCGTGTACTAAATGTTGTACATTTGACCTGCAAATACACGTTTAAATCTGCATTAAGCATAAGTCTGTGCCTATATACACAATATTCATATTACCTATTTACCTATAATATATCAAGGTATCTAAATGTATTGTAGTTCTTCAGCTTTACTGTTAATGCAGATACCAACCACGATCTTTGATACCTATAATGGTTTTGAAATTTACATTGGTCACGTATCACGTTAAACTGTTGGAAATCTACTTTTATTTCTCTTACAGAATTTATATTTCTACAGTTAAATTAATGCGTTTTAATATTTTTGGTATACAATTAGGTTTAAAATTTTTTTTCTAATTTTTAAGCCACATGTCGATTTTTTATAACAGATGAAAACATTGGCGCGATAATAGTGTAAGTATATACAAATCATTATATTTGCCTTTGATAGGTATACGATAATGTGAATATAAAATTAAGGTCAATAATAATTTATTCGCTCTATATACGATGGCAAACAATTTAACTTCGTTAAAAATTACATTCCCTGCAGTTAAATTGTTTTAATTAATATATGCGTTGATAATATTACGATTATAATATCAAATTACATTTATGGAACGACATGTACAGGTAATAATATTATATACGATTATTATGATCCTATTCCGTGTATACAATATAATTAAACACATTATTATTACTTATACAAAATTATTAATAATTATTATCGATGAAAATAACGTTTTCAAGTATTCGTTATATCGACAACCAATAGTAATAATGTGTGATACAATACTTTTTTAGTGTCGTAAAACGCAACACGTCATCCATACGAATATAAACAAGTAATAAGAAAACTATTAGGTAATTTAAATTATTCATAGGTGTATAAAATCGCAACAAATATAATATATACTCAATTAATCGATATTATTTTCACATTAAAAAGTTTTCAGTAATACAATTTTCTACGCATAAAACATGGTTTTTTCGTAAGGTCAAATAGTCCTTGAAGAGTTTTAACCTAACTTAACCAAGTCGTATTATTCTCTCTCAAGCACATTTTCTACTGAAAGCACAACAATTATAGACCGGGTTTTTATCACCTGTCAGAAATACTTTACAATCTGATATCTCTTTAAAATACTATACCCGGAACGGAACTAGAACTATTTAATTTAACAACATTTGTATGTCTTGGACGGAATTATTATGTAGCCTTATTCGATGGTGGAAACGCCACCGTAATCACAATAATTACGCAAATCTTAGAAAAAAATGAAATTCCAACCAAATATTCAAACCCAATAATTATCAATATAATATGCAAGTATAAGAGAAAGAAAGGTTTGCAGATATGAAATTCAGGTCTCATGTATCAAATTTGTGTCATACTTACTGTGACTGGCTGGACAAAATAATTTTAGTCATAAAATATACAAGTTTTAATTATTAACATGACGTATAATGTGACAATTGTTAATAGCAAGTTATGAGTAGTTTAAAATTTACAATGATTTTAAAATGCTCAGTCATGCTGATATCAATTAAAATAACATGAAAACCCTACGTGGGACTCTGGATAATGTTCTTACCTTTAAATTTGACAATAACTCTATTCACTATAATATTAAAAAAAAAAAAGTATAAAATGGATTCTTTAGAATATAAAGTAAAGAATAGAATATATCGCAGTTTGTGTATTAAACTGCATTAATTTGAGCACAACATTAGTAATAAATAATAATAGCCGCAGTATAAGTATTAAAAAAATATTAAGCCATATAATAAATATATTTAGATCTATATCATGTACTAAGTAATTTACCAAGCATGCTCATTGCTCACCCTCAAGTTTTTATTTAATGATGCATTTATTCAAATTTTGAATTTTTGAATTTGTAAGTATATTAAAGACCATTTTTTTAAATACTTGGTTTTTTGTGTCAAAACCACGATTTAAGATTGTATAGTTGCCCAACGAGCTTTGATAAGACGGCATACGATTTAAATCTTGATCCCCACTTGCTAGTGAACTATTTTAAAATATAATAAAATAATTAAACTGATTTTTGGAAACAACTAAACAATTTGAAAAACCAAAAACCAAAAAATTGTAGCAATGTACTAATGTAGTTGGTAACTACTATTTTTATTTTTTAATACATTTTTATTTTTTAATAAATTTATAATTTAATAATTTAATTATTATAATTTATATAATATTGTTTATTTATATTTAACATAACAATGTTTATAAGTTTTCATTTTAACCGGTATGAGCTCTATATGCGGAAACAGTCACAGATCACGTGACTTTTTGATTCAAATCGTATGCCGTGTGATAAAACTATTCTAATGGGTACCATTTTTCGTCGGGCACCTATACTATCTTAAATCGTGGTCAAAACCTACAAAATTGTATTATTTTAAATGAGAACCAACTATTTTGAAAATTCTTAAGTAGGTAGGTTTTATGAAAATCGAAATTAAAATGAGTACTTTATGAGCTATTAAATATTATGTACCGAAATCCAAAGATAAGATTGTGGTCCATGAATATTTCATGAAATTATTCAAACCAATTTCGTAGAAGTTTGTTATCATTATTTTTCATTCCATGATTCTATACATTTCTAAAACGACTTTTGTACTGGTGTGGGGAGATCACTAGATCAGTAGAAAACAATCTACCAAGCAATGTACAAACAAATAGGCGTTTCAAAGTATTTAAAATGCCCTAAAAAAAGGATAATTTAAATATGCAAAAATAAGTTTACGTGAGATTCTCAATCATTTCAAATTCGAAGGCCTTGTTAAGCTCATATTTATGTAGTTATATAAACATAGTGGTTCTCTGAAAATGGATAATTTTTGAATACGTAGTATTATTTTTGGTTTTTTTTGTAGTTCATGCAATTTTATCGGGTTATGTCAATTTGATTCCATTATATTTTTAAAAACGACGTCAGCCATGCGATAGTCGTCTAGTCCACGACACGATGCAACTGTGCAAGTGTCTTTTCATAAAGATGAGGTGAACGCGCTTGAGTGTGTTATTAAGCACACTGGCCCTTTGAGGTTCGTCACTCACCCTCTTCAAATTTTCGGGGTCCGTGATGTACAAGAGGGCCAAGTGGTTCCTTAAGATGACATATAATTTGCTAATAAAAAATGAATTTATAAATACTTTAATTTAAAAAATAACAAAGTACCTACTGCTTGTTCAAAAATTATCCATTTTCCGTCCGCCTCATTATAGTTACATAAATTACCTATGGTTTTTTTTAGTTTATTTAACAACTCTACCCTTTGGACCGGGAATGGAAAAATCATGGCGCTTGACAAATTTAAATATTTATATTATGTTTTATTTTTAATATTAAACAACATCATCACAATGTTGTTAGATACTCTTTCGCTATCTTAGACGTCTTTCAGTCAATTAAATTGTAGATTCATTAAAAACGTAGAATATGTTAAACATTATAATATTTTTCATAATTTAATAGTATGCTCAAGGTAATTTTTTATATTTTTATTTTTTTATCGAGAAAATGTACCACCCCTGCTTTAGGCTAGGTTTCGTAGAACGATTTCGATATACTGTATAATTATAACAATATGTATTACGCGTTCGGCGAAAAACATTATTTGTCGTGATATTATAATTGTTGGTATTTCATAAAAAAAAATGTATACTACGTTTTCTAACTTATTTGTTTAGAAAACTAATCTAAATCATGTTTTTTTTTATTTTATTCATTAGATGACCTCGCCATTGTCAAAAATTACAAGGTACCAACTTCAGAAACCGGAAAGGTAATTGTGAATATTCATCCACCGTTAATTGACTGTATTATAGATAACATGGCTGGTAAATAATTAATATTATGTCCGTCTAAATGATTGATTCCAATATTTTATGGAATGTGTCCCGAGGTCGATTGCAATAAAGCATAAATTAATTTCAAGAAAAAAAACTGTCGTCCAAATAATATTATGTTCCGGACAAAATGAAGATAATTATACGGTGGTTATCAATTAAATATATAGTTAATAGCTATTAATTTCAATTTGTGTTGTGAGGCTGTACATTTGCACAAAGTCCAGCGACCTTAATGATTTTATAGATTTCGGTTTTGGTTCGTCAGAATAGAAAATTAAGGTCAAACTCCTAGCCATTTCTCACTCAATTTCTTTATGACTTAGAAACAATTGCACATAAAATTGGATTTATAATTTGCTCTTTTTTAACTGAATTTGTACATATTATTATGATTCAAAATTAAACTTTATACTTCATACCAATAATATGATTAACAGGGCATCAGCTAATCTAGGATTAATTAAACTCATGTGTAAAGAATTTTACGATTTTGATGCTCTTAAACTATCGTATTTTTCATCGGTACACTCTCGATTGGATACGAAAATCTAATATAGTACACTGACTCTGTAAGTCAAATCAAAATCTCAATCAAAAATAGTATAATTTTCCAATGTACAATAAATAGAGCTAATAGTTCAGATTACAAGATTATAAATTGGGTTCTCTATATCTTACCTTTCTTAAAAAAAATTTTAACTATTCAATTTGAAATTGTTGTACAAATTATTAAATAATAATATTATAGATTGTCCGGAAATAATTAAACGCCTAACCTTCGAAACTCGCATAACTCTAAATTCAAACTTCTGTTTTATGTACTGAATATATCAACCAAATATTATATTAAATTATTTTCCCAATCTAATATTTTAATGTCTTTAGGAAATTCTATAAATTAAGATAAATTAATTCATTTTTCACTTAAATATCTGTCTGTGACCTGTGTGTATTCATTAACTTTAATCTTTATATACATTATACATGATACGTGTTCATTATGTACCTTATTCTATTTTGTTTTAAATAATTATGTAACTGTCTTGTACCTATATTTATAATACTACGATATGTAAATTGAAAATTTTTTCCGTACCTAATAAAAACTATTATCATCATTAATATTATATTATTATATTTTTGTTGTAATGTACATATTTTATTTTGACAGACAAATTAATGAGTAGGAAAAACATAGGTACTCTAATAATAATTACTTATAACAAAATATCTAATTTATATCTATTTTATATTAATATTTAATACTGTATATCTATAATTGGGAGCTTGTGTAAAATACGAACAATTATTCCAATTATTCAAAAATAGAGCTCCGATCTCGATTTCTCGTCTTAAAAACAAAGTGTTCCGTTTTTATAATGCCGGGGTTTTTCTTGGCGTTTTCCATTTTCACGAATGCGCGACACGACGTCTAAAAGCAACAAATACCTACTTAAAATTTTTAAATTTTTAAATTTTTTAAATTTTGTTTTGTTTGTTTTTAGTGTCTGATGAAATGCATGATCACCAAACTAGGACTGGTAATGATTTATGCGTTAAGTTTTTCTTCTAAACGTTTACACTGTGATGCGTGACTCGGTAAAAACTAAAATGTGTTAAATATGTTGTTTCAGTTGAACAGCGATGGTTCGTATAACAAAACTGGCATGGAAGCGGGGTTGAAGAAATACTGGTCGGAATGGTCTACGGATAAGATTGAAACTATAAACAACAAATGTTACGAAGAAGGTGATATTTCCGCCCTTCTACGTATATCGTTTTGTGACATAATAATACTAATAATATATTAGTCGGCGGTGGACGGAAGAGTGTGCTAACGAAACTATTTAGGTCTGTGCGATATCGATGATCTATATCAAAAATAAATAACAATACCTAATGAGCGTGACAAAAAGTCAAGAAAATCATTTGAACGATCGCGTGTATTCTTCCATAATATTTCCATTTATTTTTCTGGCAAACCACATAAGATCTTATGAAAAAAGCTCACAATAATATCTAATATGTTTTTGTTCGTACATGTCCCTTCTATAAAACTGTAGTTAAATCGCATTAGCTAATTGTTTTTTTTGGATTGATCATACGCAGTAAACAATAATTTTGCAATATACCAAAAAAAAAAAACAAATAAATATTCTTAAATTTAACACAATTGCCTAACAGCTAGTGTGCAATAGGAAGGAATAGTTCACAATCACTATGTGTACCAAGTGTTCATTAAAAAAAAATATTGAGCTTATTATTAAGAGAACTATTTTAATATTGTTCTCCTCATTGACTTTTAACTTTAAGAGTAGTATCTATATTGTTTGCAAACTACCTACTTATGTTCTTAACGTTAACTAAACATAACTTACTCAAGTTAAATTTTTCAAATAACTTTCCCACGATTACATAATATAGAAGTAACTCGTTGATTCAAAAGTTGAAAGTTAACGCGAAAGAAGAACTGCCAGGCTCAAGCTTGACTTTTAATATCATAAACGCACAGCTTCAGTCAATGTTGCTCGACAAAACTATACACGCAATAATATATTATGTCTGCTTGTTTTGCAATTGGACTAATAAGTACGATTTCATATTATTTTCTGTTGCAAGCAACGACCCAGGGTTTTATTTTTTCACGCGTTTTACTTGTAGATCATTAAATTTGACAGGCAAACTACAGTTGATATCGTACGCGTACCTATACACTCGGGAACTCTGTCAACCGCCACCAATACCACTCTACTAATATATCACATATTCAAAGGTGGGCAAGTTAATGAAAATAATTAACTCAAGTTAAGTTAAGTTAAGAGGACACAAGATCTATAAGTTAAAAGTTAACAGTTAACAAATTATAAATTTAACTCGATAAGTTAAAAGTTAATATAGAAAAAAAAATTAACTTAACTCAGTTTAAAAAAAGTTGATCTATTTTTTTAAATTATTATGTTAATCAAATAAAGAGTGAATGTGTCTTCCTGTTTTCTAATTTATAAATTATAAAAACAATTTGATTGAACTTTTATCATAATGTACACTGTATACCCTTTTACTTTTCTATTATTTATTAATTTAAACTATGCGTTCACTACTCGTTACCGTACTTAATGACATTTTTAATTATTTTAAGTAATAATGTAATAAATAATATTAAGAAATCTGAAATATAAAATGTCTACCATATAATATTATAACAATATGTCAATATAACGAATGGACTAAATAAATATCGCACACGGTAGGTAAACGAATGACGATTATGATAAAGTACGATTACGATTTACAAACAACGTAAGGGACTGGTCGATGCAAGCGCACTATAATTCATAATATTGTCTACAAGTATAGACCGGCATAATATTATCATGTATATATTATACACAACTATAACTATATACTTTAAACGATAATTTAGTTTTCAAGTTATTTTTAGAATTTTCTTTCCAATTTAAGTTTTATTTTTATTTTTATACTGATAATATCAGATAATATTTCGTTTATACGTAAATATTACTATTATAGTAATATTTACGTATAAACGAAATATTTCAAAATGTTTTTAACTTATTGGTTGTTTTTTTTAAATCAACTGAGAAAAGCTAAGTTATTTCAACTGTAAATTAAACTAGTTAAGTTTATAAGTTGATTACAAAACAAACTAACTAGATAAGTTAAAAAGTTAAAAAAAAATTAACTTTTTAACTTAACTTTAACTTTTTAACTAGTTAATGCCCACCTTTGCACATATTATTGTATAACTATATCAGTGGCTTGCAGAACCCTATCTGTGTGTGGCCTAATTTTCGAACACCACCCACCCAACCACCCTGTACAAACACCATAGGTATGTTGTATGAAGGCACTTATTCATAAATACCATAACTTTCTATGAAAAAATAATTTGATGTATAAATAGTACCATCTATCCACCCACTCATCCATCATTCTTTCGATTCGGGCCTATAGGCTTCATTTGTGACAAGTTTGCACGCCACTGAATTATATGTTATATAGTTTATCTGCCTGTGACATTTTTGTAGATATGGTTATAATTATAATATTATATATATATAAATGTTTGATGTTTATTGATTACAGCTTTAAGTGTGTCAAAGGACGTAATAGCGACGTGCAATTATTCGTACGCAGTGATGGCGTGTTTGAACAAGCAGTTGAAACTCGACAAGTCAACTTGAAACTCGTAAGCGTTAAATGGATTGCCCACTATTATATTATTGAATACCTATATAGAGGGTGATTCACCAAGCATGCTCACCCCATTGTTCTACTTCAATAACAAAGTTATTCAAAATCTGATTTTTAGATATATGTCTAGATATATTTTAAATATATGTCTTGGAGACCATATTTTAAAATTATTGACATTTTTTGTACTACTTGAGAAATGTTCTGTGGAGATACAAAATTCTGTTTTTCAAAGAAAATTCTCCCTTTTTACTGTAAATTATTTAGCGGATAATTTTTCTGTAAATGTTGACGTATCAAAATCCAAAATTAGATCGAGTAGTTTTTGAGTTTTTAACTTTGTGTGTACTAATGATTATATAGGTCCACGATAATGGGTTTAAGATATAGAGGCTTTATAGTAATTTAAAAAAACTAGTAATTTATATTAAGCTATCAACATAAATTAAAATTTGTAAAAACTGTCAAACATATTGACAATAAATAATTATCCTATAGACTATTATCATTAGTATAAATATTTGAACAACTGAGAATCTATTCTCCAATTTTGAACTAGTCACATCATCAAAAACAATTAAACAGTAAAAAAGTTCTTATTTGAAAAAATAAATAGAAATTTGAATCACTACAGGACACTTTTCAAGTAATACAAACAATATCAATAATTTCAAAATGTGGACTTTAAGTATATTTAAACACCGTTATGTACAAATTGAATTATAAATATTGTTTTCTCTGTTTCTAGTTGGGCATATTGAAGAGATAACTGAGTGGACCGAAACAAGCGTCAAACGTACATATATTTTTTTAATTTTAAAATCATAATATTTCTACTGTTATGATTACTTTAACACTTAAACACTATATATTGTACAATTAAGTATATAGTTTAATTTAATAAACATATATATTATATATATTTATATATATAATTTGTTTTTAGTTGTCACACTTTAGGATTGGAATTGTATTTTCTGGTTTCCTTGATCCGACGACTACGATAACCTTGACACGTTTATGAATCGAATAAAATTGTAAAAAACCGTCAGAATAGTAATTGTTATTATATTATATTAACGTTTTAATAAAATGCTATAATTCAATTGGTTAATGACGATGACGTGGCGTTTTATTTTGTCGTTAAAACAATATTATTGTTCTTGGAAACAATATAATAATATACATATATATTCATAATGCCGATATCCGCTTGGAGGTGGCAATTCCGTAGATTTTAATTGTTATTACTTCCTATTTGCGTTTTTCCTATTTATCATTACTATTGTATTTTCATTTAGTAGTAGGTATATAAACACCGAACTAGAATAAAACTGATTATTCTGTTATCAAAGACTATATTAAACACTTGCGCGGTCTATGACAAGTCGCTCTGGTAAAAATATTATAGTTATAAATTAATAATAAATCGTGAATTCTTATATCATATAAACACTTTGCAAAAATGTTCGCTCTTAAAGTCGCGTGTCTGTGCTTGTCCGTCGCCGTCGTTTTCGTAAGTTCAACTCTATTAAATTATATCATACAATGTATTCGTTAACGCTGATGTGATCTACCTATTATTATTATTATTATTATTGGTTTATAAGTCACACATTATCGCTGGTCAGTGGACTACGCACGTTATATTATAATGTGATATAATAACCAATTGGTTGCAACTGCATTTGTAATAATTTATTGGAATCACCTGAAACGATGATTTCTAAGCTGCAAAATATGTGTGTGTGAAAGGTGCATATACTACAAGTTATTACGATTTTTTCTTTGAATTTTTTCATTTTTTATGTAATTTCTTTCATCCATTTCTAGGATAATGACAAAAAATTAACATAGATCATATATTATTACTATGGGTTACAAATATGCTTTTTTTTATTTTGTACTATACGGTATTATATTATTCTGGTTGTAACATAATATTTCTCGCATTTATCTTCAAGACGGATCGCTCACGATCTACGGTCGATTACAGACAGACGTAAATTTTATTAATTCAACACACTTCGACAGATTATTTTAAATTAAATACAAACTCTGTTTTATTATCAAAAAGACTAATACAAAGTTATTCTAAATGTGAAATTTAAAATTTGTATAGCAATGAATTCTTAACTTTGATAATAAACTAATGATTAGAGTCATGACAATTTTAGTCGATCGGTGTATTGTTATTGTAAAATTAGAGTTTGATATTTAAATAATATTCTTTTTTTACGACTTTTTTCTTTGTATCGTATAGATACTGCTATAATAATTAATAATAGTAACAAAAAATGATTTATTGATATATTTAATAATTTATTATCAATGATTATACAATCATACAATTATTTATATAAAAACCTTAAGTAGGGTAAGTTATATTTTATATTCATTAGGTACCTACCTATATAAGGCATTTGCTTGTTCGAATGAGAATATTTGTTTTTTTTTTAATGTAAAGAATATATGATTTACTATTGTCTATCAGTATCTAGTTCTAGTACTTATATATATATATACTAATATACATAGAATATAACAATTTATACGAATATGTAGTATAATAACAGAACAAAAGCTTGCCACGTTATTATTTTATTTTCGTAATTATTGTTAATATGTAGCTGTAAAAATAACTCAAACAACATTTTAAACAAAAATTTGTCACATCGTATTGTTTTTAAAAACTACGATTTTCAGTGACTTTAAATATATGGTATACCTTCTATACTAAAAATGAAGGCATTCTCATAGTACATTTACATTTAAAGAGTATAGTTGGAGGTTATCTATGCAATTGTATAAATACTTCACAGCTGTTAGGTACTTATCTGCACACTTCAAGATGTGATCATGTAAGTACACCAAATACCGAAAAAAATATTATCTTTGAAATAAAAGTTTAATAATAATATAGCGTGATACTGGTCAATAATGGAAAATAGTGTGCCTTGAATGAATTTTTATTCACGATTTGAATTATTTTTATTATAATGTTTACTCCTTACTTACTAATACATACATAATTTATTAGGTATATCTCATTAATTATAAAGGAAATTAAATTGTATGTATTCGAGTTTCGTGGTAGATCACTTATATCAAATTAGTAGATCACCACCCCGTAGTAGATCACTATTGCTATACAAATGTAACAATGAACAGCAATATAATATTATTGTTGATAACATGACATTTTGCTCGTATAATAATTGTATTATTGGATCGTAATATTGTAAATGCGATCAAACGACTTTTGTATGATTTTAGGGTGAAAACAATCAACAAAACTCAAATGATAAGTCTGCCTCTATATTCCAGAGTTGCATATCGGAAACAAAATTGTCAGGCGGTAATGTTGATTATATTATAATATTCTTATCAGTACAGTTACGATTAATTATTATAAGTAGTATTTGCACAAAATATTATTCTATCGCCACGAAAATCATATAAGAAGAGCGCACGAATGGGTGACACATAAACGATACAGAATAATTCACCAAGCATAATATGCTCACCCCACATTTCTTCCTATATTAATTAATTTATTCAAATTCTAATTTTTTAGTACGACAAAGGAATTTATTTCAAACACATCGATTTGTATATCATCAAAGGATATAAGGTCATGTCATGTTCACTGACAATATCTACTTCTTTTTCAAATACGAATCGCATCTATTAACTATTTTTAAGAGCTATTATCTATATAGTAGGTATCTGTATAAAATAATTGAATATTGGGTTTTTAAGACCTATATAATGCTTAAAAACTTCCGAAAATCATAATTTGAAAAATGTATTATTAGGGGGGAAAGGCGTAAACACACTTGAATCATACTATAATATGATATAATATGATCATAATAATAAAGTTAAACATGATTGAACATCTCAACCGAGTTGACGGTGAAAATTAACTTTGTTCCGTACCTACTTTTCCTTTTTGGAGTGGATCCGCTGGCTAGTTTTTGTCGATATCTATTTCAATTTTGCAATCGAATAATAATAAATATGCATACATTATTTTGTGTTAAATTCAAAAATATGTTCAATGTGTACCAACGCAATGTATTACAATTGACATATTTTAACGTGCACGCTTTACTACCTTATTTATTTCGCAAAAGTAAAATAATTGATTAGTTTATTGTATTTTTATAGTATTTTGTAAATTAACATACGTACTGTACCTAATTGATACCGTGCAATGCGTATAATACATATAATATTTTGTGTTAGCAATATTTTCCATACTGAGCGATCATATGAATAAAATATATTATGCAATTTATTTTTCAGTAAAGCTATAATATTCTTTAAACACAATAATTACACAAAAAAATAAATAATTATAACACGTGAAACGATCAAAGAAATATTTTTATTTTTTAAACCGCTGATTCGGTGTATAATATTATGTAATATTGTTGAACCTATAATACACTATTGGATATTATTTCGTCACATGTAGTGCTGCTCTTTTGGATTATTATATATTCATAAAGCGATTACATTTTATTTGTAATTTATAATTTTCCTCTACCCGTTTGCCTTGAGCTTGACAATACCAAAGATAATAATTGTCCTGACTCCTGAGCATAAACTCCAAGATCAAGGTTCAGTAAATATATACCAACTTTATTTAAAGTCCTCTTGTGATTTCGTCGCAGCATATTTGACATTTGTATTGGCAATATTTTCTTCTTTTAAATAGTAATTTACCGTCTCCTTATGACAAATCTGAGCTAGAAATAAATACCCGATTTTTTTTTAATGTTCCGTTTATAATTTGAGCATAAATCACATTTCATTATGATTGTCTTCCCTGATGCAAATATAATAATATATCGACGTTTTTAAAAATGTCCATGGTTTGCAATCAACAGTGAAAAGCATAATATATAAAAATGATATACCTAACGTTTTTTGATAATATTAACTTTTAGACGCACTCAAAGGGTTCCGGTCGATGAGTATACCAAAAACACAAGCCGAGAAAGTACGTAGTTTGAATGTATACAGTTTTCATTTAACATCGTGAATAATTCAATAAGGTATTAGTCATAATCATTATTTAATTTTTTCCGTTACAGTGTATGATGGGTTGTTTGATGAGAAAAGTCAACGTGGTAAGTACCTATTATACCTAGTGATGTAAATTTTCGTGAAAATTATTTTTTGTAAACAAAATGTTATAATTTTTCATCAAATAAATCCCTTGATATTTTATAGTAAAAGTATGTTCAAAATACATTATAATATTTAAAACCGTGTACATGTATTACCAATTATTGCCTATTTTAATATTATTGTAGGTTACTATTGTTCTATTGAGCATAATATGGGAAATATAAATACATTTATCTCGGTAACAATGTTCATTTTTATTTATTTAAAAATTTATTTTTACTTCTGTATGAATGTTGAGTGTATTGACTTTTATTGATTTTTACTATTTAATTTTCCTTTATTATTTGAGGTATTCCACACTACTTAACTAATTATTTTTTATGAGTGGTTATAACAAAATACATTGTTCTTAATTTTAACACGAGAGCGTAAGTCGCAACTATTAATAATAGATAAATAATGTTTATTTAATTAACATGTATGATTATAGACTTATATTTAAATTTAAATTCATATTTACAGTCGTTTAATTTTGAATTAAATAATACAAATTTAACATGAGTATTCTTATAATTTTTTTTTTATCTCAATGTTTTGTTTAAAACTTTACATTGAATTTGTCACAATAAAACTCAAAAATGAATAACTAATAAGTAATAATACAAATATTTTAAAAATCAAATTTTCATCATTTTCAAAGAAAGTACAATACCTGCTTATAACACTACAATATTATTAACCAATAATATTATGCGTACGAATAATACATTAATACGCAACTACGCAAGGCATTCAAAACCAAACAACTTAAGTAACATGCAAATAATTTGTGTTTAGATTAACCAGGGCAAGTTTTCGGTTGAAGAGGCCACCAAGATTGCACAGAAATACTACGGGACGAACGAAAGTATGATGAAAAAGGCAAAGGACCTCATCGACGTTTGCGCAAAGAAAGGTATGGCATACGATATCGCTTTGGACAGTATTTTTTTTTTTGAAAAATTTTAATTTAATTTTTTTTTTCAAATATTTATTTTAAAAATTTAATTTAATTTTTTTTCAATTAAAATGTGAAATACCAACCAGTTTTTCACCATATTTTTCTTTTTTTCTTTTGGAATTTTTTTTAATCATTTTTATTAAATTCTCTACGATGGTAAATTTTGTAAAATTAAGTTATTTGCTTAACAATTATCAGGAATATATGGTGATTATGGCGAAAAAAGAAGTTGGTATCGTTATAAAACACTTTTTAAATGGACTTCTAAATTTAAATAATAATTCAAAATTATCGCGTTAATACTCTTAAGTATATACTTACAAATTACAACAATCAGAATTTTAATAAACTATACCTATTAATTAAAAGAAAAATGTGGGTGAGCATTACTGATTATTATTTTTTCTTTCAAAACGGTAAAATATCGTTTTATTTTTAGGATACTTACTATTTATAAATCGTGGTCGTATTACAATTTGTAAATTATTCGTCGTAACGAATTTGGGTTGGGATGATTATGACCTTATTAAAATCTCTAGAAAATGCATACAAGATATCAAAGTATTACCTTAATACAATCAAATTACATTATAAAATGAATTGAAAAATTATTATACTCGTTATCCATTATTAATATAGACCGCGGTTCCCAAACTTTTTTTTTCCTTTGTCCCTTTCAGGGACCCAAGTTAGCCACGGTGCCCTGTTGTAGGTTATCATTTATCAATAACGAAAAAAATCTATACATTTTAAACTATTTGTTATGAACCGTAGACCGCGGTGCCCTTAGAAAGTGCTCGCGGTGCCCTAGGGGCACCGCGGTGCACAGTTTGGGACCTGCTGATATAGACTATTAATAGAAACTACAAGTTTCATATTCACGTGAGCTTTGACACCAACAGTTAAGTAGGTATAACATGTTTGTGTTGCGTTAAAGGGTACGACATGAACATGGTACCTATAAAAAATAAATCAAATAATAAAAAAACATCTTTTTAAAATCTAAAATTTAACAAAAATGACCCACGTGTATGAAATGTACAAAAAACTACATGTGGAATAATGTTGTACAAACAAAAAAAATATGCGTATAAAGATAAAATTGCAAAAGTATTCCGTTATAATCGATAGGTATTATTATATTTTTTTTACCAACGGGGATTTTAATAATACGATAATTGGTTTTGTGTGGCTCTAATTTCAGCTCAATCGACGACTGAAGAATGTGCGTTGGCCGGAATTGTGACAACATGTATCGTGGAGGAAGCTCAAAAAGTAAGTCCGTATAGATTCGCCTTTTGTTATTTAGACACCAAAGTTTCGACATTCTATATTCTTTTAAATTAAGTATGTTAGCAAAACGTTTTCCTATGATATCGTTGTATCAGAAACAATTTAATATATTATAATATTACCAGTGTTCGGAACGTTCACTAAAAAAATGAACTCGTTCACGTTCACGTTCAGTCCTTAAAAAAGGAACTCGTTCACGTTCACGTACGTGTTTTTTTAAAACGAACGCGTTCACGTTCACGTTCTTTCAAAAAATGAACGCAATTTCACGTATTTAATTTTTTTTATTCTTTATTCAAATTAAATATATCATAGGAATTAAAATGGAAAATATTAATATATTTTATAAATATATTTATTAAATGGCAAATAAATTGAACGTCTTAAAAATCGATCAAGTTCGTTAAAAATATAAACGTCGTTCACATTCACGTTCTATTTTAATAAAACGAGTGACGTTCACCTATCGTTCACTATATATGAACGTGAACGCGTGAATGTGCGTTCATGAACGACGTTCTTTCCAATCACTGAATATTACAGAATATAGACGAAAACCACAACCTCTAATATTACCAAGTGGAGATTTTTAATATAATTATCCAACACTTTTTGTGATTAATGTTTTTACGTTTTGTTACAGGCTGGTTTATCCGGTGGACCTGGAAACCGCTCTAGACGAACCGTTTCACCGAAGTTCAGTCACACCGTCATGTAAACGGTTCACGTCTCGTTCCTACGACTATTTAAACGCTATACGCCTATAACAATTAACTACTTACATATTAATTTTATACCAAGTAATCTTGTACATGTTTACATGGTCGTCAATAAACATTTTATTTAAACTAGAATTATGTCTTGCGTTCGTTGTATACTCCACAAACCCTTGTATAACGATTACACCAATTATGTGATATCAATAGCAGTCGATCGGAGTGTTGATTTAACAACAAGCAATCTTAAAAATATTGTAAATGTTTAGAAAAATTTAACAAGTTTTTGAAGTGAAACTTCTTTACAGAGGGTATGAGAAAAAAATTCTGACATGTTTGCGCGACATATGCGGGCGACAGTTCCGAACGACCCCGAACAAACCCGAACTACTTCCCGAACCGAGGCTGCAAATATATTACATTCAAACGGAGTACATAATCCTTACTTTGTGTAATATATAAACAATTGTTGATAAAGTTGATGGTTTACACACTCGGTTAGGTACAATTATGCGTTTTAAACGTTTATCGTTCACAAAACATTCGAATTTAATCGGTTTTACCTTTTACACTATTAAACGCGAAAAACGGGTTTTTGTGCTTAAGAGCTCGAGATTCTTATGTGATTCAATCTCAAACGGTAGTCGATAGGTATTAGGAGTAGGTTTCCAAGCTTAGATAGATTGGTAGGTACGAGTTCGTACCCCGTTCCGGCGGATTCCGCGGCAATTGCCGGGCGGCCTGTGATCTAGCATGGCCGCCTGAAATTTTTGCATTTTTTTTAAAAATTTTTTTGTCAGCAATGGTATGTGCGAATATTATGTGTTTACTGATTGCTGGTTATAAGTTTATAACTAATTATGGACCAGGGACTGGAACCTTTACGTTTTTTACGGTTTCGGTTCCGGTTCGGTTCCTAGAAAAAATGAAATTTCGGTTTCGGTTTCTTTTTGGTTTTAAAAAAAACTAAAATTTCGGTTTCGGTTTTTTTTTGGTTTTAAAAAAAATATATAATTTTGGTTTCGGTTCCATTTTGGTTTTTAAATTTAGGTTCCAGTTTTTTTGGTTTTTAAAAAATTAAGACTACGTTTCCTGTTTAGGTTTTGTACTTATGTAAGAACAATTTGATCCTGTTTGATTATTTAAAAAATATAATTAAGTATTAGACATTAGTATTTAGTAGAGTTAATTGGTGATAACTATATGGCAGGTTAAATAATACCAATTTTCCATCAGATATCTTAACAATTTCATAGGATTAAAGAGAAGACTTAAATAATTAAAAATGTAAAAAATGACTCAGCACTGTTGCATCGATTGCTATGTATCATTTACCAATTACCACTTATTCAGTATTCAGTTTTAAATTTTAAAATATACACCAACTTTTTTTGATAACGATACCATATTAAACATTATTATAAATTGTAAGATTATACACAATCATAACATGCTAGTTATTTATAAACATATCTTCATAATTTCTCGTTGCTGTGGTGACTAGAAGACCTATAGAATATAGATAAAGGTTATATTTTATAATATATTGTGCAGATAGGGTAGTAAATAATAACTTGTTTTTGTTGGCAATTCTTATTTTCTATTGTTACGTAGAAATCTAGAAATCTCTGTAGTTACTTAAAATATGTTTATTTTTAAATATTAATAATCCTCTTAATAATAATAATAATATATAGTATATTATCTATACGTATTTGTTTAGTTCTTATTACCTACCAATGACATAAAAATAAAAATAATGGAATTATAACAAAACCGAAATTAATCGTAAAAAACCTTTACAAAAAACTCTCGGTTCCAGTTAGGTTCCGGTTTTCAAATTAATTTAAATTAGGAGTTTCGGTGAGGTTCCGGTTCCCAATATTCAAACGATTCCGGTTCCAAAACCAGTTCTTTTCGGTACGGTTCCAGTCCCTGTTATGGACATCTATTCCGTTTTCGTATCGCACTGGTTGGATGGTTAATGCACTATTGTCATTGTTGTTGTGCCTGCGTGTCTGTAATCTAGTGTGTACGTCGAATTTCTCCAATATTACCCATATATTTTTAGACTTGTCGTATTGATAAAATAGTATTATTATTTTTCATATGAATAACACTGAACATATTTTATATTTTAATTATAAACTCAATATGTTTAAAATTATTCATTCTATGTATAATGTTTACCTTTCAAATAAATATCTACCAGCCCTACTAAATCCAAAATAAATTGTCAAGTGCAGCGAAAGCCGCATTCGCTGCACCCGTGCGCACGCCTATGCCTGCAGCTAATTGAGAATCTCGATTCACCAAAAAAGTAAAATTATTATTATTTTAATAAAAATGAAAATAATAATAATACAGTACAAGTTATCCTCATAGAACCGCGTAACCCCCGAACTCGTACTATTCCCGACTACAGTACCTCGTAAAATAATTCCACCATTCAGAAAGAAGTTTCACTTCAACCGCGCGTACTTGCAACAAGCACAATTTTTTTTTTTTTATTCAACGGGGTTTGAACACGGGACCACCTTTTGACTACCTAACAAATTTCCTACCTACATTCCTACACGTTATACTATTAGCTTACCTATCGGGATTTAATGTATTACAAAAATATACTATTTTTAAACAATTCATTATGAACAATGGATTGTATTTTATTATCGGAAGTTTTGAGTAAAGCCTGCAAAAACACTTATTGTCACAAAACTTCGCATATTTCCCATATTTGATACAGTAATAAACTAATAATGATTTTACCGATGTACATTGTATGCATATAATATAATAGGTGATGTATTTACTAGTCTCCAGGGTTATTAACATATATATATATATATTACACATATACTATTATTATAACCATGTCAGGAATATTAAGATCATTTTCAAACGAAAATTATTTAATTTAACAAACAACTTCAAAATTCGACATTATGTAGCATTTGTTAGTAGTAAATCTTAATATCAAAAATTGTAAAAATTACAACAACTCTGTTGTTATTTTAACCCACAAATATTATTATACTATTAAAACAATTTATTTAGAGTTAAATTCTATGCTAATATTTTAACAATTAATGGTTGCTGGTTATCAAAATATTGGATGTTAAAATAACTAAACATGGAATTGTTAAGTTATTATGAATATCATTTTAAAGTTACATCAAAAAAACTTAATATAATCGTTCATATACTTAGAATAACTTTTTTTTTCTTCAATTCAAATATAGAATATGGTTAACAATGAATATACGTAATGAGTGTTCTGTAGTGAGATATTTATTTTATTTTATTTTTAATTTTTTTTTTTTCAAATATTTATTTTTAAAAATTTTATATTTTTTTTTCAAATATGAAGTAACTGGATACTTCATACTAAGTGTCCAGTATACATGATATTACTAACTGTACGTTTTATCAACGTATTTATGTTAAAATATCAATATTGGTCATTAACTTGAATTTTTCACAAAAATTTCGTATTTTAACCTGTTTTTGAGGTACATAAAACAGTTGAAATTCAATTTTAAGAAGTATCTATTTACCCGATGTTTCTGTAGGTCATATCATTAAAATCACATCAAAATTTCAAAAATGATGATTGTCAATGTTAGTCATTAAATTGAATTTTTCAAAAAATTTTTGTATTTTAAGCTGTTTTTTTGGTACATAAAAAAGTTGAAATTTAATTTTAAGAATTTCTATTTACCCGATTTTTCCGTAGTTCATATCATTAAAATCACATCAAAATTTCAAATATGATGAATATCAATATTGGTCATTAAATTGAATTTTTCACAAAAATATATGATTTTGAGCTGTTTTTGAGGTACATAAAAAAGATAAAATTCAATTTTAAGAATGTTCTATTTACATGATTTTTCTGTAGCTCATATCATTAAAATCACATCAAAATTTCAAATATGATGAATGTCAATATTAGTCATTAAAATTGAATTTTTCACAAAAATTTTGTATTTTAAGCTGTTTTTGAGGTACATAAAAAAGTAGAAATTCAATTTTAAGAATGTTCTATTTACCCGATTTCTTTGTAGTTCATATCATTAAAATCACATCAAAATTTCAAATATGATGATTGTCAATGTTAGTCATTAAATTGAATTTTTCAAAAAATTTTTGTATTTTAAGCTGTTTTTGAGGTACATAAAAAAGTTGAAATTCAATTTTAAGAACGTTCTATTTACCCGATGTTTCTGTAGGTCATATCATTAAAATCACATCAAAATTTCAAAAATGATGATTGTCAATGTTAGTCATTAAATAGAATTTTTCAAAAAATTTTTGTATTTTAAGCTGTTTTTAAGGTACATAAAAAAGTTGAATTTCAATTTTAAGAATGTTCTATTTACCCGATTTTTCTGTAGTTCATATCATTAAAATCACATCAAAATTTCAAATATGATGAATGTCAATATTGGTCATTAAATTGAATTTTTCACAAAAATATATGATTTTGAGCTGTTTTTGAGGTACATAAAAAAGATAAAATTCAATTTTAAGAATGTTCTATTTACCCGATTTTTCTGTAGTTCATATCATTAAAATCACATCAAAATTTCATATGATGAATATCAATATTGGTCATTAAATTGAATTTTTCACAAAAATATATGATTTTGAGCTGTTTTTGAGGTACATAAAAAAGATAAAATTCAATTTTAAGAATGTTCTATTTACCCGATTTTTCTGTAGTTCATATCATTAAAATCACATCAAAATTTCATATGATGAATATCAATATTGGTCATTAAATTGAATTTTTCACAAAAATATATGATTTTGAGCTGTTTTTGAGGTACATAAAAAAGATAAAATTCAATTTTAAGAATGTTCTATTTACATGATTTTTCTGTAGCTCATATCATTAAAATCACATCAAAATTTCAAATATGATGAATGTCAATATTAGTCATTAAAATTGAATTTTTCACAAAAATTTTGTATTTTAAGCTGTTTTTGAGGTACATAAAAAAGTAGAAATTCAATTTTAAGAATGTTCTATTTACCCGATTTCTTTGTAGTTCATATCATTAAAATCACATCAAAATTTCAAATATGATGAATGTCAATATTGGTCATTAAATTGAATTTTTCACAAAAATATATGATTTTGAGCTGTTTTTGAGGTACATAAAAAAGATAAAATTCAATTTTAAGAATGTTCTATTTAACCGATTTTTTTGTAGTTCATATCATTAAAATCACATCAAAATTTCATATGATGAATATCAATATTAGTCATTAACTTGAATTTTTCACAAAAATTTCGTATTTTAACCTGTTTTAGAGTTACATAAAACAGTTGAAATTCAATTTTAAGAAGTATCTATTTACCCGATGTTTCTGTAGGTCATATCATTAAAATTTCAAAAATGATGATTGTCAATGTTAGTCATTAAATTGAATTTTCCAAAAAATTTTTGTATTTTAAGCTGTTTTTGAGGTACATAAAAAAGTTGAATTTCAATTTTAAGAATGTTCTATTTACCCGATTTTTCCGTAGTTCATATCATTAAAATCACATCAAAATTTCAAATATGATGAATATCAATATTGGTCATTAAATTGAATTTTTCACAAAAATATATGATTTTGAGCTGTTTTTGAGGTACATAAAAAAGATAAAATTCAATTTTAAGAATGTTCTATTTACCCGATTTTTCTGTAGTTCATATCATTAAAATCACATCAAAATTTCATATGATGAATATCAATATTGGTCATTAAATTGAATTTTTTAAAAAATATTTGATTTTGAGCTGTTTTTGAGGTACATAAAAAAGATAAAGTTCAATTTTAAGAATGTTCTATTTACATGATTTTTCTGTAGCTCATATCATTAAAATCACATCAAAATTTCAAATATGATGAATGTCAATATTAGTCATTAAAATTGAATTATTCACAAAAAATTTGTATTTTAAGCTGTTTTTGAGGTACATAAAAAAGTAGAAATTCAATTTTAAGAATGTTTTATTTACCCGATTTCTTTGTAGTTCATATCATTAAAATCACATCAAAATTTCATATGATGAATAATATTAATAATCCTCTTAATAATAATAATAATATATAGTATATTATCTATACGTATTTGTTTAGTTCTTATTACCTACCAATGACATAAAAATAAAAATAATGGAATTATAACAAAACCGAAATTAATCGTAAAAAACCTTTACAAAAAACTCTCGGTTCCAGTTAGGTTCCGGTTTTCAAATTAATTTAAATTAGGAGTTTCGGTGAGGTTCCGGTTCCCAATATTCAAACGATTCCGGTTCCAAAACCAGTTCTTTTCGGTACGGTTCCAGTCCCTGTTATGGACATCTATTCCGTTTTCGTATCGCACTGGTTGGATGGTTAATGCACTATTGTCATTGTTGTTGTGCCTGCGTGTCTGTAATCTAGTGTGTACGTCGAATTTCTCCAATATTACCCATATATTTTTAGACTTGTCGTATTGATAAAATAGTATTATTATTTTTCATATGAATAACACTGAACATATTTTATATTTTAATTATAAACTCAATATGTTTAAAATTATTCATTCTATGTATAATGTTTACCTTTCAAATAAATATCTACCAGCCCTACTAAATCCAAAATAAATTGTCAAGTGCAGCGAAAGCCGCATTCGCTGCACCCGTGCGCACGCCTATGCCTGCAGCTAATTGAGAATCTCGATTCACCAAAAAAGTAAAATTATTATTATTTTAATAAAAATGAAAATAATAATAATACAGTACAAGTTATCCTCATAGAACCGCGTAACCCCCGAACTCGTACTATTCCCGACTACAGTACCTCGTAAAATAATTCCACCATTCAGAAAGAAGTTTCACTTCAACCGCGCGTACTTGCAACAAGCACAATTTTTTTTTTTTTATTCAACGGGGTTTGAACACGGGACCACCCTTCACTTTGACTACCTAACAAATTTCCTACCTACATTCCTACACGTTATACTATTAGCTTACCTATCGGGATTTAATGTATTACAAAAAAATATACTATTTAAACAATTCATTATGAACAATGGATTGTATTTTATTATCGGAAGTTTTGAGTAAAGCCTGCAAAAACACTTATTGTCACAAACTTCGCATATTCCCCATATTTGATACAGTAATAACTAATAATGATTTTACCGATGTACATTGTATGCATATAATATAATATTTATTTTCCCACTTTAGCGGTGATGTATTTACTAGTCTCCAGGGTTATTAACATATATATATATATATATATACACATATACTATTATTATAACCATGTCAGGAATATTAAGATCATTTTCAAACGAAAATTATTTAATTTAACAAACAACTTCAAAATTCAAAATGACATTATGTAGCATTTGTTATTTTTAGTATAGTTAGTAGTAAATCTTAATATCAAAAATTGTAAAAATTACAACAACTCTGTTGTTATTTTAACCACAAATATTATTATACTATTAAACAATTTATTTAGAGTTAAATCCACATTTCTATGCTAATATTTTAACAATTAATGGTTGCTGGTTATCAAAATATTGGATGTTAAAATAACTAAACATGGAATTGTTAAGTTATTAATGAATATCATTTTAAAGTTACATCAAAAAAACTTAATATAATCGTTCATATACTTAGAATAACTTTTTTTTTCTTCAATTCAAATATAGAATATGGTTAACAATGAATATACGTAATGAGTGTTCTAACTATATGTAGTGTAGATATTTATTTTATTTTATTTTTAATTTTTTTTTTTTCAAATATTTATTTTAAAATTTTATATTTTTTTTTTCAAATATGAAGTAACTGGATACTCATACTAAGTGTCCAGTATACATGATATTACTAACTGTACGTTTTTATCAACGTATTTATGTTAAATATCAACGTTGGTCATTAAATTAAATTTTTCACAAAAATTTTGTATTTTAACCTGTTTTTGTGGTACATAAAAAAGTTGAAATTCAATTTTAAGAACGTTCTATTTACCCGATGTTTCTGTAGGTCATATCATTAAAATCACATCAAAATTTCAAAAATGATGATTGTCAATGTTAGTCATTAAATAGAATTTTTCAAAAAATTTTTGTATTTTAAGCTGTTTTTGAGGTACATAAAAAAGTTGAATTTCAATTTTAAGAATGTTCTATTTACCCGATTTTTCTGTAGTTCATATCATTAAAATCACATCAAAATTTCAAATATGATGAATGTCAATATTGGTCATTAAATTGAATTTTTCACAAAAATATATGATTTTGAGCTGTTTTTGAGGTACATAAAAAAGATAAAATTCAATTTTAAGAATGTTCTATTTACATGATTTTTCTGTAGCTCATATCATTAAAATCACATCAAAATTTCAAATATGATGAATGTCAATATTAGTCATTAAAATTGAATTTTTCACAAAAATTTTGTATTTTAAGCTGTTTTTGAGGTACATAAAAAAGTAGAAATTCAATTTTAAGAATGTTCTATTTACCCGATTTCTTTGTAGTTCATATCATTAAAATCACATCAAAATTTCAAAAATGATGATTGTCAATGTTAGTCATTAAATTGAATTTTTCAAAAAATTTTTGTATTTTAAGCTGTTTTTGAGGTACATAAAAAAGTTGAAATTCAATTTTAAGAACGTTCTATTTACCCGATGTTTCTGTAGGTCATATCATTAAAATCACATCAAAATTTCAAAAATGATGATTGTCAATGTTAGTCATTAAATTGAATTTTTCAAAAAATTTTTGTATTTTAAGCTGTTTTTAAGGTTAAAAATTA